>JAWZYU010000011.1:20415000-20740000 GCA_038380435.1 Ryuthela nishihirai
AGACGTATGTTTTCCATGTTGCATGGCTGCTGGATTCTCGCCTATAAAAGACAAATCGAAAGTTATTTTAAATAAAAATAAACGTATTTTTGAACATTAATTTTTTAAGTACTATGAGTTAAGAAAACCAATAGTTTTATGGCAATGATTACTGTGCAAAACAAGTAGAAATGCAAATCTATAACACAGGAAATGTTTTTTTTTAAACATTGGAATTAGATCAATATAGGACATATATACGTATATAGAAAGATTCAAAAGTCTGGATACCTGGCGTAGTCAGAACATATATTGTTAATCTTGCATGAAATGAAGACTCAATGGTTGCTAGGAGCTGCAAATGACATTAGAATAATTTGAAGTAAATATTTTTACTTTTGAATTAACGTAAAATTTAAAATGGTGAGCTTGTCCAGACTTTTGAATCATAATATATGCAGTGGTATACCCAGAAACGTCAATGGGGGTGGATTTTTTGACACGTTTGAGTCTCATTTGACGTCTATGGTCTTTTCTTTCCGAAGACTGCCTTAGAAACTATCGATATTGAAGCCCCGAAGATAGGGGAGGGGAATCCTAACTCCATCCCCAACCAATCCAACTCACTCTTAATCTTACATGAAAAGAAGACTCAATGATAAAGACTCAAGATCGTTAATCTTACATGAAATGAAGACTCAGTGATTGCTACCATTGAGTCTTCATTTCATTGAAGACTCAATATTTTCATTTCATGAAAATTCATTTTCATTTTCATTTCATGAAAGTTTGTTGTCATTTCATTGAAGACTCAATATTGTATGGACACGCACACTGTATATATGCGGTTGTGGTCAAGTCAGGATCACTGCTTTCCTTATAAACTGAAATCCTGAGGAGATCCAATTTAAATGAGATTCAGAAAAGAAGGAAATTCATTGTACATGACAATGTTTCATGAACGCTAATCACAAATTGGGAGGTTCAAATTATTCATAAGCAGCTAGTAATAACTAAGTGAGGTAAAAATAGTTAATTACAAGGTGGAGGATTTGAAATAAATACCACATAAGCGTAAGAATTCTGCTTTAGCCAAATATGGCTGACATGACAAAAATATCTCAGAAAAGGTAATCGTATGAAAACTGGTTTTGCCCAACAATATGCAAAATGCTTATCAACGATAAAATTCCCGCAAAATATTTTTATAATCGAAAATTTTGTTTAATACAAGAAAATTACTAGACTTTCAGCATTTCGAAGAGTTTTCCTAAAGAGAGTGAACATTTTCTGGCGATAGTATGAAAGGAATTCGTCATTTAAAATATATCTCATCTCTGAAGCAAATGAATGCTTCAATTCCTGAAGAGCACAGGGCGAAAAATGAAATCATATCCTCTCTTTCCGATTGTGTTTCTTAATAGGGCTATTCAATAAATGACAGTTGACGATGCATTATACTCGTTTACATATCCATAATAGCAAAAAATATGCCGGACAAATCATTTGCTTCTTCAAAAAATCGCTAGAGCGATTAAAACATTTTTCTCAGCAATACATGAACTGCTCGATTCTTGCTCTGGAGAAATCAGGACTCAGTTGGTACACTCACTGACTCATCTCGGCTGTTAATTCGCCATTGCATTGGATGTAGTTTCTTTCGAAGTGATTTTCAATGATCATAACTGGCATAAGGTTATGGGCTGCATGGGGTTGGTTGAAACATTTCCAGAGAAATCATTCGAGGAGTGGCGTTGTCACATTGGATGTAAGGGGGAGGGTGTTGTCATGGAGAAGGATCACTCCCTTTCTGAGCAAGCTAGGACGTTTCTCTAGGATGGCTTCTTTTAATTGCATATTGCGCAGTCGCAGTCTACATTCATTGTTTACCTGTGGGGTGGAAATTCAGGAGGAGAATGCTCCTTGCATTCAAAATGCTGTCAACAACATCTTTCCGGTAGAGTTTAACTCCATCCAGTCCAGGGGTGAAGTGACGAACTCACATTTTATCGACGTTGATGATGTGACTGAGAAACTGTGAGACCTTTCCCTGAATAGCGTTGGACTTGTGCGAGATTGACTCCCATTAGTAAAGCCTTATGGTTTTCACTCACACGCCTCCCGTAGATACTTTGCAATACCATAGTAGGTACTGGTGGTAACGTTAGAGCACTCTATAATATGACACACAATCATCTATCTGCCATCTTGAATCAGGACTCTACACACATGCCGTGTTGTCTGATTTTGAGATTGATGTCCTCCGACTGCGCTGCTCAACAATCAACACGAAACTCCACTTGGGAACTTCGTGCCCCATTCCAACACATCCTGTAGAACCTTAACATCTGGGCCGTAAGATCACTTGTAGTTGGCGATGCATAACCATTACCTTAAATATCTCTTGCTAGAAAAATCTATTCACGCTCCCCAAAATACTATGGCAAGATAAATCTACTCAGTGCAAAAACCACCTAAGAGACCATGTTTCATGGCGGGTCGTCATGTTCGGTCGACACTCTTCTTTACTGCGTAGCATTTTAATGTTCTCTACTTCGCAGGGAACGCCCTATACGCAGGATATTCAAATGCATGAATTTGACTTCACATTACATTTTGAATTTCCGTGTCATATGCCGTCGAAAGTTACTTATTGAAGAACTCTCATATTAATGAGAGTTGAATCAAACTATTTCCTTTGTTTTCATTACATTTGTTAGGTTAAAATCCTCTTAATAAATAAAATGATTTACATTTCCAGTTGCGATTTTCTTCTGTCGGTTCTATATACGGTTATTGAGAACATTGAATTGAACTTAGCTGCAAGTTATATAGAGAGAGATTTCAATACTTATTCTGCAGACTTTAAATAAGTACACTATTCTGAAAAAATTACAGTTTCTCTTTTTACTATCATTTGAATGGAAGAAATATAAAACTAGCGGTTTAGTCTAGTAAAATATTTGCACTTAAAGATTAAGCTATTAAATGTATAACTTATACTTCCTAAGCAATAATATATTATTTAAAGAAATGATAATTAAATTTCTCCTCAAGTGGCTGCTTGTCACAGAGGTGTGACAGGAGCCTTTATAATACACAATAGAGGAGATTTGTGAGGAAAGAGATCTCAGAAGAAAGACAACACAAGAAAGAAAACACCTTTGACTTATTCCGGTTTAGAAATCGTGTTCATCAGATCAGTAGACAAGCACGCAGACCACTTGACCATCGTGTTATTATATTATTAAATTAAAAAATAAGTCACCATCTCAAGCAGCTGCTTACCACACAGGTCTCATAGCAGCCTCTCAGCTCAATACACCATAGAAAAGATCTACGAGGAGGTCGGGGCATCAGCAGAAAGACAACACAGAAAAAAAAGCATCCATACCTAATATAATCAGCAAATATAAAAAAAAATATGAAAGCACAGATTTTGGATCGGACTGAAGTTATTTATTTATTAATGGAAAATCCATCAAAATTCGAAAGGCGAAAACGAAAATTTCGAAATCGCGAAGTAAAGAAAATGGGAGAAAAAGTGATCCTAAGTTTCGTAGTCGGGTTTTATCTGATAATAATAATAAAAATAAATACCCCCTCAAGCAGCTACTTGCCACAAAGGTCTGACAGGAGCCTGTTTGTTTATATGCCAGAGTAGGTCTGAGAGGATGGTAGGACCTCAGCAGAAAAACGACACCTACATCCACGCCTTAAACGGGGCTCGAACCCAGGTCCCTTAGATCAGTAGCCAAGTGCGCTAACCACTCGGTTTAATTTTGAACACAACAAATTTTCTTTTTAAATAAACCTGGCCCCTTGACCCCCTCGCCTCGAAAGAAGGGAAGAATAAAGCTTTAAAGTTTTTTTAAACTCGAACTAGTGTTCTATCACAGGTAGAGAGGTGAATTTTTTAAGCAACGTAGAGTGGAAAGGGAAACATCCATTGGAGAAATATTTGGACAAGACGAGGATGTATTTGGGCAAGTATTACGAGCAGGTACCTATCTAGGATTTAGTTTCGGGTTTAGGTGGGGGTGGGTGAGACGAGAATAACACTTAAATAGGGACTCTCAATTACTAAAATACTCCACTGGACAGGAAAGGTTAAAATGATATTCTACATGGAATAATTTTTATAGTTGTTTATAACACAACATAACAACATAGCACAAAATAAACATGAATATAATAAACACACAATATACAACAAATTATCAATACAACACTTGGCAAAGACTTGCAAAACAATAAAAGTACAAATTATTTTTTTAAAACCAATTTTTTTAGTGTAAGGAATATAATATGAAGCTAAAATAAAATTATACAACGATACTTTTGTCTTAGATTTCAAAGTACAACAAGTAATAAAACTAACAAAGTACAAGTAAGAAAGGGATTCAGAACCCTCTTTTCTTTAGATACGCTCAGTCGGTAGCGTGCCAGGCTCGTAATCTGTAGTTCCCAGGTTCGAGTTCCAGCTGGGTCAGCGTTGAGATTTATCTCCGCAAAATTCCCCGCCCTGCCCACGGTCAGTAGGGGACACCGATGGACTTGGATAGGCCGCCGTCCTTCGGATGGGACGTTGGCCCGTGTACGGGAAAACCATACCCTTGCGCACTTTAAAGAACACGCTGGATGGCCTTGACGGGAGCCTACCATCTGTCTTCCAACAGCTGTTACAGTGGGTCCCCTCCCCCAACCTTCTCTGAGCCTTCGAGGTCCTTGAGACCTAGCCATTTATCCCATGGTGTGCAAAAAAGTGCCGCTCAGAGATAAAACAACCCACCCAAATCTTTAGATACGAGGCAGATCAAAAATGTTATATTCAAAATTTCAATTAAGTTTGAAAACGGAGGGAATAAAAAGCGTTTCGAGGTTCTTAATCGCGTTTTATTGTAGGTAGGAACTTGAATTTTGGATGCAACACTGGGCGGTGTAGGAGAAATCTGTGTATGAAGTTTAGGACAGGCTGATCAACTATTTTGGGAAATGAGAGACCGAAATCTTAAAAAAAAAAGGATTAATCTGTTTTGATAGTTTGTATGTTACTAAGCTTTTGCCAAAAATGAGCCATCAGCTACCAAGCATTTACGCCGTGGAGCGTAGGGTACAGCCATTTGGCTTTTATATTATGGCATTATATTGTATTTCATATATGAGTTATTTATAATCATCGCTTCCTTTTAACTGTGAATGTGGACGCAAAATTTTGGCATTTATTTTTATAGAATATACTTTAGAAGAACTTTTCTTAGGATGATTTAAAAAGTTGATCTTTTTTTATCTCGTTTTCAAAGAAAACGAGATAATAGTTTCGCTTTGTCTTCTGTCTATCCGTTTGTAGACATCGAACTTTTTTGTTTACAGAGATAAATTAAAAATTATTTTTGTCTTGGACGATATGCACTTTCCTAATCTCTTTAACATATAATTACGCCCTCTAGCATTGGAAAAAGTTGAAATTTCCAAAATTTCAAACGAATATTGTAAACGATATATTTATGCTAGAAATATGAAATTTTGGTGGTGGAATGTGAAGGTCACGAAGTTTCCATTGCCATTAATGAGTTGCTCCCTTAAGGACCCAGAGAGACACTTTTTTAGTTTTAAGAGATAAATGAAAAATTCTTTTTGGGTTAGAGAGGAATTGGTAAAGGATCCTAACTGCTTCTAGTCATTAAAATAATATATCACATATCATATATAACCAAGAACCATCCTCTCTTTTTCATCAGTAGCAGCATTAAGATGTAACTCATTATCAGAAATAATTAACTATTGTATCCACCTACTTGTCACGAAATCATTCGCGTTATCATCATTAGTCGCAGGTTCAGCATCTACTGCATCGTACATAATTCAACCATCATTCCTTTTAATCAATCAGCATTAGAATTAGTATCAGAAACAACTGCATTATGAAACATAATCTCTCTATCACTTGCTCTTAATCATCAACGCCACTTTTGGCAAAATGTAGCAGTAGTTTCAGCATAAAGAACAGGGCTTTTGATGTCACAACGTTATGGTAAGGAAACAATCTAATCTTTGATCTTTTTAAGCAACGTAACAATTCCTATAACAGAGACTGCATTAAGGATTTCGAATAAATGCAGCCTCTGTTATAGGAATTGTTAAGATCAAAAATATTTACAATTTATTCTTACGTAAGTGAGAATACCATTTCAGTTTATTATGTCTTAGCTCCATTTTGATAATATCCATATGAAGTACATAGTTGGTTCATGGAGCAAAATAATGAGTGTTGTGTCAGTTCTCAAGATATCCTGGAGCATAATAATAATAGTGTTGTGTCAGTTTCCAAGCTCCTATTATTCGAATCCAAGTTGGCGTAGCACAAGATGTCCTCTGTGCAAATTCCAAGGGTTTTGCTCAGAAAAGACAATTTCGTGGGAGATCTGGAAATGTATGTTTTTACGGTCGGCCCTAGATTGACCGCTTGTAACTGGGGCTCCCCCATTTCCAAGTCCCAAGGCAAATATGGATTCCGTTTTTGGTAAACTTGGAAGCATTTGCTCCATTTAACCTATTAATATTTTCAAGCATTTTCCTTAAAACAGAGGCTTCGTTATCGTTTGTCCTTCTGTCAAACTAATGTTTCTGAGATTAGATAAATTAGAGATACGAAATTCTCGGAACAGATTTCTACACGGCAGTTAGATGATATCTCAATTCGTATTCAAAAGAAAGTATATTAAAAATCATAATTAGAATTTTTATTCTGACAAATACAAAAGCATCTATTAGTCTAACCTGCTTTAACTGCCGTTACCACCAGGTCAAATACAAAAGGGGATAAAACTCTTCAATTAACTTTAATATGAATTATAAAATACTTCGGATTGAAATATCTGCATTCTTGAAACGGGATCTTTCTTTAAGTTTTGACAATCGTTATTTTGTTTTCGCATTTTTCCTTCACATGTTTTAAACTTTTTAAATTATCCCCTTTGTCTAAATTTGAAGCCCATTAAATCTCCCATTTCTGGTGCCCCACTTAACTTTTCGCCCTAGGTGACTGCCTAGTTTGCCGTATATGTAAGGTTACTAGAATCAGTGTTATAAAAGGGGAACAATTTGTGGAATGCTCTCAATTTCTGAAATAAAATAAGTTTTATCCTACTAGGTTTTATGTCCAGTACCGACTCACAATTGAATCAAAAAAATACATAATACTTATTAAATATACTTGCCTATTCCCGTGGGCGAGTGGTTAGCGCGCTTGGCTACTGATCTTAAGAGACCTGGGTTCGAGCCCCGTGGATGTGTGTGTCGTTTTTTCTGCTCATGTCCTGCCATTCTCACAGACCTTCTTCTATGGCACATAAACTAACAGGTTCCTGTTAGACCTCTGTGGCAAGCAGCTGCTTGAGGGGGTATAAACAATCAAGAGTTATTTTGCCTGAACTAGCGAAGTGGTTAGTATCTATCTGCTACTGCAGAAGGCAAACTTTGTGAGTTTCCATTAACTCTGACTGAGATAGTGGTCAGCAGTGATATAGGGCTTATAGGAGAAGGATTTTACAAATTAGGATTTTTCCTTCGCTTTATTTTATGTTGCAAAAATGAAAACTTTTCTCAACTTTCATAGCTCCATCTATCGATGGGTAGAAGAAATTTTTTTGCAGTTTTCTAAATTTTATATTTTTTCGATATGGCATTTAAATTGCACATATTGAGATTACAGAAAATAGCAACTTTTACAACTTTAACAGAGTTAATTTAGCATTCACGATGTGCATTTACAGTAAATTATTTCACGGTTAACAGTAAATGTAATTATTGTCATGGTTCAGGAAATTTTAAAAAGGAAGGTACAAAAAAAGGGTGCTTTAATTTTAGTTTGAAACATATTATGAGTTTATACAAAAAGGAGGACATTTCATGTTTTTTCAAAATTTTGGAAGGACATGAGGTGAAAAAGGAGCACATGCCTTCCTTTTGAAGGACGTATAGTAACTCTACTTATGTGGCCCATGTATGTTTGAGTAGTGCAAGAAATAATCTGAGAGTACATTTTATGCAAAACGATAGCAAAAAAAAAACCTGTTTAAATGATAGTTATAAAATGACATGAGTATTGATAGCAATAAATGATCTTCATGTATAATAATAACCGTATTCCGAAAGAAAGGTCCAAAAAACACCGTAGAGCAGGGGTTCTCAACGTGGGGTACGCGGAAAAATTTTTTGGTGTACGCCGTGAGAGCTCAAAAGTCGCTAGTTTTGTAACAGAGTAAAAGTAACCATTGTTATACTATAACTATAGTTTTATCAATCAGTACAAGGGGTATGCCAGTTACATACACATTTCCAGCGGGTACGTGAAGCATAAAAGGTTGAAAAACCACTGCCGTAGAGAATACCTGTTTTTTTCTACTGCATTCTAATATCAGGACGAGTACGAGCTTCAAACTGTTAGTCTTATTGACAGATTAGGGCTCCTGTAATTCTAGAGATCTCTTTCTAGTAATCTCTTTGCAAATGGCTGCAGTGTCATCGCCTCGGCTGTAAAATTTATGAATCGATATAATTTATGCACCTAGACGTTTGGCGAGAATTGAATGGAACGTTTCGCACCTAAATCGGTAGTTGAGAAATTTTTGCCGGGATGGTATACAAACACTCTTGGTGTAACAACAGTGTGGTAGCTGTAATTTATTCATTCGGCGAAGAATCGTGTTGTGTGCTTAGCCTTCTGTCCAGGATCGCGTGTTACGTTTTTAATATTCGATGCAATATTTATTTCCTTAATAAATAATACATTTGATTACATTGCTCTAGCCCATTAATATAATTAATGTCCATTCTGGCGAGATTTTTATGTTAAAACTATTATCGTTTTGCGAGGAGTGAATTTTGTGTTATCAATAATCTGGCTAGGTTTGCATCTGTGTTTAAGTGTCATTTTCAATGAATACGTCCAATTTTTATCATAGTTCGAGGACATATATCAGAATCAGAGTCGGATCTAAATTTTAAACGGAGTGTGCCCCTCTCCCTTTGAGAATGCTGGTATAATAGAGCCAAAAGTTATTAAACTACTGGATTCTACAATTATCCATCTGGGGAAAAAAAAATTATCGCTCACGCGGTGGAACTCGAACCCGCAACTCTCCAGATACATGCCAGAGCACTCTACGCAGTTAAACCACGCATCAGACGACGAAACATTCCGGAATATGACCTATAAATCTTTCACTGAGATGTGGCGGACCTTCAGGAGAGGCAACATATTTCCAATTATTTCTATGATTTTAATGATGAGGTCACTCACGCTTCAGCGTTATTATATTTCAGATGAATAATTGTTGAATTTTATATCTACTGGAAATCTGTGTATTCAGTATGGATGGTTTTTTAACAATAACGCTTAAGAGTGAATGACCTCATCATTAACATCTAAAATCATTAGCAACAATTGTGAAGTATACGTATATGGCGCAAGATCTGCACATTTCAGTGAAAGATTTATAGGTCATATCCTGGAATAACTTGTTGTCTGATCCGCGATTTAACTGGTTAGAGCGCTCTGGCATGTATCTGGAGGGTTTGACGGCCCTCCAGGTATACCAGAGCGATAATTTTTTTCCAGATGAATAATTGTTGGATTCTATATCTGCAGGCAATCTGTGTATTTACTATGGATAAACAAATGCGTGTTTCGCGCTTTTTTCAAGACATTTTTGCAAAGACCTCTGAAATGGAGCGGGACATGTTATATTGCAATAGTATTCCAATCTCTTTCCCTCTACTTTTATATTCTTCCGGCTGATCAGAATATTTATCCATTTATATATTATATGCTTCAAAAATAATAGAAAAAGGTAATCATTTTATTTAAAATTATAATTTATTATGTAATTCTTTTTTATTATAAATAACACTGAAAAACACAAAATAAAATTACTTGTTTTTACATTTACCTATATTGCCAAATTCCAATACTGCATTTTTATTTTTTAAGCGTTTTCTAACAACAACGCAGAAGCCAAGGGAAACTGAATTCCCAATTGGGAATAGTGTTTCAATTGGGAACTGAATTCCCATTTGGCTTGTGCTTTGATCTCTATCAATATTCAATTAACTTAATTTATATTTTATCCATTCTTCTGATATTCACGCTAAGTTTATAATCTTTCGGCGAAGCAGCATTTCTCTCTTCTGAATGCAAAGCTCAGGTCAAAAGGGGATTTCCCTATTTCACAAAAACGGAAAGTGAAACTAAATCTGAAGTTAGGAATTTCCTTTTACTGCAACGAGACTGAGCCGTTGTTAGGAATCTACTATTCAGTTTTCTCTGGAGTAAACGATTGTTCCGACTATTTTTGTGCGCTATATTTTCCTTCAAACACATCCACACATGATATCCGTTTGGCATAAATTTAATTGCAATAATAAGTTAAATAATAACAAAAAATTCGCTTCTGTTGTCTGTACTCTATATAATTCTGAAGTTGTAAGTTTCTTTTATGTTTCGTTTTCGCAAGTTATTGATATTTGAATAAGTATTTTAACTCGGAAGTGAAACCTTCAGATCCCAGTGTCGCACCCAATAAAAAAAGAACGGGAAGGGAGGTATGCAATAGCAGGTTTAGAGTTCCAGAGGCGCTAGGCGGAACATCATTTAGAGGCCGTGTGGTGTGTAGTTGAAATGACCTCTAGAATTATGAACGCAATTCATAAAACAATTGGGGACCCCAAGCTGCCGCTTAGTCGGCTTATAGGTTAATCCATCCATGAGTTTATGTACAGTAGTTATAATTCCCTGCTTTGGTTGGTTGTTTTATCACTGAGCGGCAGTTTTTTGCACAAATGGGCAGGTCACAAGGACCCCGAAGGCTCAGAAAAGGTTGGGGGAGGGGACCCATTGGAACAGCTGTTGGGAGATAGATGGTAGCCTCGTGTCAATGCCATCCAGCGTGTTCTTTAACGTGCACAGGGTATGGCTGTCTCACACACGGTGCCACGGCTTAACGTCCCATCCGATGGATGGCGGCCTTTACAAGCTCATCGGTATCCCCTAGTCACAGTGAGTTTTGCGGAGATAAATCTCAACGCTGACGCAGCTGGGACCTGCTGATTACGAGACTGGCGCGCTATCGACTGAACCACCCCTCCTCCTATAGTTCCCTGCCATAAAGACTTAAATAACAGTATCTAAGGCAGTATCCGAAAACCTCAAACAAATCAAGAGACTCAAACACGATCTCCCCACATTAGTTTCAAATATGTTAACTCTCCCCCTCCCCCACCTCCTCCATGGATGAACTACCGGGAGATCACTCTAAGAGACTTTGACAATTGCGTTTCATTTCGTCTTATTAAGCATTGCAAACAAGCTTAAAAAATGTAAAACAGGGGAGCAATTTCCAATGCAGTATAAGATTACTCCCTCCGTTTTACGGGTTTTAAAAAAATTCTTTAAAAATGCACAAAATATAAATAAGTTTAATATTTTTTGGGGTTCTTTTATCCTTACTCGCATTCTGAAAAGGGGGACCATGCCCCTCCGCCTCTATATCCGGTCCTGTGTGTTTATAATTTTCTGGAAACGATTACATGTTCAATTTATGATCTTCGACGATCATATTTTTTTTTGGCAAAGTGACATACGGAGTTTTTTTTATGAATTCGTGTATATTACACCTTTAAATTTCCTAGAAAAATCCTATCTTGTTTAAACAACTCTCGAGTTCGAAATATTTTATTTTGATTACTTGGATTAATTAGGCAAACCCATGTATACCAGAAAAGAAACAAATTATTTTCTCTGAAAGAGGTAAGAAATATCTGCGCTTCCTATTAAGAACGATATCTAAATAATAGCTGCAAACATTTAACACTCATTCTGAAACACCGACTTCATATGCATGTGATATACCTTTGATTTTCAAAATATTCAACATAAGAAAAATCGAAATTAAATCCCTTTCTCTATTATTTATGAATCAATTAATTGTCTTCATTTACTTCTAAATGTCGTTTCGTTCATATAACAGTGATTTCACCTACTATAATATTTATTGAATTAAGATTAACCTTTACTTTTTGACAGTGAATGAAATGCGGGAAGCCTGGTCTTTTCGAATCTGTTGTACTGGTCGAAAACGTTTAAAACACCTTCAACATTAACGATTGTTTTCGCTCGTAATTAATTACATTATTGAGAAACTAAGCGCTGCGCGGAGAGAAATCCACTTGATAATAGTGCACAAATAGGAAAATGTTTGTAAGAACACTTCAGTTGAGAGAATTTAATCCGAAACCAATCCTTTTGCAGGATGTTTAAGTGGGAAAGCAATCAGGAAGAGGAAAATCCTTCGAGGCTTTAGATTATAAAGGTTCTTCCCGAACTCGACGGAAGTGTAAAGTGCTTGCATTCAACTCAGTGACTGATTATGAAAACCACAGCTTATGGTGGCATTTTGAAGTGCTGATCGCCGAGATGATTTTCGCAACTGGGGATTGGGAGATTGTCGGAATAATTACTTAGCGACACTCCATGCTGATGCATAAATCAAAACGACAAAAGAGATTCGGTGTATGGAGGATAACTGGACTCTGTATTAAGTTACACATTTTATCTGGCTTATTTATGTCATCGAGTAAGTAGTCTAAGGTGGAATGAGTGACATTAAATGCGAAATTGTCGCACAGTGGTGGAAAATCTAAATTTAATATTGCGATGCTCGAGAGATATAAGCTTAAATAATACGAACAGTTATGATATTACTTTTGGGATTTATGTAAACAGACCAGATATGTAAGTGTCCGAATTTCGATATCATATCTTGGAAGGTAGACCAAGGAATTAACAAAGAGTGAAATCTTCACAGTACAGATGTGTATGTGTGTGGGGTGTGATGGGTGGGGGTTATCATTTGTTTCTATATTTTTAAGAAATCTCAGATCTATTTAATCTAGTTACATTTGTTGTATCTGGGATACACTTTAGATTTAAACAAGGATACACCCTAGATCTATAGAACTGCATCAATTTTGGTACCCAAACTCTAGATCAGAGATTCTTAATATAAAGTTCTGGCATACGCAGGGGATCATTTTGATTAGTTTACTAAATTATTCTGATTTCAAAATCAGTCATATACAATTTGATTGCACCTTGAGTTAAGAAAAACTATGTGTTTAAAATGTAATGGTTAATAAAAGTTTAAGATGTTTAGTAATTTAAACAAGCATCAATCCTAAAATTTATATTTTACAAAAACAAACTTAAACTTAAAAAACATTGATTGGGGGAAAGGCTTCCATACATTGCTGCAAGAGATGCCGGATTTGAAAAAGGTTAAGAATCACTGCTCTAGATGCATCTAGATCTTCACAGCAGATATACATACACTAGATCTGGAAGCTAATATATTAACTAATACTTGACACGTACACGACAGATTTGGGGACTCGGAAACATTTGTGCATGAAACTATTTTTACAACAGTCAAGTAAGTTGTTACACATGTTTTGTATTCACCGAAACTACAAAACAGTTTCAGTTTTAAATTTTGGTGGCAAATTAGCTGCAGACAATGACAAAGTTTTTTTAAGTTTTTTGATTGGCATTTAAGGAAGACTTGAGTAGAGTGATATGAAAACTGGTTATTTTATCATTTCACAGGAGAGAGAAAATTAAATGCAAGTCGTTATCAAAATTAAAAAAGAAAATAGAGAAAAAAATTAAAAAACAGTAGAAAATAAAAAATCGCTGAAAGATATTTAAGTAAAAACACCTTGTATATTTAAAAGGTCTGAAACACATTTGAAACATTTTCTGAATACATTCAAATATAATATATACAACTGTAGTTAAGTGTTAGAAAATAACTTTCTCTTTAACTCTTAAAAACTTTTGTACAGACATTTAAGATACAAACTTTCTACAAAAGACGTTGTGAATTAAGAAAACTTTTTGTTTGGCAACAAAAGCATAATGGTGGTTTTAAAATTAAGAGGGCAACAAAGAGATTATTTATAATAACGTTTGAAATAACAAAATTTATAGCTCTAAAATTTTTTTGAAATTTTTCTTAACATGAAATATTAAAAAAATTTTAACATGTGTATATATATATTATTCACATAATAATATTTTGTATGCTTTTTAAGTATGCATTAATTATATTAATATTCTATATAAAAATTTAATGACAGGACTTACATTTTAAATAATTTAAAAATATTTATATTTTAGACTTGTCTTTCTCAACCAGTGGTATGCGTAACCTTATAAGAACAAAGAGGGAAGTGTAGGGGAAAGGTAAGGTTACCATACATCTTCCAAAAGGAGTACATATCCTTCTTTTTATCTCAAAATTTATATACGACCGGCATTTGTGAAAAAAAAAAGATGCGAATGACTTCCTTTAGTACGCTTATTTTGGTTTTTTTCTTTCTAAAATCACTTGTACCAGCGACTGTAAAATAATTCACTGTTACCTAATTTGTTTCAAATGCAAATCCTGGATGCTAAAGCCATTCTGTTAATGTCGTAAAAGTTATTGTTTTCTGAAATATTCAATACCAGAAACTGACATGCCAGAACGCAAAAAGGGTGCGCTTTAGAAATTTACACGAAGTTTTACCAGTTCCCATGGATAGATGGCGTTATGAAAGTTGATGACAATGGAAATGATAGGATGTTGATTTTCTCACAGAAGGGACCGAAGTCACTGCTGACCGATGCTTCAGTTAGAGCTAAAAAACCCAAACACAGTTTACCTGTTGAAGAAACAGGAGCTCGTTCTCTAACCACTTATACCAGTTAAAGCAAAATAAATCATGATTGCTTATCAAGTGTGAAGCAAAATCAGCACATCACATATTTTAAAGTGTACTGAATACCTACTATGCTTTTTACTGACTGAACTGTAGTCGACACTTGAAATACACGTAGTAAAAATCGTTTTTTATTTTGCGTATTAAAAACATGTCCTCCTTTGACTCCATTTACAACTTTTTGGTCCTCTTTTTGGAAGATTGGTACCTGACAACCCTAGATAGTGTGAACACAATTGAAATGTCTGAATTTTTCTTTTAGATATTACAGAGCTTTACATTTTCGAAAATATTAAGTATTTAAATGTTGGCAGCATTCCAAAACAACGAGTTAGGATAAAGTTGCTTAAACAGTTTGTTACAATGGTAGAAAAAAATTGCGTGTTTGAAAAATTTAGGTACCTGAGGTATATCAGAATTGTTTTTTTTAAAAAGGGGTACTTCAAAATTAAAAAAGAGTATTTTGTAAAAAAAAAAAAAAAGTTTGAGAAACACTGTTTTAGACAGTCCATTTTTTGTTACCTGTAAAACCGCCATCACTACAAGATTTATATACACCAAAAAAAAAGAATCAAAGATAGTTTTCCTTTTGGGAATCTTATAGTGCTTACCGTTAAGAACATGTAGACCGATGTCTGCAGGCTCAGCATTCGACGGTACACAAGAATAATTCCCAGAGTCATTGGGTTCGGCGTTTCTGATTAACAGTTTGCTGGTGGTCCGGAGGGCCTTCTCCGTGTGTACGCTGATGCCTCGAGGTGAGTCGTAGTTGATGACCTTGCCGTTGTGGTACCAGAACACGTAATCTGGGGGCACGGGGCTCTCCATTACCAGACACGTGAGGTTGATGGTGCTACCGCTATTGATGTACAGCGTCGGACCTCCAATGATATTGGCTTTACTCACTGCGAAAGTGAAAAAAAAGACAAGTTACAAAGAAGCATGGTTAGGGAATGATCCATCATTTGGTATTACGTAAACTTGTCTGAGCGCAAACACTTCAAAAGATGAATACAAGCTGTTGATAGGAGAATCAACTTTATTACTTTATTGAACCTGTGAGTTCATCTATTAGTCTTGCCTGTAAATTAAGACTCAGGAAGTAAGAAGAAAAAAAAATCAGTAAGTGCCTTCTCTGGCATTCCTTCGGGCTGCAAGCAAAGAGCAGAGAAATGGTTAGTATAGATTTGCTAAGAAAAGTAGAAGAATCAAATTAGAAAGAAAAGCCGCAATACGAAGCAATTAAAAAAATCATTGAAAGAAATATCTCGATCCACTTATAGCGGTAATTTCTTTCCATTATCGTTATTATTAATATCATAGCTATTGATTGATGATTATACTTATGGAACAACATTTATTTTAAATTGCTGTTATTGTTAATGACATTTCGAAAATATTAAGTTTTCACTAGCGAAATCAGTTTTATATTAAGAATCGTTGATTTATGCGAAAGAATGTATTTTGTTTGATGGATTTAAAAGTAATTAGGCAATTAGCATCAATGCCTACCTAGAAAATTCTAATGGAAGAGGGAGTTTTCCATTATTAAGTTTCTGATTTTCGGGTACTCCAGTGATATATATATAGTATAATGTATCAGGATTAATCTCCTTAATATTTTTAAACAAATTTTATTTAATAATTGGTCGTATTCAGTTATTAAGAATTGGATTTGCTCCTATTGTATTCATCTGAATGCACCTTGTATAATGATGGAAAGATGGGCAAAGCATTGTTATGAAAACGCGACACATAAAGCAATACAGGAGGGTGAAGATGAAAATATATAAGACCGAGGTGTGAGAATCAAATCAAGGTAACAGATACAAAATCAAAAATATTGATATAACAAAAATCAGTGCCTTTATTAGCGCAAAAAAGTGTTTACCTAAATATCCCATATTAATAGTTCCCCATGTGAAAAATGAAATACGACTGTGTGACAGAAATGTTAGCTTCACATTATCATTGAAAGTTTTTTGTTTAAAATGTGCCATATCTAATTGAGTTCATTGAGAAAAATGTCCTTTTTAATGAAATCAAGATTATATTACTAAGAAACAAAATGTGTTAAATGAAAACTCTCGGTAAATAATTCATAAATGCTTGTTTTCAGAAATTAATATCTTTCTTTCCCTTACGCACTTGCTGCATTGCTTTTGTGATGTGACAGATTTCATTTAATTTAGTAGGATAAGATAAATTTGATTTATAAAAAATTCAAAAATTTCCCGAAAGTTGTATTTGGAAAGTGCAATATCTTTTCCTCTTTCATGTTTAAATTTTGCATTCCATGCTCTATCAATCAAAACGTACGTTAAAAATGGTTAAAAACCATTAAAAAATAAATCAGCCATTTAAATTAATTTAACTTTTGAAATCAAACAATTTATTTATCCTTTTGAAGGAATCTTAAATTCCATCTGCATATCAATGCATTATTCATATGGAAATATATTTAATCAGGACAACTCAAAAATTTATTTTTCTTATTAAACAGAAAGCGTGAAAAAAATCCTCATAAAAGTGAAACGATTAATCTCGTGTCTAGAACTGGGGAAAAACATTTCCCTAGCATCCGGAAACAGTTTCAAAATTCACCCTACCACATAAAAAATTATGATGAAAAACCTTACCTTCCTATTCATACCAAGGGCTGAAGAAAAACGACTCTGGAATTCCATAAGTTTTTCAGAAGACTCTCCATTCCTCGACTTCATTTTTGGTGAAAGAGCGAAAGTAAATAGAAAAACTGATTTACTTGCTTCCGTATTCAAGTCCAGAGACAATTTCATCCAGAATATTTTCAGCATCTCGTAAAGTATAATATCGACTTCTCGACAAGAATTGCTCTTTTTGCAGACATGCGTCTTGTAAAAAAATCATCAGATAGTCAAATGAAGCCTTCTGGTTGATTGATGGCTATGACTGCATTTGCGTTCAACATTGCGATAGTTATGGATAGGTTTTAATATGAAATGTCAGATTTTGCAATGTCCCTATTCTTTTAGTTTGAAGCGTTTCGTTCGGAAATATTGTTGTATAACTAATATGACCTGACGATATCTTTGACACCTTAGCTTTTTTTTTTTGTAAAAGGGATTTCTATAAGTTTTGAATATGATATTATTATGCTTTCATTTCATACTAATATCTTATAGGATTTTTGCAGCTATAGGAGGGTGGGTCATTTAATACCTGGGCTGCTGTCTCCAGCGATCAGCAACTTTTCGCACGACTTGATACATATGTGACAACACAGCAATGCTTCAAGGACACGAAGCAGTGTGTGCATGTTGAACATATTGCCATATGGTCGTAAATAACAGTTGAAGCGTACGCAGTCTCTCTCTGTTGATTTGGAAAGGTGTTCATTTTTGTGCGTGTGATTTTTTGCAGGCTATGGCTGAACTGGAAACTGAGCCGCGGTATGTGATTTGTTACTGTGTTCGGCGAGACATGTGGAGCACAG
Source organism: Ryuthela nishihirai (assembly GCA_038380435.1). Taxonomy (NCBI): domain Eukaryota; kingdom Metazoa; phylum Arthropoda; class Arachnida; order Araneae; family Heptathelidae; genus Ryuthela; species Ryuthela nishihirai. The sequence continues at coordinate 20,433,275 of JAWZYU010000011.1, forward strand.
CATCGCAGAAATGGCTCAAATGTCTGAAAATCAGTGCTTGAAACGAAGCAAGATTTTCAAGTGGCACAAACGTTTCACAGACGGGCGCGATTTCGTGAAAGACGACCCAAGATCTGGGTAACCAAGCATTGTTCTCCATACAGTTGAGTCATTTCTGCGACTGTCTTTGCACCGCTAAAACTTCGCTGAACACAGTAGCATATCACATACCACTGCTATTTCTGCCTGCAATAAAATAATGTAATAAAATATTATTGCAGCTGTAGCCTGCAATAAAATCACACAAAGAAAAACGAACACTTTCCAAAGCGAGAAACGACAAATAGTTCGAAACGTTTTTCTTCGAAGCAACACCAGCTCTTGTATTAGTCATCTATTAAAATGTTATTGAAATTCACAAAATTATTTTTGATATTGGTTTTCTTAGACCTTTATCAAATCCCATTAGACCAAAGATAACATTAGGATTACTCGGAAAATAATGTCTCACATTTTTTCTATAGATCAATATTTATTCTACAGCACTGTAAAAAAAATAAAAACAAACAGCTGCTTGACACAGAAGTCTAATCGGATCCTGTCAGTTTATACGCCATAGTAGAAGGTCTGTGAGGATGGCGGGACACACACACACATCCATGCCTTTCTTGGGGCTCGAAACACAGCACCCTTTCATCAGTAGCCAAGCATGCTAACCACTTAGACACGGGACGGCCATAACTAATAGCATGTGTAGATAGATAATATAGGAACATAATCTTATTTTTTTATATGATCACTGTCACGCTCAACTGTCGTGTACGGGCTCAGAACAAGAGTCAGTACATTTTTAATGTGAGGGTAGTTGTGAAGGTCGGCGTGTCCGCCTTTTGCAGATATCTGTTTGACTCGCCGACCACAATGCTTCGACCGATATCCATGGGAGTTGCCATGCTTGATTAATGCCACAGCAGCGCCACCTATGGGAAGACGATGTACTTATAATTAAAAGAAGGAGGGAGAATATACCTTTGTCCGTACAAATACCAAAGCTGTAGTATGATCTGTGAATATTGACTGAAAACAATTGAGGCATTATTTACTAAGTAATTTTTGTATATTTTAATAAAGTCAATCATTCGTAGCACAATGTATCTAAAGACAACAAGCTAGACTACGTATCTTAAACTTATGACCATGTCCATCTTCGTATTTATTTGAATAAACAGTTTTGAATTAAATTATATGCAATAACTCCATACTTTAAAGGTAAATGATTTGTACAACGCATTTTGAAGCCACCTCTTTAAAGCAGAGGATTGTGTAATGCCACATTGACTTCATTGCTGTGTATTTAGCATACATTGAGTGGTCACTGATTCTTGTTGATTTTGAACGCTTTCTGACAGCTGTTGGTTCTCCTGGAGAATAATGTTCCATATGGTCTTGTCTGTGATAGATTGCCTTTCCAGATCTATTATTGCAACGAGCATAAATAAACGACACGCTACTATGATAATGCCACACCTTCATGTGCCAAGTTAGGTTGGGTTGTTTTACCTCTGAGCTACACTTTTTTTCACACCATGGGCCAAATGGCCAGGTCACATGGACCCCGAAGGCTCAGAGAAGGGTGGGGGAGGGGATCCACTGGAACAGCTGTTGGGAGACAGATGGTAGCTCCCGTCAAGGTCATCCAGCGTGTTCTTTAACGTGCACAGGGTATGGCTCTCCCGCACACGAGGCCACGGCTAAACGTACCATCCGACGGACGGTGGGCTTTCCAAGCCCATCTCTGTCTCCTACTGACTGTGGGCAGGGCGGAGAATTTTGCGGAGATAAATCTCAACGCTAACCCAGCTGGAACTCTAATTTGGGAACTACAGATTACGAGCCTGGCGCGCTACTGACTGAGCCACCCCCGCCCCTCATATACCGGGTCACAAGGATTGTGAAGTCTCAGAGAAGGTTGGGGGAGAGGACGCACTGGACAGCTGTTAAGAGATAGATGTTATTCCTTGTCAAGACCATCCAGAGTGTACTTTAACGTGCACAGATCTGAGACGGCGGACTGCCGCCTTTCCAATCATCGGTCTCCCCTATTGAACTGCAACAGGACGAGACGTTTCGCGGAAATAAATCTCAACACTGGCCCATCTGAGGATAGAACCTGTTAAGCGCAGATTTCGAGCCTGAAGCGTTACCGAATGAGCCACTTCCGCCCTCATTTAGAGAAGAGTAAAAAAGGAGGGTCTTATTAGCTGGCATAAAATTAATTAGGCTTAGACACTCTGGAATTTTTTTCCATATATTTACCATGACCTTAGCCAGGCATCATTTTATCCACTAGAGCGATCGACGTACTGTGTTGTCTATGCTACTATTGAACTTTATATTTAATACAGAGATATGCACAATTTACATGAAAAGAGAAATCAGAAACCTCACAAATTACATGATGCAATAAAAACTACATTTTATTTAAAGAAAGGAGCATATCAACAACAAGCGAATGTGTGTTGATATACATGGTGATTATAATTAAACTGACAGTACTCAGAGCGATGTAGAGAAGGATCTATTCGACGGATCACAGTGAAAAGTGATGGATACCTTAATAAGAACATGGGGTAAATAATTTGCGAATAAAAAAAAATAGTGCTAGTACCCCGCTAAAAACGTGGTAGAACATGCTAATTTATCGTACGTTGCAGCCAATTACACGTGAGAGTCGTACATGAGGCACACTATAAAATGTGATGTCGTCCCTGTAATCGCTAGAAGGAACCATGGGTATCTGGAAGAAGGACCTAGCGTTGCTAGTGAAACACAGCTCCCTTTCATCAGTAGCCAAGCATGCTAACCACTTAGACACGGGACGGCCATAACTAATAGCATATGTAGATAGATAATATAGGAACATAATCTTATTTTTTTATATGATCACTGTCACGCTCAACTGTCGTGTACGGGCTCAGAACAAGAGTCAGTACATTTTTAATGTGAGGGTAGTTGTGAAGGTCGGCGTTGTTCTTCCATGGGATAGTGAAACTCTTTTACCAAAACGGCAAACGGCATATCGTCGTCTGAAAGATATAAGGAAAGGACCTTTGTCGCTAAATGGACTGAAGAATATGATACAGAAATTCGAAGAACAAGGCGAGTTGGGTGTGGCTCCGGGCAGAGGCCGGCGGCCTGTTGCAGAATGCAATGTAGAAAATGTCACACTTACCGTTGCAGAAATCCAGTCGCAATCGGAGCTACCCGTAGTTAGTGCGAGACAGTTATCTCGGCAACTGCAACTTCCGTGGTCAACTGCCCGTAAAGTTGAACGTTCCATTCGAAAATGAAATGACATCCTTATAAAATTCATGTGGTGCAGCAGCTGCAACCACGTGACTCTAAGAATACAGTTCGAAGACATGTGGCCTTCGAAAGTCTTATGGACCAGTGAGGCGCCTTTTTCCTTCCATGGGATAGTGAATATGCACAACTGCCGAATATGGGGACCTACATATTCGCTTGATGCGCCCCTACATTTTATGTAAGTATGTGGTGAGGGTTTATCTTAAACTTTATAATCGGACCATTTTTCGTTGAGGAGATCATGCCTCAAGGCCCCGTGCGTCGATCTGTGAATTGATCACATTACACAGATCACCGCCGCAATATTATTCCGGCTTTGCAAGAAAGAAATTGCAAAAAATCAGCAGGGTGGAGCGCCACCTAATACTGCACGTACGGCAACGAAATTGTTTCGTACTACATTTGGTGAGGACAGAATAATTCCTCGAACGTTTTCCGATGGTTGGCCACCACGTTCTCCCGACCTAAACCCATTCGAATTTTGGGTTATTTGAAAAGCCGAGTTTACCAAGGCAATGTTGAATCACTTGCTCAACTGAAGACATGAATAGCATGTTACCTCCATTCCCCGAGACATGTTTCAAGCAACTCTGGATCATGCCGTATTACGTTTCCAGCACATTTTATATACAAACGGTTCACATATTGATAATCTTGATTTGTAAAATAAAGGTTATGTTTGCTCAAATTGATATTTTCTTTCTTTTAGCTCACCCACGCCACCTGGTGACACTAACACTAACTATTTTTATTAGTAAATCCTCTGTTGCATGCTCTTAATAATGTATCCACCACTTTTCGCTGTGATCCGTCGTGTAGATCCTTCTCTAAATAGCTCTGAGTACTGTCAGTTTAATTATAAGCACCCTGTATATAAATCTGTGAAGACTAATATTCAGAAATATTCAGTCTTTGATTTGACCGAATTCGAAGCGGAGTCAGATCATGATAGCAAATAAACGAAATGAATGTATCTTATAACAACGGTGGTCCCGTAGTTTTATGCAACACACGAAGTAGATTATTGACAACGGGGGCCCCACGTAGAAACAGAGAGAGCTGAGGTTCACAAGATTAGAGCACACGAGCGGGAAAGAATAAAGGCATGTGGAACGCAAGTCAAGCATAGTCATAGTGAGTAAGAGAAGGAAAGCTGCCTTCTGAGATGAAGAACAGGAAGTCCATGATTAAATTATCAAGCCCACGTCAGCAAGTATTGATCACAGTGCAGGAACCTCTTTAACTGCAACCGGCGGCCTGACTCTGCAGGTGAATTGTGAGAAAGATCTAGGACAACGTAGAAAAGCTCAGATGGCTTCCTTGTCATATCCGTATGCCGTGCAGTTCGAGAGCGAGTGAGCACGCTTAGAAAACTCTTTATAAGTAGTTATAGCTTTCGGTTATCGTTTCAGATGGGAATTAAACTTTGGTAATGACTTCAAGGCATTTCTTGGCGCCCCGCTTAGTGTAGTTAGCAAGCAGGAATTAGCATGTTGTAATTAGAAGCGGCATAGTGCGAAGGAAGTTAATAATTGATGTTTGAGAACAAATTGTTACTTACATACTTTAAAATCGTTCCGTTGTGCTATTAGATTCGCTTAGTTTAAGGAAGGTTTTAATCATTTCTAATAATCAGTTCGTTTGATCAACTTATTTGATACGGAATGTTCAAGTGGTTGGCAAATTTGATGGCACCATAGGTCACAAATTCGTGAGAGCAATGGGTTTTGAATTTACATATGAAAATACAAAATAATTTGTTCTCTCCTGTTGGGGTTAAGAAAACCTTTTCTTACGAGTGTTTATAATTGAAATTTTCCGTTGCTATTTCTCCACCGAGTGATCAATATTTTCATGCAAAATTAAATAATCTGGTTTAAATATTCATTTTAATATGTAGCGTGTCGGCATAAGAATTAGTTTGCAATTCCATATTTGAAAAATATCTTTAATCGTTGAGAAAAGATTTCGAATAATATAAATATTAAATTTTACTTTTATTTTGACACTTTGTATTACGTTACTTTGGTTCCGATATGTTACGAAATTCGGTAGATTTTTACTTTAAAATCTTTAAGTATAATTTAATGCGACTTGTAATAAATCTCTTCGAGATTATTAATAATCGCTTAAAATAAGAGGTTTGAATGCTTTACCCCATAAGCGCGTTTTTTTTTCAAACCAGTAGACTACTTAACAAAGTTTCAAGACCCCTAAATGCTCAAGAAGCAGGGCATTCTCTATGCGTGCAAGGGTGGGGCAATTTCAATGTCGTACAGTGTAATCAGAAAGAATTCCCAACTGACGAGCAGAATCAGAAAGAATTCCCAACTGACGAGCAGAATCAGAATAAATTCTCAAATGAACTATCATTAGCAACTTAATTATGCAATGGAATCTTTCACGAAAATATACCCGAAGAGTTTGAAATTATTAAGCTTTTGACACAATCTAACAATGCACCTGAAATATCTGCCCCATGTCCGAGTAGTTAGCGCGCTTGGCTATTGATCTAAGGTACCTGGGTTCGAGCCCCTGGTTAAGGCATGGATGTTTGTGTCGTTTTTCTGCTGAGGTCCTGCCATCCTCACAGACCTTCTACTGTAGCATATAAACTGTCAGACCTCTGTGTCAAGCAGCTGCTTGAGGTGGTATTCATTTTTTTTTATTTTATATTTTCATCAAAAAGTAGCAGAACATTTTCATGTTATGTCAATGGAAAGATACATTCAAAGGTTACTATAGATAAATTGTACTCAAATCACTCTAAATCTCAATTTTTATTAATATTCCCATAATATTTAAAGAGTTCTTGAAGCTGAACCATTTAAAAGCTGACGTCGCTGTCACACTCTTCCTAAACATCCCCCCCCCCAAAAAAAAAAACCTGAAGGAAACCAAAAAAATAGCATCACAGACTTCATATCTTCAAATATTACATTTATCTCTAACTTCAGCAATTTGTTATAATTGCGTTTTTTTTTCATCTTTTGAAACAAATTTTCATGAATAGCAAAAGTTACACTTAAATGTTTTAGCTTCCATAATTATAAAATATTCTTCCTCTTAAATATTATACGAATATTGAGCAAAATAGATATTTAGATAAATTTAAATGAGATCTTCAATCAGGTTCTTACTTAGAAAAAAACAAAGTGGGGAGGGGGGAGGAGAAGGATTGACGCAACAGAGGCTGGAAAATATTTAAAAAAGGTAGGTGCAGGGGAAGGATTTTTGAAAAAAGCGTAAAATATGCGTGATTAAAAAATTTTGGTCTCCATTACTCTTACTAGCATTCTCAAAGTGAGAGGTGGGAGCATGGTCCCTTGACCCTTCACCCCTAGTTCCTTCCCTCTTAAAGTTATCTTCACTAATCGCTTTCCGTAAAAAAAAATATTTTCAAAGTTAACTGTGGATGTGGCATTTCATTCACATAACATGTTGGATGTCCAGTTACTTTTTGCAACGTAGTGTATGCTATAGCTAATACTCTTGCTGAAAAAAGGAAACCTAAATAAATTTCATGGTTACAACAGAGACAGAATTCATGAAAGATGTAGTTTCTTGAGTCTATTGCTGTTTGCAAGAAGCTCAATGTTTGATGCGAAACCTGCGTGGCTAATGTCACTCGGTCCCTTGACCCCGAATCGATCGTTTACGTTTAAAAATTAACTTTTGATTTGATGTTGAATCAAAACAAATTAAACAGCTTAATTGGCATCGTGCTGCTGTTATATTATTCAGAATTGATTTCATTGATTATTAACTGAAATGATCTCTGAAATGATGTGATTTAGGAGTTAACTGCAACTTTGTTTCATTGGGTTGGATAAATATTTGTTACTTCGTATTGTAGGTCATTAATCCAGACTCTACTGGGCGCAAAGTTTATTTGGTGAAACATACAGCGATCGTCTATGAAAATGAATATTAAATCTATAATAATAATCGCAAATGAATATCATCAGCTATAAACTGAAAATGTTATGCTTGCTTTTACATGCAATAACCATAAAATATTTAGTAATTAGTTGGTCTTGGTAAAGATAACCAAAATGTCAGAAGGTAGTTACAAAATTTAAAGCCGATTGAAACCTTAATGTAAGGCTGAATTATGTGTTTTTGTGTCTCTTTACGAAATATATAGGAGCAATCTATTTTCCATTATTACGAAAAATGTCCTTATCCAATTTCAACAAGTCGCGACCTGTTTGAAAGGGTCGCTAGGTAATTTTCTAAATGTCGCTCATCCACAAATAATTCTGAACTTTCATTCGGAATTTCTTCTGGAAAAGCACGCCAATATTTCAGAGATGGTCATAGATGAGTAGGCCTCGTTCCATCTATTTCTCTTAAACTTTTGGGATAGAGCGACCGCTCGTACCGTCCACCTCTTGGGCCCGCTACTGGCTCCATGGATAAATACTACAGAAATTTTTTTCTTTTTGCCTTTTGTCCCATGGTCGAGTGGTTAGCGCGCTGCTACTGATCTAAGGGACCTGGGTTCGAGCCCCGGCAAGGTATGGATGTATGTCGTTTTTTCTGCTGAAGTCCTGCCATCCTCTCAGACCCTCTACTATGGCATGTAAACTGACAAGCTCCTGTCAGACCTCTGTGGCAAGCAGCTGCTTGAGGGGGTATTTTATATATTTGATTTAATGCACTGAATTGCAAAATTAAAAGTTTTTGCCAGAAAATATTTTTTATTTCGCAATTTTTAAAAATTAAAACAAGCTTTGATTTTAGAAGGATGTGGTAAGTGTTTAGGCAGTGTGATCCAACTGGCGGTGAGCGACCTCTGCTGCTCCAACTCTCGTAACTGCTTGTTAATTTGTTTTGTAACAAATTAACAAGCATGATTTTTTAATAGCTAATATGTGAACAAAATAGGTAAAAAAAAGCGTTTGGGAGGTGTGTACCTTTTTTTTTCGCTCTGTGAAAAGCATGGGTGTCCGACGATGGAAAATAGGTTTTTCTAAAGGGACACTAGAAGTTCTCGAGGGAGATTTTTAAAGAAAACATTATCTTTTGATAATGTGTGCTATGTCTGATTATCATTATAACAGAAATATAAAAATTGATTGTTAATGTTTGAAAAGATAATCCGAGGATTATTTATTTAAAAAAGAGAGCATTTGGCATACCTCAGCTCTAATTTGGAGATTGAATTTAGTGCTCAGCCTTAAAAGTTGGTTAGCTGGAGAAAAAACGTTGAACCACACTGACTTGGGTCAAGAACAGCCAAATGGAGGACATGCGCCTTCCCAATTTTAAACTGGCTGTAGCGAAGGTCCTTCCATTGAATGCACACATGACAATTATTTTCCCTCTTCATAGCGATTTTGCCGACATACTTACAAAGTAGAGGCAGCTAAAATCTACAGAAACACATTACAGAGCAGCGAAACGTAATCATCTTGATTTTTTTTTGCCTGTACGTAGCAACAAATTTTATGCTAGAATTAATATGCAATATTCTAGTGTTGTACATTAATGTTTTGGAAATCATTATGAGTCCAATTTTTAGTTTATAGTTTGCATTGCAAAACTTTAAGCATTGTAAAAGGCAGGTACAAATTTCAGACATAAATTTCAGTTTCTATAATGTGACCCGGAGGTACCTACCTAAAATATAATGCCATTCCCGAATGGTTAAGAGTCGAACAGCTCTGACATAGGTAAATGCCACGGAAGAAAGAATACTTTGGCATGTTTAATAACCATTAGAATCTTTCAAGTGTTACACTATTATCTCTCTCCCTGTTTATAAACTTCACAGGAAGTACTAAACAATGATTATCTGGTGGTGTTGTTGCATAAGTAAAACTATTGGACAAGACAGGTGTGTAAGGGGAACAAATTACAATCTCCAGGAGGGTTAAAATGGCTCTTGACTCCTTTAATGGCTGTTAAAATCGGTCGCGTCCCATTGATGGTTGTCATAATGGATCGTAGTTGTTTTACTGGTTGTTAAAGTGGGTGGTGGAACATTTGATATTTGTGGGAAAAGGTCGCCCTTTTTATGGTTGTTGAAATTGATTTTCGCCTTTATTTAAATGAGTTGCGGACAGTTTCATTACGGTTAAGATCAATAGTGTTAGAGAAAAATATTGGGAATCACTGGTCTTAGCAATTAGAAGCATTTATTAAAAATCATTCATAGCTTTCGAAATATGTCTAGTGTACAGTCTATTAAAATGCACACCTGATGTTCTCAGGTAGCAATAAAAGAGTTGAAATCAGCTTTCTGCAACTGGTGCTTTAATCAGATCATTTCAGGCAATAAAAATTTGGCTAAAAATTTCTCGATCAACTTTAATCAGATAAGGATTTCAAAATTGTACACTATTTTTTCTTTGCGGATTGTGCATACAACATTCATAGATGGACGGGAATTTCGGAATCAAAATAAACTAAAAAAATATTTTAATAAAGAATTTGGAGAGCAAGACCGAGTCAAAATTGCTTAGTTAATATGTGGCATGAAACGGGGCATATCGGGGTTATGAGGACATAAAGTGAGGCCCATGTGACACAGTGTGTGAGTAGGTATGCCGTGTTCTGCACAAAAATCTCGGTGGTTGTATTCTGTTGCTGCGTGGATATAACTGACTACGGTCTCGATCTTTATGCTCTGATCTTTATGAGCTGATCTTTATTTGTTCAGTCAGTAGAGCACCAGAGATGTAATCAAGCTGTTGCGAGGTTTCAAGTCCCCATTGTGACTGGGTTGAGAATATGTCCTATAATCCCTACTCTGAACTCGGCATGAAAACGCACACTAATAGGTTTGGAAAGCTTGTTCGGAGCGAAAGCCATACCATGTGCACATTAAAGAACTCTGGGTATCTTTGTTGGGAGACTTCCAAATGTTTTCTAACATCTGTTCCTTCCCCAACCCAGCTGTAAGCCCTTGGGACCTAGCCTTTTAATCTGTTGTGTACAAAAGTGCATTACAGGAAGTAAAATAATTCAAAGAAATCCCTTAAAATATGTATTAAATTAGAAATTATGCAGGAAAAGATGTAACATATTAAGTTGGTATAATAATTATTTATTCAACACCTTCCTGCTTACTTTCTTTATCATTGTGTGCAGAAAAAAACCTTCACAATATGTTACAAAAAATTTGTCCACGATTTCTTTTTTCCGATATTCTGATAGATATCCTTCAGTTATGACACATCTATATCTGTATATACCTTTTAATCACCAGAAAGTTTCAAGTAGTGATTGTGTGGCAATGTTGTCATCTAAATGATGCTGTTGGAACAGATTGATGTGGAGGAGAAACACATCCCAGCCACCTGGCGAGTAAGCTTCTCTTCGTTCTGTATTGTCAGTCAATCCCTTCTGAAGTAAGGGGGTTCATTGTGTAGCGACAAAAATGTAAATCATCTCACTTGCTGCTCCAAGCGGGAAGATTATGGAGAGAGAGCTGGTATGTTTTATGAATCGGTGATTTCAGATTTTTGGTTGATTACTAAGAACTTTCGTCAAAAAATTCTCAATATGCATTTTTTTGAATTATCAGTGCCAGGGTGACCAAACTTTTTCACACAGTGGGCTACTTTTAATTTAAAATTTCTTTGGAGGAACAATAAAAAGGGCACACATTCATAGATGGACGGGATTTTAGTAGTAAACAATTGAGAATAAGTAATTAAATTGGCTCTTAACGTGTTAAAGACATATTTCTATTTTTGTGGTAAATAAATCTAAAAATGTTTAGTAGAAAAAAAGCTGCCTGCTAAAAACTAACTCTACTCGTTACCATGCCGTGGGTGACTCCTTCCTTGTTAAAGGGCAACGGGTAGTCGCCGTAATTGGCACCGCTGCTTTAGAATGTTCAGTTGAGGCAAATAATGACCAACAGAAATTAAATCTCATCCGCCGAGCTAACTTAGAAAGTAAACTTCTGGATTTTATCGGATCTAAAATAACACATTAGTGAGCAACAGTTAGACGCTCAAATGCTCGACAAGGTGTCTTTGACTGCATATGCAATTTATGAAATATAATGTAACACTATTGTGCTAACTAAGGAATGCTAACTATGGTGTTTGTGCTTGCTTGACTTACTCATTGCCTATCATCAATTTTTGAGTCATAAAACTGGGAACGAAATAACCCAATATAATATTTCGGATAACATTACAACGCGGAATCTGACAAAAACCTCTCATTATAAATATGCGATAGGAAAAAACGTGTGATAAAGTGACACCTCAGTGGAAAGATAGTCTAAATCAGATAGAAAACAACTATGACTTATCCGAGATCGAACCGAGATTTCCTTTTTCTGAAGTCATGCATGTTATATGCTGGATAACTCTTTATCTAGAAACACGGAATGCAAAATTTCAATAAACACGGTGATTAATTTTTGTTATTACTAAAAACTAATACTAATCACAAGAGGATTGTTTCTGCAGGATTTGTTTTCAGATTTTTTTCAGTGCTACTTAAATATAATTCTTAACGGTTCGTTTCTGTACTTGCTTTTTCTTTGACTCACGATCAACTTAATTTAATTTAATGTGCTACAAGGAAACAAAATAATTGCAAAAATATCACTCAGGAACTAAAACATGATTACTTCTAATTTATCTCCATCGTCAAAATAAAAATAAACCTTTAAATATCATGTAAGACACATTTAAATAAAGTAGAAAATTTTCAGTTGTTTTGACGATGCAATACCATGGGAGTTCGAAGAGAATTCTCAAAGCAACCAATGCCGTTGATTAACATCGCCTTGCCTTATTAAAACAATGCCCTTTGGTCTTCACTTGCCTTCCTCTGTACAGCGCATAATATGCGCATATCGAGACGTAATGCATGCTTGTTTGAATCTTCCGATTTATTTCAAATTACAGCAATAATCCATTACTCCAAGATCCGTTCAGTCGTATATGACCGATCTCATATCTTATTCATGTTCTCCGCGTTGTGCTGTGCGAGGTTCCGGTTATCGATGTGCCTCGCAGAAGCACGGACAGCGTGCTGGCTCGTTTACGGTCCACAATCAATCATTAACGTACACAACAGGAACTTGATACTACCCTACGTGACAGCCATGCAGAGACGAGAACTTTTGTCACAGTGTAGATGACGACAGCACTTATAACAATGGTTTGCTGTTGCCTAAACTGGGGTCTAAATCCACAAATCACGGCACACGTGTGACTTCTCGATTGTTGCCACTGAATATATGCATGACATTTCTATGGGGCTCAGTATTCGAGACTTGCGACAGTTATGCACATATAATGACGTAGATTGTTTGGAAGGCAGTTTCGGTCCATATGTTATACGTCAAGAAAAGAAATTTATCTAATATGCTTTCTCTAGTTTTAAATTTGTTTGCGGTTATGAATGAATGCAATTGGTTCTAGACAAGTGAGACTAGAAGATTAGTTGCGTTAATCGCGATAACGGAAGAGTTCGATGAAATCGTTTTATGTGCAGCTGGCATCTGCATAAGGAATGAGAAGAACGTCATTGAAGAGGTTGTTATGCTATTCCGCATTGTATGGTACATGTAGTATTAAACTAGATGAAATTTATAGTCTCTGTCGGCGATATCTGGACTAGATTAGATATTTATTAGATGTGCGCCTAATATTATCTTTAAATCAGGAGCTGTCTAATATTATCTTTAATATTCGTGATAAATATAGGACTGAACTTAGGTAATTTGTAGTGTCTGACAGCATAGAGTGGGTTAGATTGATCACTTATTAAAGATAGTATCAAGGATGATGTGCTGAATATAAAATGAAGAAGCAAAGAAAGTAATCTGCAAATAGAAACTTGGCAGAAATATTCAGCAGTTTACGAACATTTCCTCTTGATTAAAATAAAGCTTAGTTTGTGGTAAAAGCATATAGAGGTGTTATAATTATGCAACTAGGTATGATCACTGGTCATTTGATTACGCACACTTTTACAGAAAGGTTGGGGTGACTAAGCCGTAACTTGACAGGCTCAATTGTTCCCAGATTCGTCCCACAGTTCTTCCATTATTTCTCCACTTTCTTCTAATATCCATTTTGTGTCGTTATGAAAGTAGACACCGATGGTTTGAAAAGATCGTTGTTCGTTGGATGGGACGACGTTAAGTCGTGGATCGCAAGTGCAGGGGAGTAGTATCTCATGAACATTAAATAACACTTTAGATAACCCGTGGAGGTAGGAAGAACAAGAGGGAACACGTGAGCCATTTCCCGTACTAGACGCTGACGCCAACTGTGGAGGTGCCACTCCCCCTTTGGTATCCAAAAAACATTCGACGACGATTGCATTTCGTTCACTAGAGTTGTTCTGCATTTTAGATATAAATCACATATGTCGCGTATAGAATACAAAATAGCATTTTATTCTTTATAGTAGAGCATACATACCGTACATACCTCACAGCTGCTGTAAATAAAATCAATTTATTTATAAAATACATTACTTTTTGGTATTTTTATCGAGCTGCATGCAACATTACTTTTTTTACATATATGATAAGAGGTTCTACTTTGTTTCGAATAAATGTGGTCAATAGAAAGGAAATGAAAGATTTATTTTTTATTTTTCGTATCTTCCAACATTGATGTTCAGGGGCGCAGAACACAAATAGGTTTGAATGCAGAGGTGGGGGAGGCAATGGACAATGCATGCCATTAAGTATACAACGATTGATGAAAAAAGTATTATCTAACGTGAAGGGAGAATCTCTTAGGTTTAAGCTAAAGTAGCTGAAGTAAATTTTCTCCCATATGTAGCAGTGAAATTTGAGAAGAATCCTAGAAGCTATTATGTGTCTTCCAGCTGAAGACCGGTAGTAGAAGCTGAAGCTTAGCTGAAGTAGATTTTCTCCGTATGTAGCGGTGAAACTTGAGAAGAATTCTAGAAGCTACTAGGGGTCTTACACAAACATATCTTACTAAGACCGAAGGCAGGTTTAACTGACCACTACTTCAATTAGAAATAACACAACAAGTATGCCTGGTGGAACAGTAGCTAGATCCATAATCGCTACAGTAATCAAGGATTTTAGGTGCTCTTTTGCGAGTTTTTTCAGTTATAAAGTATATTATTGCAATTATAAACATTCAACCTGCTCAATAATACCATGATTTTTTACTTCACATTCCATTCCTGATATTTAGTAGGTATATGATGAAATAATTTTTGGATATTTCATGAAATTAATAAATTTTATTCTGACCACTGGACAGGAGAAAATTTTATTTATTAAGTTTGTTAAATTTTCTACAATGAACAAACTCTAATTTTATGCAGATTAAAAAAATTTTCTAAAGTAGGCTCGTTCTTAAAAACTGTAATTAACATTTATGACTTCATAAGCTAAAAATATTTAAATGCTTATACTATATATATACACTGTAAACACATTATCGTTATGCTTAAATTTTTGGTAGTTCTTTACAGCTTTATACAGTGTTTAGAACAAAGGGGAAAAAATAAGTAAGAAAAGTTAAAAATTATCTCTTTTTTTGTTTAATTAAGATAAATGCTTATTTCTCTATTAAAATTCAACATCTAAATTGCAGGTGAAAAAACATACATACGTGTATGTGGCTTTATGATATAATCACCAAGTTCACAATCTAATGAAAACAATAAAATGCCAGTGGTAAGGAAAATTATGGAATAAAGCAAATGTCATTAAAAGACCCCCAAACTTTCATTTTTAAGCAATTATACAATTCTTGCATTTTTTTTTCTCTTTCTCTGTTTTTTAATCTTTTAATTTTCTTCCTTTCTCGCAAGCTATTTTAGCTAATTTCGGATTTTTTCCGCCTCTTACGAAGGATCTTCTTTCCTCACGGAATCCCTGCTCAAAAGCATTTACCCGAGTGAAACGGTTCGCGTAATTATGCTTATCCAAACACTTTTATGCTGTTTGTTCGTTAAGTTAAATTACCCCAGGACGACGATGATTTGCCGCGATAAGCATTTTGTTGCAGAACTTTAAAACTCTGTAGGCCGCGTAGCGTCCTTTTAAATCATATAAAGATGACGTAATGAGGTAGACTCATTTTACACAAGGCTACCCTCTTTCTAATGCTTCGGAGGGGGAAGAGAAGCAGGGGCGATATTTGCCACCCTATCCAATGCGGTCTTCGGTGCTGTCGTGTAATTAAGTTAACGAGGTGCCAAAGGAATTACAAATGGATTGTCGTGATACCTTCTAGCTCAGTCTTATATATTTAGACTGGACGTTTGGTAAAGTGTGTGGTTACCGTTCCATTAATAAAATAACTACGTCTCCAAAATAGATTATGAGACATTGAGTAGTAAATACTTTCTCTTTAAGTGATCTCCTGTGACAGCTATTCTGTCATTTCAAATCACTGAGAACAACAAATATTAGTATTAGAGAGGGAATGTTCATTAGTGGTTTGCCTCGGAGATTTCGTTTGTTTTAACTCTGAACGGCAGATCTTTTTTTGCACGCAATGGGCTAAATGTCCAAGCCACAAGGACCCCATGGTTCAGAGAATGATGGGGTACCACACTGGACAGGTAGGAGACAGTTCTCAGCTTCCTGTCAAGGTCATCCAGGGTATTCTTTAAAGTGTATAGGGTATGGCTATCCGTGCGCAAGTACCACGGTTTAAGGTCCCATCCGACGGACGGTGACATTTCCAAATCTATAGGTGTTCCCTTTGTGACTGAGAGCAAGGTGAAACATTAGCGAAAATAAATCTTATCGTTACCGCAGATGAGACCCTAACCTGGGAACTGAAGATGAGCCTGGCGCTCTCCCGACTGAGCCAACCAGCGCCCCTAATATCTCAGAATACTATAAAAAGAATTTTTGGTACAATTAAAAAATTAATTAAAATGGAATAAAATTCAAATACTTCATTTTATTCGAAAATTTGTTTTTTAAGATTATAAAATGTCTGTTATGTAATATCACTTGGAATTTAAGTAATAATTCAAGATAGTACTAATGATACTTCAAGAAGTACTTCAAGATAGTAATTCAAGATAGTACTTCAAGTAGATATTAAATGCAAACAAATAAGAAAATTTCACGTTATGAGGGGGGGGGGGAAACACAATCGAGGGGAAAAAATGTAAAAGCGCGGTTCAAGAGACTGGATTTCCAATACAGTATAACATTTCTCACCCCGTTTTATAGGTCTTTAAAAGAATTCTTGAAAAATGCAAGAATTATAAATAAGTTTAGGAATTTATTCCTCACTATTACTATTCTGAAAAGGGAAGAAGGGGCATAGCCACCTTAGCCCCTCCCCTTCCCCCTAGATCCTATCATGCTTGTGGATATATTGATTGAAATTAGCTTTGAAGGAAATGGCTAAAGCTGTAATTGAAGCTTTGATGATGATTTAAATTTGGTGATCGTTGTGGTTGACGGATAATTGTTACCATTCCTTTAGTCAGAATTTCTGCATTACAGATGATACGAAAATTTCCGTATACTGCTGCTTCATACACATACTTTTTTATGCGAAATCTAGTATATAATGAAGAAAGTTTGTTTGTTTGTGTGTTTTTGCTTGTTTGTTTGTGTGTCTGTCAGATTATGCACTCGGCCCCTAGAAGAGCTGGGGGTACCAAATTTTGCATGAACGTTCATTTCACTTAGGGGAAAGAATATAGGATATGTGCGAACCCGCTGGGATTAACCAAAATTGGAATGGGTGTGTTCGAATTTCTCGAAATCCTTACAGACTTAAACATTAGCAGTTAAGCATAGGTGCCTCTCATAGACGTAGCATTATCAATTATTCAAAATGACGTGGGGAGTGACATCTACTGTTCAGAGTTACAGACCTACCCTCAAGGAGCGGGATAAAATTTTTACCATGGAGGTAGCAAGGGAGGGGGAAAAATAATTGTAATTAGTTAATGCCAAATGATAACTTGCGATGGACGGAATGCCATCTACTACGTACTTTACAAAATTTCATATCGCACGTAGAAAAAACGTTGAACACTCATTTTCAAGTTTTAAAATACAAAATTATTATCAGGGGGACCTGGGGGGAACGAAGCGATCCTGGTGAGTTTCATTTCAAATGAAAGCTTTCGGCGGAGTGCCATCTACTATATACTTCAGAGAGTTTAAGACCTTCCCTAGAAGAGGGGAATAGAATGTTTACCATGGCGGATAGCGGAGGAGACGAAACAATGGTAAATGGTTTATGCCAATAAAAGCTTCCGACGTACAGAATGTGATCTATTTTAGAAAATTTTAAACTTCCCCTAAAAGAGGGGGATACAATGTTTACCAAAAGGGACAGCGGGGGGGGGGGGGGGGGGGAAGGGACGAAAAGATCAAAATGAGTTTTTTGCCAATTGAAGATCGCTAAGTGGGGAATACCATCTATGATATAGAGAGTTTTAGACCTCTCCTAGAAGAGGATAATAAAAGTTTTACCGAGGGGACGAAACGATCGTAATGAGTTTTCTGTCAAATGAAAGCTTCGACGTGGGAATGTCATCTACTATAAGGGTGATTCAAAACTTATCGTTCAAATTCCGTATGGAGGTAGGGAATACGTTAGGAAACCGATTTCACATAGGAAAATATGCCCGCAAATGTACGCATGCGTATGTAGAGGGCGCTGCGTGTACCCAACCAGTGTACAGCTCGCCCGACCACTCCCGCTGTCATTAGTGTACGAGCTGACTTACTAGTGATAAGATGAATCGTTTTACGCATCAAGAGCTAGCGGAGACCCCCGTCGACAGTGAAATGACCTTGTTGCACGAATAGTGGCCGCCGCAGGCATTGTCCGTGATATGCCAGGCGTTTTTGAAAATGTTCGGCGGTCAATGCAACGGCGCTGTGAATCCTGTGTCCGTGTAAATGGTCGCAATTTTGAGCACCTACTGTGAACCTGTACTTTACCTTGTTGGAATAAAAGTCACATTCGTTACCACTTAACTGTACTGTTTCCTTGTGTTCACTTTACTTGCCCATTTTGTTCATGTAGATGACATTTGCGGACATACTTTCCTATGTGAAATCGGTTTCCTGACGTAATCCCTACCTCCCCACGAAATTTGAACGATAAGTTTTGAATCACCCTGTATACACACTCCTGCCACTGAATCAGAAACCTTTATTTAATACCGAGTAGGACCTCCTTTAGCCCGAATTACAGTACGTATGCGGTTTGGCATAGATTCTACAAGGTGTTGGTGTGCCATTGCATCTCCAGCATACCAGGCATTCACCAGACAGTCCTTTAGCTGGCTCAGATTTGACGGAAGAGGACTTTGTTCCCGGATCTATTTTTCTAACATGTCCCATACATTCTTAGTGATGTTATTTTGGTAAAAACGTTTTTTTTTTCTCAACCCTAAAAATTCGTAGACCTGCCGAACAATATCAGTTTTAAGATAACGGGGAAAATAGCTCGAATTGCATTGAATCCACGACCTCGTAGCATGAGCCCACGACCTCCTGATGATATGTACCTCTGAAAGCTATTAAACATGCTATTCGATTCAACCAAATACATACATAGAAGATCAGTTCTGAAGGAATGGGTCGCAAAAGCAATCTAAGCGTATTAGTTTTCACACATGGAAGATCAGCCATTTTCGAATTATGGGGTTACCAAAGTTTTGTAAGCAGATCAGCTCTATGAATGGAAGATCTTCCCAAACTATGAGTCTCCAGAGCATTGTGGGCTGATCAGTTACATTTATGGCAGGTCAGCAGTTTTCCGAGCTTTGGTTTGCAGAGCAGTGAAGGTGTATGGGAGGAAGATATTCGATCACTATTTTAACCTAATTGCTCTTGGGTTATATCACTTCACAAGCAAATATATGAATACTTTGTTCATCTGCATAAATGTACAAATATAAATGTATTCTTTGTTCATGTGCATAAATATACAAATATATATGCAAATATGTAAAATGTAATAAACTTTGATTTGATTAATTCGCGTAGTGGTTAGGGAGCTAGCGACTGCTCCAATAAGGCAAACCTTGTGTGTTGTGTTAGAGATAGTTATTCATTAAAATCAGAGGTTCCCGAACTATGAGTTGTCGAAGCATTGTAGGCGACCTCTGTGGCTCCCAAATTATGAATCGCCAGAACACTGTAGGTGGGTTGCGAAACATTTCTGAGGTGTCGAATATAGACTTCTGGCTACTAATGTTCACCATAGGATATTGATTAGAGACCTGGAATCTTGTGCTTCCCAAACTATAGATAGCCAGAGTATTGTAAGTTGAGAAAATGTTTGAAGTAATAACGAGGACAGACATCTGTCTGCAAATGTGCTCCTAATAACCAATAATGCTCCGAATACGCGATGAAATACCAAATGTCATTTATGATCATCTAACTTGTTACAATGCATTTTCAACTTTTAATACCTTGCTTGAGAAATAATACTGAAACAGACTCTGTATTAAACTACATTTAAGACTAAAAATTATCCGTCGGTCAGTAGGAGACACCGATGGGCTTAGAATGGCCGGCGCCCATTTAATAGGACGTAAACCCATGGTTCCGTGTGCGGGAGACCCATACTCTGCACGTTAAAAAACACGCTGTATGGCCTCGACGGGAGTGCAATGGTTTATTTTCTCCAGACCGTCTCTGGACCCTCGGGGTTCTTGTGACCTGATTATTTAGCCCATTGTGTGCAAAAAAATGTCGCTCAAAGATAAGACAATCCAACTAAGCAAATTTTTCTGATAACCTTAAAAAATGTATATCTGCCTAAAATCAAAGTATACACTGAAATGCCATTGAATTAGGGATAGCAACCTAGTAACGTGTTAGACCACCTCTGGCCCTGATAACGGCCACCACACGATGAGGCAAGGCCTCCACAAGCTTGCATAAAGGTTCATCAGGTATGGCGACCCATGCATTCTCCAGAGCTGTCCACATTTCTCTCAAGGTCGCCGTTGATGAGACACGGGGCCGAACACTCTGCTCGACGGCATCCCAAATATTTTCCATTCTGGAGATACGAAAATTTCTGATTTAGATTATGCTGATGATTTAGCCCTTTTGGCAAATGATGTTGATGAGATGAACTCTTTCATTCGAGCTGTTGATGAGACTGGTAGTAGAGTAGGTTTGGTTATAAACAGAGAGAAAACTAAAGTGATGAAAATTGGTCAGGCAGGCTGTGATTCAGTTAATCTGAATGGTTGCAGTCTTGAGCAGGTGTCACAGTTTAATTATCTTGGGAGCTATGTAGCAGATAATGGTGATGTGCGGCATGAGATTAACAGACGAATAGGGATTGCTGCCAGGACTTTTAAGAACCTATGGAGAGTGTGGAGAAATAGGCGTATACACCTAAAGACTAAAATTAGACTGTATAATAGTTTGGTTCTTTCTAGGGTTAGTTATGGTAGTGAAACTTGGACACTTTGTAAACAAGATAACAGGAAACTAGATGCTTTTGATTCCAGATGCTTACGCAGTATCTTGGGCATTAGGTGGTTCAACTTTGTAACTAATGATGAGATTAGGCAAAGGAGTTTGCAACCTCCTTTAAGCAGCATATTGTGCAGAGAGAGACTCCGTTGGTTTGGCCATGTTGCCCGTATGAATAATTATAGATTGGCGAATAGGGTTATGAACAGTGTGCCTAAAGGCCTCAGAAAGAAGGGGAGACCTAGGATGCGGTGGACAGACAATGTCAAACAGGACCTTGTTAGAATTGGTGTGCAGTGGCCAGATGCAGTAGATGTAGCTCAGGATAGACTTGCTTGGAGAACTAAATTGCACGGTCTGGTTGGACCTCCGTAGCCCATGGCTGCTTGAGGATGATGATGATGATGATGATGATTCTAGGTGGTCAATTCATTATTTCAAAGTCAGCAGAATGCTCCTGCAACCATGCAATAGCCAACCTGAACCTGTGAGATGAACAGTTGTCTTGCTGATAGACCCCATCTCCATTGGGGTACATGATGGCCATAAATGGATGTAAATGGTCAGCCATG
Source organism: Ryuthela nishihirai (assembly GCA_038380435.1). Taxonomy (NCBI): domain Eukaryota; kingdom Metazoa; phylum Arthropoda; class Arachnida; order Araneae; family Heptathelidae; genus Ryuthela; species Ryuthela nishihirai. The sequence goes on from JAWZYU010000011.1 coordinate 20,454,602, forward strand.
AGTTTTATGTACCGTAATGCATTGAGAGTCGTTGGTACAAAAGTCCCACAGATGTCCAAAATGAAGATTCCCCAGGCCATCACTGAGCCAACACCAGCTAGTATTGTTCCGACCTGACATGAGGGATCCATGGCTTCATGGGGTTGGCGCCATACCCTCACTCTCCCATTGACGTGATGAAGTTTAAATCAAGATTCATCACTCCAGGCTATCTGTTACCAATTTTTGATGGTTCAGTTTCGATGTTCTTTAGCCCAGGAAAGGCGTTGAGCCCGGTGTCATGACGTTAGAAATGGGACTCTCGTAGGTCGGCGGCTCCCGAAGCTGAGACGATGAAGTGAGTGTTGCACGGTCCATGCACTGACTTCCCGGCTCGAACCCTCATTCAGATGGGAGGTGATTTCAGATAACGTCTGGCCTCTATCGGTCTATATGATGCGGGTCAGACACTGAAGCCCACGATCATTCCAGGCTGGCTGTCCTTTGCAGTTACTGGATGCTTGTTTTTTTTGCTGGGATTTTTATATTCCCGGAACACTCTTGAAACTGTTGTACGAGAAAATCCAAGTTCGTTGACAATTTCGGAGATCGAGTGTCCCATCCGTCGGGCACTTACAATCTGCCCTATGTCAAATGAATCTAAATCCCGCGCCTTTCCCATTACGTCTCACGATGATTGCTTGGAAAAGCCAAAGATGACATATGACCAGAGTTCAGTCACGCATGCGCGCAAAAGCGGGATTTGGGGGACTGAATTTGGATCACGTCTGTTATCCCTATTTCAATGGCACTTCAGTCTATTCAAAAGGTAGTAAACATATTCAAGAAAAACGTATCGCCTTTGGCGAATATGAGATGCTCGTTTCCAACGAGAATGAAGTTTTTATTTTCGACTTTTAACGATTTCTAAGCGTAGAAATTCAAATTAATGGACGATTAGAAAAATGCAAATAACAATATTTTATTAGTAAATATAAAACAAAATAATTTTTCATTTATCTCTTAAAACGAAAAAAAATTACACTTTCACACCCACCCCAGGGTAAGGAGGTCAATCATTGCTATCTTTTAACCATGAAACTCTACCATCAATTTTAGATTCATGCTCTAAACATATCGTTTCAAATATTCTTTGAAAGCTTTGCCTTTTTCCATTTTTTTCCACCAAAAGAGTTGCTGAAAGAGCTATTGAGAGACTTTGAAAGAGCGAATCGAATCTTAAGTTTTGGTCAATACCTATGGAACCCAAGAATAATTTTTAATTTATATCTAAAAACAAAAATGTTCAATATCCAGACGACAAAACGATGAAATCATTATTTTTTTATTTAAAACGAGCTAACCAGACTCTGAAGAATCAAATATTTTATCTTAATGATCGAGAGGAAACAAGTTAAGTAAATTAGATACTCTTAACAACTAATATTTGTAATCTCCAATTTGTTAAAAATTATTCGAGATTTTATTTTTATCGAGACAATATTTATAGTTTGGAATATGTCTAAAAATTTGATTTCAAACTTCTAGGCTTACAGTGAACAAAGGCAATACCTGTATAAGAAAGGTATGATCTATTAACTGATAATTTTACATACTGTGCTAAAACGTATTCCATAGATAGGTATGCAATATTGTTTGTCACAGCATTGCATTAAAATTCAAATTGTTTAGAGTCAGATAAAAAATTTGTTTCTAGGTCGTGGTTGACGGAAATAATACGGATGATGTTTAGTAATACAAAGGAATAAGCTATTATTGGATAGTTTTAGATACTGTGCCAACAGCATTCCATAAATAGATATTTATTTTTGTTTACTTTCCTGAAGAAGACAAACAGTTAGCTCACTTAAAATTATTTTAATTCTGTGATCTCTATATGTCTGGCATTATGGTCAATCATTATGATTTGAGTTTCCCACAAAAAATATATCTTTAAATCTTCAAACCTGAAATTCAACATGAACAAACATGAAATCTTGAATATGTAAAAGGAAAATCTAGAAAGAAGATTTTTGAAAAATATTTCGCATCGTAATTTAGACATATTGGAAGAAAAATGCTTCTGAAATATTGCTGACAAATTGCTTTCATTTCTCTTTTAAATAGTCAAATTTTAAAAACGATACAATTTTAATATTTTTAAACTCTTTCAATACACCGGCAAACCAAACAATAACTTTAAAAAGAGAGTTATTGTTTTTTTTTTTTTTTTCGTTTTTTTTGTATCTCTCTGTCTGTAAGAAACACAAGAGAATTTTCCTTTTTTTGTCTTTTAAGATAAATTGAAGAACTTTTTCGGAGTTGAATAGGTTTAGATAAAGTATTATGATTCCCATTTTTTGAATCTCCAATAGTTTTAATAGCTCCCTCTCTAAAGGTGGAAAAAGCTGGAAAAATTCTTCAACATTAAACTTATGATTACAAACGTTCCATTTACCCTGAAAAATTGAAATGTTGATTTCAGAGTGTGATGGTCAATAGGTTTATATTGGAACCAAGGCATTGCCTCTTACCCCAAAGGTTAAAGATGAGAAAAAAGATTTTTTTGTTCTAAAAGAAAATTGAACATTTTTTATGTTTATAGATTGTAATAAAATATTAGTATCTGAGTTTGCTTAATCATTCACTAGTTTGAACTTCCACCGTTAGAGGATACTAAAGGATGAAAATAAAATTCATTTTCGTTTGAAAGAGAGCATCCCATATTCGCCGAAGCGATATGTTATTCTTCTGTTTTCCCCATAGAGACACGAAGTTCATTTCATTCCGTAAAATACTTTTCTGACGTTCAAGAAGTCCTACAATTCAATCAGAGAGAAAATCTCGTTTCAACAATGGAGATGTAGTTTTGAATAATTTACAGAAGTATATGATGCTCAGTCTCCAGGTTCTTGCGTGAGATACATAGGTCAATCTCTCCAATGCTTTGTGTTAGTATCATAGATGACATCTAATACAATATTTCCCAAGAGAACTGAAATCAATATCATGCATATAATATTTTCTAGAACAGTGGTTCCAAAATCACCTGGTTTCGGATTCACCTTATACTTCACAAAAGTTTGCAATCTACATGTTCTATTTTATTATGAAACTGAAACTCGATCTAACTAATCGATCTAACTCGATCTAACTAATAATATTATTTATGAAACTGAAACTCGATCGAACTAAGTGACTTAATTTAATGTTTTTGATTTGTTATAAATATTTTTAGTGGTATGGATGATACTTAGCAGTACAAAGAAAATCGATGCCATAACCGAATTATTATAATTTTAATCTTTTACCTAGTTTAACATACATTTGATCCGAACACCGCAGGTAAATCCTATGGTGCGTAGCTGCCAACTAGCCCAAACTCTGAATTCAGTTATCTACAACGTAAGATGGAATAAAAAAAATGTAATCTGGGAGAAAACAAATGAGACTTAGCTCATTTTATTAAAATAAAATACTTATTTACTCTCTTTAAAATATTTCCGTTGAAATAAACTTGTTAATTCTAAACAACAAAAGAAGTTGCAAAGGCATGAAATTGCAAATCATTCCAATAAAATAAGCTGAAAACCCCTATAACAGCGAATACAACTAGGAATACAGATACCAAGATTTATCTTTGGGAACAGAAACTTATGCAAATAAAAGAAGTTGTAAAGACATGAAATCACGGTTATAAACCTACAAATTGCAAGCCATGTTTTCCAATATCACCAATGAGATTTGCATTCAAAAAATAAAAATGAAAGCTATATTACAGACATATACATCTAGAAAATACAGTGAGCATGATTTATCTTTGGAAACAAAGACTTTTGCAGTCTTTTGGTACCCAATCACTGTTGCATACTTTAGAGACTAAGTGTGAAACGGTCGGCGTTTTGGTTGTGCTTAATCAACAGCTACATATATTCGTCTTCATTTCAATCTTCAGCGCAAATCTCATTGTTCTACCTTTCTTGACTGTCATTGGGAAATGAATGAATATCGGTAAAAGAAAAAAGTCAATGTGCCGGTTATCATTTCTATACCAATATTCGTTCACGTTACGGGTATAGTTATTTCATATTTAGTCGTCCGTTTGATACGTATAGTAATTTTGAATTTAAACTTTAGCTCAAATCTGAAAACAAACACAATATTATTAACAATAATATATATACATTTCTTAATGAAATCTAAGTATTTATAAAACAACCCTACATTTTTCTGTTTTTCAGAATTATCTATAATGGGATAGCAAAATACATAATAGGCTTACCACTAGTAAAAGAGTATACAATGTTATTTATTTTTTTATCATAAGAGGTGAGATAGAATGTCTTACATTTTCACAATGCCTCTTAATTCCACACTACTAATAATCCTTTTAAACAACATAGCATAATAAGCAAAGAATATAGCAAAAGCCGCATTTTTGAATAAGTTCCTTAAAATGTATTATATACAAGGTGACCAGTTTTCCATAGGTAAAATCCGGGAAAATTGTTAAGTATTTTCCCAAATAACAATAATATTTTGACCTAAACATTGTTAATGTAATAAATTTATTCGGGACGGAAAGGAAAGATCCAATGTGAGAAGAACAAAAATTAAAAAAAAGAAAAAATACATTAACGAGAAGCAAGTTCGAAATCATTCCTCAAGGAGCAATTTGACACCAAGGTTGTTCTGTACTATCAACACCGAAAGAAACACTGAAGGAAGAAAACACCTTAGAAAAATGGTATTATCAAAACACAAATCACCAAATGTCAAAGAAAATAAGAATAAAACATTATTAAATCCAAGGAAAAAATATACATGAAAATGCTGAAATGATAAAAACGTAGTAAATGTTTAATGTTTTTTTTATTAAATAATGAAATATCAGAAATAGGTGAGCAGTTAACGTATTCGTATGCTTCAAAACTGTGTGACAAACTGTATAACATTAACTTCATATCGTCAAGAAATGGGCATACCATACTCTTTAGTTGCCTTATCTGAAGAGCGTTGTACCCAACCACGTAGAGATGTTTTGTCGTTCTCCCCCTCTAACCAAGTGGTACCCTCTTCGTACAAGGGTGCTGCATGAGGGAAAGAAAAGAAAAAAAAGAAACCCACGGTGAAAAAAATAATTCAAACATAAGCCAAATAATAATAGAAAAAAAAATAAGCAAAAATATAATTTAAAACAATTTCTTGATGAAGATGTTTTGATTTCTGCTGTTCTCAAAATATTTCATTCTGGGTTTCAAATATTTATGATTTTCAAAAATATACATAATCAAAAAATAATAAAATCATAGTACAAAATCAAAATTAAAAAAAAGTAAACATTAAAAAAATGTTCTTTAATTAACAAAAATGTTGGATGTTGATTTGTAACTTGTAGCAAAGATTACTTCATTTCATTTGTAATTAGCGTAATTGCATATTTCGTTGTGTTAATCAAGAAAAATAACACTTTTTGCTTTCTTGTCTGAATTAAATAGAGAATTCTCTTCCTAGAGAATTTCGTTTCGAATCTGTATAGAAAAAGTTCTTTCATTTCGTTCATTATCTATGTAGTCTTTTAGTCACAACATTCGATTATTTATGTGAACTGAAATTAAAATAACGAAATGTTAAGATATTTTTCAATAGCTCTTAACTTTGCTGAAAAGCATCGATTAGAAATCGGTATAGGGAATTCAAAGTCTGCATTATTTCCAGTTAAACCTGTGACATAAATGATGTAGTAATAAAAAGATTTGAAATGGATGTGAAAAACTAAATATAAGGGAAATGTTTTAAAGCGATTAATCACTGATAAGTGCAGTGCTATTTTAAGTAAAAAAAAAAAAGAAAGAGACAATTGTAAAAAAAAATAGAAAGAACCAAATGCAAAAAAAAACGTTGTTGAAGATACGAAAGGAAAAAAAAAACAACACTTTTTTTCTTTTCTTCATTAATCTTGGTAAAGCTATTTGTTCCGTTTAATGGGAAAAAATATTTGATAAAATAAATCGGAAACTAATACAGTGGAAAATCCTTTACATGTGTAAAGGTAAAAAAAAGTAGCTTTTTTTAAACTCGGTATTTTCCTTTTTTTCAAATCAGTGCTTTTTTTATGGAAGAAATGCAAATAATGGTATTTTTTAAACTACATGTGTACTTCAAATCACAATTAAGTTTCAGAGAATGCAGAAAAAATGTTAAAATATTCTTGTTTACAAAGACTCTTTATCAAAGTAGAGGTAGTAACTTTAATTTTGCTCGCTAATGATATACCAGGGGGATTTGACACAGACAGTCACCCACTTTACTAAAGATCTTAGGCCTCAGGCTCTAACTGAAGTTGTAATAAAAGGGAATGTAGCAAATGTAAAGAAATGAGTTTTTTTCGCAGTTTATGATAATCTCTTGCTGCAGTAGCGATGAGCAGGTAAAACAAAAGTCCATGGTCTATCCAGAGACTCTAAACTTTGTTCTGGTGACAAAAATATTTTCACCTATGATTATAGAAACAACTAATTCCTGAAATTCACAAACCTGATTTCTGATGTTTCCAAATGAGGATTCTGTTTTTTTTTGATATTTTTATACAGTCTTGGTGGTTAGAAAAAAAATTAATTGCGAACCGAGAATATGACTCATTTAGTTCTATCTTCGGAGTTAAATTTGAATCTTTTTATCATGAACGATAAGATTTTAGCAACATATTTTCGTGTTTACTGAAAAATATCAAATGATTCAAGTTTTTTTTTCAGCTTTGAGTACAAGACGGTCGATTTCTGTTTCACCTAAATCTATCTGGACACTTTCCTACTAATCGTTCTATAACGTAGCTTTATCCTATTTGAATTCAACTAGAAGTAATCCTGATTAAAAGCGATTTAGAGAGTACAGAGAAAAGTACAGATATGTCTACTACAAGAAATGTAAATTAAAGTTTCATCAAGAAAAGTAATCATAATGCTTTAACCTTCACAATAAGCAATGCAGAACTACCAGTATGTTCCGTGGAATGACAAGGTCTATTGCTTATCAACGATACTTTACACCAGTGTGTTCCGCTAACTAATGTTTATTGACTATCGATGTTCACCTATACAGTTCAAAATAAATTTCGATCACATTCATCTAGGCCTAACCTGAATCTATCGCAGAATGGATATGTTATAAATTATACTCTAAGCATAAATGTTACCTTAACCCTTGCCCTCACGTTTTTCTCGACCAAATATCGGTACCTTTAGAGAAGGATTTAATTCATCTCCTTTACATGTGAACTGCAACTGATTCGGGCCATATTGCATTTATTTCACCTCTTGAGATCTGCTTCAGCCAACACAGTGGTCTAAACAGCTATGTAACAAAGACATTAAAAGTTCAGAGAAGATTTTAGAGCGGGGTAACCTGGACAGCTATTAGGAGACAGAAAGAAGTCTCCCATAAGGCTACCCAACACTTTTTTTTTAACGTGTACCTATGATTCTCCTGCACAAGGAGCCAAGGTTTAACATCTTATCCGCCGGACTTTCCAAGTCCATTGGTGTCCCCTTTCTAACTGAGGGCAGGGTGGAGGGTTAAATGGAGATAAACCTCAAAACTAGCCCAGGTGGTGCTCAAACCTGAGTAGTAAATATTACGAGACTTGAGCGGTACCGGCTGAGCCAATCCCGCTCCTCTTACTTTAAGAATTTGATACATTGTTATTATAAGGATATTTGTTTGAGTTTTGTTTTTAAATTGTGTAGTTTGATTTCGTACGAACAAAAAATTATAAAAATTAATGTTAAAAAGCAAAGAGTTTAGAATTTAAAATGCGAATAGTTATAGTCCATTATCATAATTCATTACGTTGTTCTAAGAATTTAGAATGCGAATAGTTATAGTCCGTTTCAGTGTAAAAGAATTTCCCTAATAATTGACATTCCTAACTGCAATTAGCAGATTAACCATATAATTTTTATATCAAGATATCGACAAGTATTTATATTTTAGATTCAACCATTTATTTTAAATTTTTAGTTTGCATTTTATTCTTATTATAAGCATTTAAATTCCGATGACAGTTATTTGTTTTACACGAAGAAAGCCGTCGGTGTAGTTAGTAACTTGGTTATAACTACTCAGTGCAATGACCTTCCCCGAAACCTCCAGTGGTAAGGAGGTGGTTTGAGGCTATTGGGAGGAGATGGGACTGTGGGAGATTTAAGTCTCTGATTTTCGGGGACTTCCTTAGAAAATATATTTTATTTACTCAAGTCCTCAAAGTGGGGGTGGGGCCGTTATAATCCAACCTCCCAAGCTCTTGGATTAAAGCTCAGAGAAACAAACCTTATACATTCTGCATCGCTTCATTAACTTCGATCTGACTGAAGAAGGCCACAAACCGATGAAAATAATGTCTTTGGGTGAAATTAACGTTAGATAACCACTTAATATTTGAATATATTTTTTCAAACAACTCCTTATTTCATCGTTATATTTTTCCTCATATTTTGTGATCTAAATATTATGAATATAAATAAACTTAGATATTATCCACCTGTTTCGCCGTAACGTTCGCTTTAGTTGTCAGTCTAGGGAATTTTTGAATTTTCAAACATTTTAATGAAGCGAATGTGAGGCGATGCAAAACATAGCCAAAGGCAATTTCGATGTGCCTTTCCCCCTTCAATTCTTTTCAGTTCAGTTAAAAGCATCAGTTATCTTGTCTCTCAAGCTTACACTGATGATTACTTCCCTTTACTTTCACTCAATGAATCTCTTTAACTGAAGCACTTTGAACAAGTTGCACTTATGTTTTTAAAATGAAAGACATTTCTTTACACATGTATTTGCTTTAATGCATCCATTACATCTACATTACTCAGTGACATAAACGCTGTGTTCTTTTCTTTCCCTGCTATATTTCACTGACTGAGCCAAGTTGCAGTCGATACGGAATACGATACTTGAATCGATATTTGTAAAAGGATTCTAAAAATGAGTTGCGGGGCAAGTAAATAATTGGTATTAATTATAAGGTGAGCTGTTCCTTTGGTATGCTTACTTGTAGAAATATCATGCAGCACAGAGACTTATGCTTTACATTGAAATACATATGAATATATAACTCGAACAGATAAACCATTAAGAATCTGATGTTTTCAGATTCAAATCCCAAATATATTTGCGTAAAAATTTATTTTCGTTATTCTCCCTCTGTTGCCGGTGAGAAAGGTGTCGCTGATGCACTCGAAAAGGCCATCGTCCGTCGGATGGAACGTTGAGTCATGGTTCTGTTTTCAAAAGAGATACACCCTGTGCAAAGAGCTATGTCCTGCGCTAAAGAACACACCTGATGGCCTTGACAGGAAGCTTATATCTGTCTACTAACATCTGTCCAGTGGATCCTCTTCTCCATCATTCTCTGAACTCTTGGGGCCTTGTGACTCGTTCATTTAGCACGTCGTGTGGACAAAAATGCCACTCAGAGGTAAAACAATTCAGCCCAACACATTCAGAATATTATTTTTCGCGACATGTGGGTTTGCACTTACAAGTATAATCAAATCTACCTGGTAATATGACTCTCCACTACTCCAAATATAGATGTTAACTACATGACACCATATTTGGTGCCTGGAATTTTTGTATTTGCTTGTTTTGGGTTTTATGGCACATCAGCGACAATGGTTAGAATGCGCGGAGTTTTGTAACTTTAGCATTTAGTTTACTTATAGTAATATCAGTAATAATAAAAGAAATAATAGAGATAAAGTAATTCAATATTTTTTTAACTTTTCAATTGTTTAATGTAAGGAATAGTTTACAATTAATAATTCAAATGATGTATAATAGTATGCTATTAAAATTAATAAGACTAGTATCTATGAGCTATATATAATATACCACTATCAAAAGACTTACTAAGTTGAAACAAGCAAGTAATCTTTCTATCAGACAACTGAATCAGTGTTTTCTATTGCTGGGATATTCGATTAAGATTTTCAGATTCTTATAAAAAGAAATCCAAAAGCGCGATATTTTTAACTCCCGCAATTAACGCAATTCCTTTTGATGCTGGTTCGCCTCCGAACAGAATATAAGGAGACAAAATAAAAATAACTCTGGGTCTACCTGTGTTGGATATAAGCCAAGTTTTTGCAGTTATAATATTTTGATAGAGTATTTTTTTACTAATTGGTAATATTGTGTCCCACAATAGTAAAGGATCTAAGCTTCTGACAAAAATATTCCAGGAAAAATCACATCATAGTTTCTACCAACAAACAGAGTTAAATTTTATATACGGAATTGAAAGTTAGCAATATTTATTTGAAGATTTTTCTGCGAAATAAAACGCACATGAATAAATGCAAGAGAGTTGCCAATTTATGCAGCGTTAGTGCTAGAACAGATCCGTCTCTATTTATCATTCTGTAAACAGTTCACGTTTAGAATTATGCTTTTACTGACAAGAATTAATTACAAACTATCAGATATTCTTAGAAGATATCTGTTTCAAAAAGACAGCTGTCCTTTATAGATTAGAATATTCTGATTATTAATTTCATTACCCATGCATTATTTAAGATAAGCTTTAGAAAAGACACTGGCTGCCATCGAAAGCATCACTGAATGAGAAACACCCATCTCATCGGAAGTGTTTTGGAAGATGACAGTGCCATTAGGATACAAGAAGTGGCTTTCACAGGTCATGTCAGGTCGCCTCAATTCATCCATCCTATTGGAGCTGCCTTTTCCTGGCATTAACCGAAGGATTCAGAATGGGAACGACATAAACATAATCTTCATAATAACTTTCCCGCATGAAAGTTACGTGCACCGCACATGCTGCAACCATCGTATTGTAAATGTGTCATCTGTAAAAGAAATATCGAATCAGGTCACATTCCTTCTTTTTTTGCTTTGGTTCCAATGGCTATTGTTTTGCTTATTATGGAGCAAATACAAGGAAAAGGCAGCACGCAGGGTGCATAAAGATCCACGCAATAACATTTGAGACAGAAATATAGATTGAGGACGCTCTACTTCATTGTAATAGTTGTGCCATAAAATACGCTACTGCGACACAGCCATTTTGGGGGGCTTTATCTGCTATATATTTTGCGACTATATTCTAACTGGATTATAATAAGGAAAGCAATGATTATAGTAATTAAAATTATTAATTTCTGTATTTATTTCTTTGAGCTGGGAAGTTGATATAGCGCAAAGGACACAAAATAATTATCACTTGAATTTAGTTCGAAGAATCACTTTAGTGCAAATTGTTGCTGCCTTTTTGATATTTCGACCTAAGAATTGTATTTGTATATTGAATGCGAAAAATATAATTTCGATGCACTACGAAAAACTCGTATTCGATATTTCTATAGAAAATGCATTATTGAAAAAAAATAATAAATTTCTATAAAGTTTTAGCAAATTTGGTAAAGATTTTTTGTGTAGGGATGGGGAGTGACTCACACTGTAACAGCCAAGTTGATAATCTTCAGTTCCTAGGTTTCAGTCTTCAATGTGCCTGCTTTTAGATTTTTCTGCTAAACTCCATTCTGTCTTCGATGAAAAAGGTGACACCACGAACGAGCTTAAAAAAGGGTCCGCCAATTGGATGATACGTTCAACAGTAGTCTATATGCAAGAGAACTACCTTCTGCATATTAGACAACACGTTGGACAGCTTTTACGGGAGGCTTTCATCTGCTTCTAACAGCTATTCAATAGATTCCCTTCCTTAACATTCTACGACTCCTTGAGGTCTTTGTGACTTGGTTAATATGTGGAAAAAATTCCTTCTGACTTGATCATTTAGCCCAATGTGCGCAAAAAACGCAGCTCACAAGTAAAACAACCTTACTAAATAAATTACAGTAGATAAAATCTATAAAACTCTCTCATATTCCAGATAAATATAGAAAAAATATTGCTGTTCAGAGGATGCCAGAATGGATCGATAGCAAATGAAAATATATTTTTCTATTATTTTTTATGAATAAAATGTGCGGAACGTTTTCTGAGAGTGAAAAAAAATCACTGTGAATGATTTTACTACTATTTTATTGTAGGTCTCCTGTCCTGACTTGGTTAGCTCATCTAGCTACTTAAGTGAAACTATATCTGCATAAATAGAATTTTTATACATAATTATAGCAATAATATATCGCTGATCGATCAAACTATGAATCAAGTTACGTTTGCTGCTAACCAGTGTTAAATATTTTAACCTTCAATTTGTGGTAAAGGCATCAAAATTTACTCTTTGAATTTACTTAACGGCATTTCATTTGCAACACATAGGACAGAGAAGAATCCTAGAAGCTACTCCCAGCTTTTAAAGGCCTTCTTATACAACGACATGCCCTATTGAGACCGAAGTCATTACTGACTACTGCCTGAGATACAGCTAACGCAACATACAAAGTTACTTTGCTGGAACAGATGGGCTGTTTTACCTCTGAGCGAACCTTTTTTTGCACAAAATGGGCTAAATGACTAGGTCACAAGGAACCCGAAGACTCAGAGAAGGTTTGGGGGGGGGGGGACCCGCTGGACAGCTGTTGGGGGACTGATGGTAGCCTCTTATCAAGGCCATCCAACGTGTTCTTTAATGTGCAGAGAATATGGTTCTCCCGCACACGAGACAGTGGCTTAAGATCCCATCTGACGGACGGCGGCCTTTCCAAGTCCAGCGGTGTCCCTGCTGAGCATTAGCAGGGCGCGGAGTTTTGCGGAGCTCAATCTCAAAGCTGGCGTAGATGGGACTCGAATCTGAACTACAGATTACGAGCCAGCCTTGTTCCTGCTAGAACAGTAGTTAGCTCCCTAACCATTATGGCAGTTGTAAAAATGAAAGTTTTTACAACTGCCATAATGGAAAGATTTTGCCAACTGCCATAAGAAAATTATCGCGTGCAATTGATCAGTGGCCAGGCAAGTACCCATAATTTAATTTAGGGGTGGGGGGTTCCCAGTATAGGACTTGAATAGAGTTCCCAATTACTAAAATATTAAAATACTACGGCACTTTTCGGAGAGGAAAGTTCAAAATGATATTCCACACGGAATAACATTTTATACTTTTATAACATATTGTTACGACAGATGAACGAGCAACAGTGACTTCATGACTTAACGTGACTTGAACACTCGTGTGTGCTTCTACGTGAAATTCAATTTAGCCAACGAATTGGAACTTAGAACGATTCGGAAGAATGAAAAAGATGGCAGTGCAGTGTGTTAAAGTTGTGAGATCTGAAAGGACGTTCAGATGGTCTGATTCAGTGCGCGTTATAAGTGAAAATAATTAGTATATTTATTAGTGTGTGCGCGGGTGTTTGTTTTCTGTTGTTAGTAACAAAAGTTTAGTGAACTAGCACAGGACGAGAGTTTGTTTACGTCTGAAGGTATTCGAGTGACATGTAAACAAAGTGAAGAGGTAGTATTTAGTAGAACAGGCAGAGCTGATATTGTATGCTCTGTACAAAAAGGTTAATGACTTATGTATGATAGTAGTTAATTTGTTTATAAAATACTTCATCCATATTTTTGTAACAATTTGCATTGTATTGTAATTGGTTTTAAAAAATAGTTATTAATACTCACGCTCGGTGCCTATTCATTTTAAAATTCGCAACATTTGGTGTCAGGAGTGAGATAATTTATTGAATGCCGTTAACTAGAAATATGGATGAGTTAGTAAAATTAATAACTGACCTTAAAGGTGAACTTGTTAGACAAAGTGGTGGACTTGAAAGCCGAAATGGCCACACAAAATAATGAGTTGAGAACTGAGATAGTTTCTCAAAAACATGACTTGAAAGCCGAAATGACCGCACAAAATAATGAGTTGAGAGCCGAAATGGCTTCTCAAATTGGTAAGATTACTGATCAGTGTAAGGACATTAAAAGCGAACTTAATAGACAATGTGATAGTTTAAAGGTTGAGATTGACAGTGTAAAATATGATCTTGATAGTGTTAAGATAGATTATAAACATGAAATTGAAATTGCAAAAACTGATTATGAACGCCAGTTTCAGATTTTAAGAAACGAAATGTTACCATCTTCTTGTGATAATAGTAATGTTATTACACATATCGCTAGAAATGCAACTAAACCTTCTACATATGATGGTCAATTATCTTGGACAGTATTTAAAACACCTATTGAAAGAATTTTCCACATTTTTTCTGCCACATCAAATGATTATGGTCGTACTAACTTGACGGAACATAAGATCAACACTGGTGATTCTCCTCCAGTCCATCTGCCGGCAAGAAGGCTTCCATTGGCAAAAAGAGAGGAGACGGAACAACTCATAAGGGACATGGAAGCTCAAGGCATTATAGAACCATCACAGAGTCCCTGGACATCACCAGTAGTTCTTGTCAAATAAAAGGATGGATCTACCCGATTTTGTGTAGATTATCGCAGATTAAATGACGTAACAAAGAGAGACTCCTTTCCTTTACCCAGGATTCATGATACACTGGACACTTTATCTGGGTCAGAATGGTTCTCAACATTAGACTTAAAGAGCGACTATTGGAAAGTTGGTATACATCCTGAAGACCGTGAGAAAACAGCTTTCACTACAGGGAATGACTTTGGCAGTTTAACGTGATGCCATTTGGACTTCGTAACGCACCTGTCACATTTGAACGACTAATGGAGTAGGTGCTCAAAGGTTTGTCTTGGGAGGTCTGCCTGATTTACTTGGACGATACCATAGTTCTTGGAAGAACATTTGAAGAACATTTGAGAAATCTTCGTCAAGTATTTGAAAAACTTAAGGCAGCCAAGCTAAAATTGGGACCGACAAAGTGTAAACTGTTCCAGCAAGAAGTTCATTACCTTGGTCATATGATCATTACATCAGGGATTAAGACTGATCCTAGTAAGATAGAAGCTGTAAGAGACTGGCCTCCACCACAAGATGTTCATCAACTTCGTAGTTTTATTGGACTTTGCACCTATTATAGAAGATTTGTCAAAGGTTTCTCCAACATCGCAAGGCCATTACATCATCTGACAGAAGAGGGTCAGCGGTTCATGTGGACGACCGAATGTGATGTAGCCTTTCAACAGCTAAAGAAAACTCTTTCCACAGCACCAGTGCTAGCGTACTCACAAACTGGAAAACAATTCATAATAGATACTGACGCAAGTAACAGAGGAGTTGGTGCTGTACTTTCACAACAACAAGACGGACACGAGAAAGTTATTGCATACTTTAGTAAAACTTTATCCAAACCAGAGCGGAATTATTGTGTAACACGCAAAGAACTGTTAGCAATAGTAAAAGCAATAGAACATTTTCATCATTATCTCTATGGCCAGAAATTCCTTATACGCACTGATAATGCTGCACTTAGATGGTTATTAAACTTCAAAAACCCTGAAGGACAAATCGCTAGGTGGATACAACGGTTACAAGAATACGATTTCTCTATCGAACATCGAAGTGGTAAAATGCATAAGAATGCAGATGCTCTTTCCAGACGCCCATGTATTGACAACTGTAAACATTGCTATAACATAATGCAGAATTGAAATTTGGAACTAAAGAGATAATGCCCAT
Source organism: Ryuthela nishihirai (assembly GCA_038380435.1). Lineage (NCBI taxonomy): Eukaryota > Metazoa > Arthropoda > Arachnida > Araneae > Heptathelidae > Ryuthela > Ryuthela nishihirai. The sequence continues at coordinate 20,470,164 of JAWZYU010000011.1, forward strand.
AAGACAAATAATATTGACACAAGCAAACAGTGATACCCCTAACATCTGGAATCCAATTGAAATCAGAAAGGCCCAACTAGATGATGAAGATATAAAACCAATAATAGAATTTATGAAAAATATGATGTAAGACCTAATTGGGAGCAAATCTCGAGGTATAGTCCAACTACTAAAAGTTACTGGGCCCAGTTGGACTCCTTAAAAATGAAAGACGGTGTATTATACAGAGATTGGGAGAATCCCACTGGACGGCTGATCCGTTGGCAGATAATCCTTCCTCGCTTCCGAGTGGAACTAGTGATGAAAGATGTACAGTCGCTCAAAAAAGTATCCGAACGCTATGGTTGATTAAAGAATTCAGAAAAAATATAGGCAATGATTTTTTTAGAAATTAATGATCTGGCAACCTTTGTGTACTGTACACGAAGGTAGCCAGATCACTAATTTCTAAAAAAAATCGTTGCCAGATATTTTTTCTGAATTTTGTAATCAACCATAGCGTTCGGATACTTTTTTGACCGACTGTACATGATAGTGCCACTGGAGGACACTTCGGTGTTAATAAGACATTAGCCAAAGCCATGGAACGATTTCATTGGCTGAAAAGTAGGGCAGACGTTGAAAGATGGTGTAGGCAATGTGAAGCCTGTGCAGCAAAGAAAGACCCTAAGACTAGGAGTCGGGGTAAGCTGCAGACGTATAACGTTGGTGCCCCTTTTGAAAGAATAGCCATTGATGTAATGAGTCCGTTTCCTAGAACTGATGATGGAAATCGATATTTATTAGTGGCCTGAGGTCTATCCCATCCAAGACCAGGAAGCAACAACAGGTGGCAGAGATGATAGTTAATAACTTGATTAGTAGGTATGGAGTACCTTTACAACTCCACTCTGACCAAGGTCGGAATTTTGAAACAATGTGTTTAAAGGTATCTGTCAATTATTAGGCATTCAGAAAACCAGAACAACTCCCTTACATCCTCAGTCGGATGTTATGGTTAAAAGATTCAATAGAAAAATTGCACAGCATCTGGCATTATTTGTGAATGACCATCAACGTGACTGGGATTGCCATATACCACTCCTTTTGCTGGCATATAGAACGGCAGTGCATGAGACAACTGGACACCTTCCATGATGCTTTTTGGAAGACAGTTACGTCTTCCCTGTGACCTTTTATATGGTCGGCCCGAAGCAATGCCTGTGTCCACTCCACAATACGTACAAGAATTACAACAACGACTAGAAGAAATCCATCACTCAGTTAGACATAACATCAACTTAGCAAGACAGAACCAAAACAAGATACGACAGTAAAATAAATGGAACTATTTTCAATCAAGGAGATCTTGTCTGGTTATACAATCCACATAGAAAGAAGTGTCTATCTCCAAAACTTCAGAAACCTTAGGAAGGCCCATATACAATAGTTAACAGGATTAACGATGTGGTGTATCGCATTCGTCGACGTCCAGCTACAAAGTGCAAGGTGTTTCACGTGGATCGTTTGGCCCCGTTTCATCGAAGAACTGAAGAAGCTTCGGAATCCAGAATTGTTCGGGACGAACAAGACCTAAGGAGGGGGCAGTGTTACGACAGAGGAACGAGCAACAGTGACTTCATGACTTAACGTGACTTGAACACTCGTATGTGCTTCTACGTGAGATTTAATTTAGCAAACGAATTGGAACTTAGAAAGATTCGAAAGAATGAAAAAGATAGCAGTGAAATGTGTTAAAGTTGTGAGATCTGAAAGGACGTTCAGATGGTCTGATTCAGTGCGCGTTATAAGTGAAAATAATTAGTATATTTATTAGTGTGTGCGCGGGTGTTTGTTTTCTGTTGTTAGTAATAAAATTTAGTGAACTAGCACAAAACGAGTGTTTGTTTACGTCTGAAGGTATTCAAGTGACATGGTAAACAAAGTGAAGAGGTAGTATTTAGTAGAACAGACAGAGCTGATATTGTATGCTCTGTACAAAAAGGTTAATGACTTATGTATGATAGAGTTAATTTGTTTATAAAATACTTCATCCATATTTTTGTAACAATTCGCATTGTTTTGTAATTGGTTTTAAAATATAGTTATTAATACTCACGCTCGGTGCCTATCTATTTTAAAATTCGCAACAATATTTTTAATATCGGTCATATGAGTCTAAAATAAAAATTTATAAAGTCACCTGATTTTGATTTCAAAGCAGGTGACATTGGATGTCTCTGGATATGACACTGTAATCGCTTCTCAAAACATCGAAACTCACATTATCGAAATCAAATGATCATGAAAAATCATGAAAATGACTTCAGTTAATATGGGGTAAATTGTACTACATATAACTAAAGTTTCACTATATTTGGTTGATTAAATTATTTAGCACAAAGATATTTGTAGTATTTAATTTCAAACTAATCATGGATGTTATCTATGTAGAGAACTGCATACATATTGGTAGACACATAAATACATTCCAATGATTTTGATCATGATACATTCGAATGGTTCCAATGATTCCAGCATTTGGCAGTGTCCATTACCGCAGTCACCGTAATTGCTGTTGTATCGGGTATTTCAAATCTGAATAGTCTTGTCGAAATGATTACAATAGTAACCATGGACGTCATCATGATACATTCTTGGTGGTGAAGGCTAATCTAACATGCCCTTCCGACTGAACAGTGATGACTAATAATTAGTTTAATAATATTTCGAGATTATTACTTACGCTTCACAAACTATAATAGTTTAGTGTGGAAGGGAACAAGGCACTGAAACAATAGAGTCAACTATAGATCACGCTTATATATATGTTGCATTATGTTCAAAGCTAATGATTAATATGATATCGCTTTCCTGAAATGAAGTATCTATATATATAGATATATCTCTGGAAAATTATGCACATTTAAAAACACATTTTCTGGAATATTAACAGTGAAATATTGCTCATATGTAACTTTTTTAATAACATTTTCTTAATATTATTGAGCACGTGTTTCTGTGGTGTAGTGATAATGCGCTTATTTGAAGTCACACTAAATCTAACGAAGATATGGTTTTAAATACCAAGAAGATGACATAGTCATTTGTTTATGCAGCATCATACCTGCGCTAAGCATGATATGAGTTTGCTTTACTTATTGTAAGGTATACCCAATATTTTATATATTTGACAGACTAAACTGCACTGGTTGGTTTAAATTAAGGAAAAATGAGAAAAATCGCGATAGATCGCCCGAAAATTGTGTGATTCTGATGAAACTTGTTCATGTAACTAGTAAAATAATGCCGAGTGAGCATATCGTAAGCAAATTAGTCTAGGTTGCATCAATTTACGTAATCGGATAGCGGCATAAAAACGAGTATTTTGGAGTGGATCGTTATTTTGTGTATAAATGAGAGTAAAGTAATTTGAAATAGCCATTTTGTAGGAATGACCTCGAGACATCATTTGCCAAATGAACTGCGGTGGAGAGCTATTGGCCGACTAGAAGAAGCCAAAGTCAGTCAGACGTGGCATGTGAATATGAATCCTTCCGTGGTCCATAGACTGTGGAATCAATTTCTTAGCACAGATTCCGCATCTTGGAGGTTTAGCCGAGGAAGGACTAGAGTTACGACCGCTGTACCAGACCGATATCTGCGATTAACAGCACGAAGGGCAGGACGTCTACTCCCTCTCACCTACGATCCTTTCTTGCAGCAGTCACTGGGAGGGTTGTATCAGTTTCTACTGTGCGTAGAAGGCTTCATGAAGAATGACAATAATTTGTATACCCCTCACGTCACGTCACGTCATAAGAAAGATCGGTTGAATTGGGCACGCACGCATGTTAACTGGGCAGAAGAGCAATGGAGTTCCGTACTCTTCACAGATGAGTCCAGATATTGATTGCAGAGTGATTCCGGATATTGTTTGATATGGGAGAACGAGGTACCCGTTATCATCACAGTAACATCTGTCAAAGAGACAGTTACGTTGGAGGTAGCGTGTGTGTTTGGGGTGGCATTTCCTTAGGTGGACGCACAGACCTCTTTGTGTTGACGATTGGGAACCTCATTGCTCATAGCTATAGAGATGACATCCTGGATCCTTATGTACGTCCTTAAACTGGTGTAATAGGTGAAACATTCATCTTACAAGACGATAACTTTCGTCCACACAGAGCTCGACTAGTGGAACAATACATTCAAGAAGAGTCCATTATGCGCATGGAGTGGCCAGCTCGATATCCCGACCTAAATCCGATTGAACATGTGTGGGATGCTCTAGGGAGACGTGTTGCTAGCCTCAACCAGCCATATGGAACAAAGGAAAGCTTATTAGTGTTTTAAAGGAACAATGGTCGTTACTCCCTACTGTGCTGATTCACATCATAAACAGCATAGAACATCGCTGTCGTGCTGCATTAGTGTAACCACACTCCTTATTAAAGAACTTTGCCCATTGCATTATGACACTTCATTTTTGGATAAGTTCCTGTAAGTGTTAATTTTTGACGAAAAATGTTTCTAGTGTAAAATACTTTATGCCATTCTGAAACTGGCACTGCAATTCATGTTTCCATCAAATTTCATTAAAATCATTCATATAGTTTTTTGTTTATCATAATTTTTCTGAGCTTTCCTTAATTTATGGAGACCAATGTACTAAAACTCTCCAATCGATAATATGAAATATTAGCAGAGTAATATTAAGTTATCAAGCTTGATGTTACTTTAATGTAAATTATGATTCCAAAATCCGGACAACTAGTAAAACACGTGGACTAGTTTCTCTTTTCAATTTTAGCTCGTTTAAGAAAAAAGAAAGGAAGTAAAAAAAAAGGCACTGTCTATGTAGATATCCAACTTTTTTACTTTTATTTTTAGAGATATATAAATTGTTTTTTGCGAGATAGGTACCAAAGATATATTAGGAGAATTTTCACATTATGAATCATTTAATAGTTTAATTTCCACAGATAGAGGTCCCTAAAATTGGAAATGCAAGCCTATAAACGAATATTGTAAATGATCCAGTCATCGATACGTTTGTAGTAAAATGTGATGATCAAGGGTTTACAGTGACAGCAGCGATTTCCCACTTTTCAATCAGGGGAAAATTCCACTTCTTCGTTTTAAGAGGCATTTCTGTTTCGGTTGGATAAAGGCTAATAAAATATTTCTGTTTGAATTTTCTGAATCATGACGTAGTTCTAATTTTTACATTTAGAGAGTGCTAAAATTCGTAAAATGACGAACTTCATTCTCTTTGAAAACGAGCGTTTCATATTCACCAAAGGCGATATGTTTATTCTTCTAGTTTTATTTTCAATGCAATTCAGTTCACAAACACAGCGAATAATTATTTTTTCTTCATATCAATAAATGTTCGTTTTCTGAGTATCCCTCATTTTAGCGAACTCGTCCAGAAGTTTGAACCACAATGGATAACGAAATATAATCATGCAAAACTGAAAATAAACGAAATCATAAACACTCTTCGAACTAAACACTTTAAGGATTCGAATGTGTATATGAATATATGAAATAATCAAAATAATTTAAAGTAAAAATGCAAAGGACACTCTTTTGCATTTTTGTAAAGCTACTTTGATCGAATAATAAACATTTTAACCTATGAGAAATAATGTCTAATTTCGAGGAAAACAGTTAAATAGTATTGTTTCTCTTTTTAAATTTTAAATAATCATTCTCATTTTTATTGAAGTACATAATTATCGTCGAAATATTTAAACAAACCAATTTTTCGACGTTTAACATTTTAAATTTATGTCTTTGAACACGCCTTTGAAAATCAAGCATTGATCGGTAACATCCTATGGCTCTTTTTGAAGAATGATAAATAACTGTGATTTGCAGTCAGCTATAAAACGAGTTTTCGGAAATTACTGTTCCCTTGAACAAAGCCACTTAGCTTTGTTTATGCGCACTTATTCTCCTGAAGAGCTGCAAATTTTAACATCTCGTTGGGTTTATGCGTGTCACCTATGATCGTTCAGTTTCGTGCCTCGTACATAAACACACGGTTCTTGATCAAACTAGGAATCGCTACACCAGATTATGCCATTTGTTCCTTGCATGGAGCTTCAGATTGTAAGTACAAGTTACAAAGAGAGGATTTATTTGCTCATTAGTTAAAGCTTTGACGTTGCCGTGAAATCTTCCGGCTGAGTGATCAGTAAAGTCAGACAGAGTCTCCTACGAGATACTTTGTCTCTTTTAAAACAGCTAAGTAAATATCCACTGTGAGATGCTCCTGCGAGAGCAGTTCCAATTAATGCTCTGTTTGGAGCTTCTTGACTTTTGGCCAATCACTACATTGTGTACACTCTTTCACACTGCTAGATTTGTATCGGGTGTTTCTGTATGAGCTGATTTTCACAAATCGATTATTTTTTCATGAGTAACGTAAAACAAATAATGCTAATTTTGTAGTAGCTGTTTCTATAAACGAACAGTTACTTATAAAAAAGTGGGCTTATTGAAAAAGATCATAAAATAAATATTTTTTTTTTCTGAGATTAGCATCACCAAAGAGCTCATTAGAGTTATTTTATGTTTTTTTTTTCCCTCCTGATATGCCCAAATTTACTGGGAACACTCACGGGCACTTATTACTATTACATCTAAATATGGATGTGCCCAGGGCCTATTTTAAAGTGCAGCTCTAAAATGTTTATGAAGTTCTAGAAATCTAATATGTAGCTGGAAATTTCAGCATTATTTTTATTTTGAAAATCAAAATTATAGTAGCATAATATTATAATTTATATATTATGTATATATATATATATATAATTATATCATAATTATAAAATAATTATAATTGCATAATAATAACAGCAATATTATAGAGGCGATCTTTAAGAATCTGCCGAATTGCAAAACGAAACGGACGACAATGAAGAAATTAAGAAATGCCACTGGAGAAAATTAAAATATTTTAATGAATAAAACTTTTTTTATTCACATAATTCTACTTTTTATTGTTGTGTGAATAATATGTTTTGTCCATTATATAATTTAAAATTTAATGTTTTCCGTGATCAAAATAAATGCCATCTTTATCGTAATTTTTATGTGTGAAATACAACTTTTCCTAATGAAAAGTATATTTTATATATCTCTGAAATGTACTGTGTTTGTGCAGCATTCAAATTCCCATAAAATTGGTCCTGGATGTGCTCTTATTGGCAAAATGGTTACACTTTAATCTAAAATATGGATATCCGGTTCTAGAAATAGTGAAATAAAAATGATTGGGATCTTTACTCCTGTGAGTTAAGTCTTGATCTACAATGGGCTTAAATGGACAGATGGTTAAAACCTTAAAAACTCAAAACAAAAAGAAAGGAATCCGCTGAAAGCTGATATGAAGAAAAGAAGTTAAAGAAAGCCCCTATATTCTGATAGGAGTCTGCCGCTAAGATATTAACATGTTTTCACAAACGAATAAGATTATTATGCATATGTAGTCACTAAAGATGATTTTAAACTCAAATTTCAGTCCGAGCCTGAACTATTTCTATAATTAATGAGCCAGGTTAAAGGAATCTAACACTGGTACAATATATATACAAATTCATACAACTAATCCATTATATTTTCCCAAAACTTTCTTATTGTAGTCTATTACATACATACAAATAATTATAATTATCTGAAGACAAAATTAATATGACAAAGGCATTTGAAACCGAAAATGCTGCAATAATTTGCAGAAAATGAAAATTATTTCATAGCATAATTGGAAACGCTAAGAACGATTCCTTAATGATAGAAGAGACTCGCTGAAAGATTAATCAAAAGTTAAAGAGTTCTTATTAACATTAATCCCTAAATGCTGGTTAAAAGCTGAAATACTAATCAAAAGAGTTTGTTTAATTATTTTATAATGTTTGTTTAATATTTTGCCAGTTGTTAGCAAAACCATAAATTTTAATTACGAACGATCCCGAGCTTATCTCCTGTATTAATTCAGTATTATAATTCTATATATTATAATATAAAATTTCTATTATAATATATATTTATAATCCTATAAAATAGAGTGTAAAACTCTAATTTTCCGTCTGACAAGTGAGGGCACTATAAAGTCTTTTCTAACTGAAAACAGTGTACTGACGAATGCTGACATAATCAGGGATTCGAACCTGAAAACATTAGTGTAAGAGCGTGAACACCAACTAACTTCCTCCTCTCATACCCAAATAAGAAAGGGTTTCTCTGGATTCCTTAACCGCAGTCTCCCACGCCAATGTGTTAAGTGAACAAGCCAAAGGATACAATGGAGTCAAGGAATTCATTAGATAGCAGACAATATTCTTTTATTAAGGGTATGCAACTTTTTTTTTGTTTAGATCCCATTCTTGATCGGCTTTGAAGTCTCTCTTTCAACATTCATTGTGCACTTCTGTAACAAAGTCAGGGCGAGGATAATCGCCCAAAATTTAAATGTGAAGTAAGTATAAATATGAATATATTCATATTTGCTACACTTATATCAAGTTCTGTGAACCCAGGAGTGTTCCGGGAACACAGTTTGAAGAACATAGGAGCTACTCCAAGCAACGATATCTGAACTCTATTCTACGTAGTAGCATTTTACATAATTGTATTTTGCATCCCCATCTATTGAAAATCACTAGTGTTGGTCTATATAAGGATTAATCTTTACTGATGAAAAAATTAGAAACAGGATGCTACAGCTGAAAAAAGTAGTCCTCACTGATTCTGACAACTGAATATGTATTTATTTTCTAGGAACGAAGTTATGTTACCTTAGCGTCTCATCACAGAAATCTCTTTTTATTCTATAAGTAATTTTAATTCTCCAAATATTTCAGAAGCGAATTTGCGAAATTCAAAAGTCTGACATGCGCATTCGGTTGCATCGGCAGACGAATAATGGAAATTAAAGAAACAAAGAAATTGAAAAAAGGGAAACCTGCCTTAAGCACAAATCTTCTCTATGGTACTTTTTAGCAAGTCGTTCTTGGAAAAGAGAAACATTTTAAGTGATTTTGTTTTCCTTCTAAGATGATAGAGATGCTCCAATTAATTAGCATTAATTTAATCGTTGAAATAATAGTACACTAATCAATCAAGGTTTACTTACGAGAATAATAGGATCCATGGCCATCTTAGAATTGTTAATCACAATCAAGTGAATCATTGTCAAAATTTAAGCACATATATAGATATACTTTCATAACAAATTTCTCTATAAATGTATATTTTAAATATTTATTTTTAATCACGATTCTCTTTGCTGCAGATCATGACCATGAATCTACAGAGTACCTGACATCTTAATCCATCACTGCTTGGAATTATTAATAACAGATTAACAAAAGGAAAAAAAAATAACTAACAAAATGAAGGTAAAACGTGACACTTTATTTCACTGCTTTTTTTTGTTTCATTACATATTAACGACAACTTTCTGTCCCGGAATATTATCAAATATCAAAAATATATAGGCGGCCTATCTACTTAATATAAAAGATACTCCTATTTCTCAGCGGAAATTTATGACAGTTAAAAAACCCTAATTGGAAACTACAGTTCTTCCACATCGCGTGTCATTTTTCATAACATTTTCAATAAACGGTAACAGCAGTATGTTTCCTGAAGAGTTAAGTAAAGTAAGACTAAATAAAAATAATATATTGTAACTGTAAATTTGGAGTTTATTTTTGTTTCAAATTTTCTATAATAGTCACTTAAAATTTTTTCTATAATGGTCACTAAAATGATAGGATGAAGAAATAAGAACTAATAAACACATGATAGGATGACGAAATAGATTCGAAATGTAACGTTCTTTGCATGATTGTGGTTAATAGAATTAAAAATCTAGTAGACGGGAGTGATGAGCAGTGTAGATTCAGAAGTGGTAGGGGATGTGTAGATCAGATATTTTCACTCAGGCAGGTTCCCGAGAAATGGTTACAGCTTCAGAAACCTTTGGTTACTGGATTATTATGCATGCAATGGTGGAATTTAGTTAGTGTCCCCTTACAGAAAAGTACATAAAGAGAAAAATATCCCATTTTAAATATGCAATATTTTTAGTAACAAAACTATCAATGTGAAAGAATCATGCCTGAGAGATACAACCTTGTGAAAAGGGAGATATTTCTATTATCACCGTGATTTTATAAACGTTAAACATTGCGTTAGAATTGCGCTTATCCAAACATTAATTCAGTTCATATGCTATGAAGTTCATATCTATTTATTGTTTTCTAACACCATGGAAAAAGGATCTAATGTAAATCTAGATGCCTGCTGGTCAAAAGTTTTCCACAAAGGTTTAATTGAAATGCAGTTCTACGAACTGGATTAATATTGAAAACTAATAATCATAACTAATAAATAAATGATAGGATAACCAAATTTTAAGAAGCATGCTAAAAATGTCGCATAAAAACAAAATAATAAATAACAAAATAAAAATAAATCATCCAAAACCTGCTGCCGTGGTCCTCCAAATTTTCCTTGTGGGTAGAGGTGTAGGATAGCCGTAGAAACTTTGGAAATCTAAAAGAAAGCAACATATTAACAAAGGTAAAAATTAATAAATTCCGAAAGGGTACTTAAAACGAATTGGAAAGTCGCCATTTAAGAGATAAATGATATATAATTATCGTAGCAAAACTGTGTTTTCTTCAGATTTCATTCATATAATTTCTGTTGAATTGATGCAGTTGAGAAGCGAAATAATCTTAACACATTGCTTACCGGAAAAAATGAAGAAGAGATTCTTAGTTTCGACTACCTTCCCTTTGATTATCATGGCAAATTTCTGATTTTGGCCGCAAACTTGCCGATAACGAAAAAATGAGTATTTTTGTTGTTTCCCGTAGACAATGTGTTAGGAGTAGATTCAACTGTTGTAGTCTTTTCTTATTTTGCTGATATTTGAATAAATGTATGATAATTTTTTAAGGCGAAACGCAATCTTTCTGTTCTTCACATGAGATAAAATTTAATGCAGAAAATAAAATGAAATGTGATATTTACGATATTTATTAAGAAGTCATAAATAAGATAACTGTTGAAATAATAGTGGACTGATGGTTTGAACTCGCGTTTCTGTAAAATTGATTTTTGAGTCTCAGCTTGAGTATTAGTGACACTTTTCTCCACTAGATGGCAGTCCAATTCCACCAACTCGAATAATGATTTCGCTTTGACAACGCCATGGAGGAAAAGAGAGAAACCTGATTTAATACAAAAAGCACTCAATCTGCAGCGTGGTGGGATGCATTCTGCCGTAACCTTAGTGCTTTTACGAATCTTAAAAATCCGATGTTACTGAAATTGAATACAATTGTTATGATAGCCAGGAGAAATGTATCCTTCCCTTTTTTATTAGCATTAAAAATACATTACTTTCATTACAATAGCATACATGGTTTCTCTTATATATTTTAAGAGGGATAGCGAAACACCATGGTGCAAACTTTAGTAAAAACTTTCATGATACATTTTTTTTATTCATACCTTTCTGGCGTTTCACACCTACAGCCCCAAGACCTTTTGCCCATCAAGCCACGATGTAAGAGATGACTCATTCAGTAGCACGCTAAGTTCGTCATCTCATATTCCAATGTTCGAGTCCGAAATGTATTTGCATTGACATTTATCTCCGCTAACTGCTACTTTGTCATCGAGGAAAACGGCGACACCTATGGGCTTGGAAAGGCTGCCGTCCATCGTATGAGACGTTAAACCATGTGTCTGTGTGCAGGAGAGTCATATTCTATACACGTTCAGGGACGTGTTGAATGGCCGGTTTCGATAGGAGACCTCCATCTATCTACTACCAGCTATCCTGTGGATCACCTTTCTCAATCTTCCTTGGGGTCCTTATGACCTGGTCACTTAGCCCATTCTGTATGCATAAAATCGCCGCGTAAAGGTATCCCAGGCCACGATGTGAAAAAGAATATGGTAGAAAAAGGTGAGCGGCAAGTACCTGGGCTAAACCGAAACTTATTGGATAGCCGATCCGATTTGTTAATTAATTTATTTTGTAAGGAACTATTCTTGCTAAATATTACAATATATGTTTTTCCCCTGTTAAAATAGTCTTTAAAAATTATTCTTCCAATATGCAATATGTGTAACATATATTTACCACATTTCTCATCTCAATTCCTGTTATTAAATACTCTAAAGGAGGGAAGCATAACCTTACTTTTCCCCTTGCTTCCGATCTGGTTCTGCCACTTGATGAATTAAGGCAAAGCGAATGGGATTTCTAATTGTGATTATTAAGTGAGAGAAGTTATTACTAATTTTCAGTTACACTTATTATCAATTGCAGAACTTCAATTATTTTGCCCTAAATACGACAGAATGATGCCAAAAATTAAGGTAAATATATACATTGCTTGTTTTACAAAAGATTCGAAATGCAAAGTTTATTTATTTGTATTCTGAATTATTTTAATACACGTTATAAAACATTCAAATTATGCTTATACACTGCAGCCGCTAATAAAATTCTATCAGCTAACTGAATGTAATACATAAACTTTAAATACAATAAACTCGCTAAAATCATCATTTTACACTCCGGAAATCTCAAGAAAGCAATCCGGCGCTATTGCATTTGTCTTTAAGAATTTTATTTTTGCCACTAACAAACATTGGTACTGTCAGATGTAAACTATTATCGTTGACCATTGCCAAAGTATTGTAAGTATTGTGCTATTTTATTGAAACGTTTCTCCTTTATATTGAAACGTCTTCAACTATCGCTAGTGAAAACCAAGACAGAAAGAGAGAATAAAAAACATGCCTAATTTTGTTAAAAAAATTGAAAATTATAATACAGATTACAAAAGGTAGAAAAAGCAGAGAAACTTATGAAAAAACACAATATTGGATTGCCAAAGTTATATAACATAGAGGTGCAGAAAGAATTACTGAATATATTGTTTTTATATTTGAATGTTGTTTTAACGCCCTACTAATGTGTAGTAGACATGCTTTCAAAATTCACCTTTCGGTAGATGACAGCATTTGATGTAATATCGTCAAAGATGTTAAATAGCAATCATTTAAAACATCAGTATATGATTTTTTTAAACTAGTCTCATAGTAATTATTTTAATTTTTTAAAACCGATCCTCAAACTATTTTTAAACTTGTCAGAGAATGGGGTGTAGATGATAAACTTATCATCAGAGAATTATGGAGCTCAATAAACATCAAAATACTGATTGATATTCCCAATATCTTGGACGAACTTTCAATATTTTTGGAACGTAGTTAGGATTCATTAATTTTAAATTCACTTTGCTTTTTTAACGTTTTAATTTGCTGTTTTTTTAATATTTATTGCTCTCTCTCTCTTCGTAATATGCACGTAAAATAGGTATTAACGATTAATTTGGGGCGGGGATGGCTCAGTCGGTAGCGCGCCAGGTTCGTAATCTGTAGTTTCCAGGTTCGAGTTCCAGCTGGGTCAGCGTTGAGATTTATCTCCGCAAAATTCCCCGCCCTGCCCACGGACAATAGGGGACACCGATGGGTTTGGAAAGACCGCCGGATGGGACGTTAAGCCGTGGCCCCGTGTGCGAGAGAGCCATACCATGTGCACATTAAAGAATACGTTGGATAACCTTGACGGGAGGCTATCATCTGTCTCGCAACAGCTGTTCCAGTGGGTCCCCTCCCCAACCTTCTCTGAGCCTTCGGGGTCCATGTGATCTGGCCATTTCGCCCATGGTGTGCAAAAAAGTGCCGCTCAGAGGTAAAACAACTCCATCAACCCAACGATTAATTTAATCTTGAAAGATTCAAATCCTTCATGTTCTGCAATGCAATTATTACAGATTATTACAATGTATTATTACAGATTTCTCGTTTTACGGGGATTCGACACACACAGCAATTTATAGGTAAGCGACTCTCGCGTATAATGAGAGTCAGTTCTGTAGTTCATTCAATTCTAAATTCTTTTTGTTACAAAATTCATTTAATTTATGCTATGAGGGTTGCAATGAAAGTACTTGGCTAGTGATAAAAGGGTCCTGGTTTCGATCCCTGGATAAGCCATGGATGTTTATTGTCTTTTTGATGAGGTCTCGCCTTCCCCACAGATATTCTCTTTGGCGTATAAACTAACAAGCTCCTGTCAGACCTCAGGGGCAAGCAGCTGCTTGAGGCGGTATTTATTTATTTATTTTATTGAAAATTGCGAAACATCAAGCATTAAGTCATTTTTATTTTCTAAATAATACTGAAAATCTACCTATTGTTTTCTTAACAAAACATTTTGATTGAAATATTTAAAAAATAACATTAGTTATTAATATTTTAGATTATTCTGCTCAATAATGATTTTTGATTACTGAAAACAATGTCTATCATTATTAATACAATCTTTACGAAGTGGAATTTGTATCGCAGCTAGATGATTAAAAGAACTGATTCAATGGTAAAGTTTTCCTATGACCATAATAAGACGATTGCATTCTACTCATTATCAATACCAACTCAGCAGTTAGACAGATGAAATAGCAATTTGGTTTCCTTACGGAGTAAAAGATCATCGAAGGTCTATGACTGTCTTTATCGCTGGCTAGGCAGTCAGAAGGAAAAATGAAAAGGTAAAGAGAAAGCAAGAAAAGAAGAAAGCTGGTCACTGCTTGTGCCTGTTCCTGGAGATCTGAACGATCACCAGTTTACCGCTTCGCCATCTGCTCGCTACAACAACGATCTTTGATCTTGTTTCTGTTGCTAATCCCGCAAATCTCTGAGACTTTTCGCGTGTGTCAGAGAACGAGAAAAGGGAAAAAAGGGAGAAAAAGAGGAAAACGAAAGAGTAGCAGGGAAAAAAAAGAAGAGAGGGAAAAAGGGGGAAAAGCAAGAAAAGAAAAGGCAAGAGGGAAAGAAAGTGCAGTCATTAGTTCTCCCGGCGTCTGCCAAAAGAAATGCAAGGAGTCCAAGTTGGTAAATGGTCTTGGCGAGCATGTGCCAACTTCCAAACTTCCTCCCTTCGTGTCCTTTTCTGTTCGTTGATACCTTTTGGTCATTTGTAGACTAGGACTAGAGCGGAGAGAGACTTTCACCTCTTTCTCCTTCCCTAGCTCTGACTTTCGACTTCTCAGTCATTTTCTTTCTTTTCTTATCTTTTTTTGCTCTTCCCTCGTATTCTATCGTGCACAAACACCAGTCTGTACTTTTGCGCATACATCTTGCAAATAAACATATGAATCCAGCAGATTTTGTTTACAAGTTCTTTTTTTAGTCTGTCCTTCTTGGAGTCAGGATCAATTTCGAAGTAGAAATCGTAAAAGTTATAGTAAAATTATTTTTATTATGAATAAAAATATTCTCAATGTAGGCGTATTTAAGAAATTGTTTGCTGAACGCTATGGCCGTGGTTCATAAAGTAGGGCACTATAAAGAGTTAAAGGGTGTTAGAAAGAGTAAGAAGTGTGCTGGGTTCTAAAAAGGTTGAGAAACCACTGTTCTATTGTATAGACAAAAAACGAGCTTACTATCAACGTTTTAATAATCCTGTTGTTGAAGACCCGTTTAATAACATTTTTAAGCAATTAGTACAATTTAACGAAGTGGAATTTGTATTGCAGCTAGATGATTAAAGGAACTGATTTAATGGTAAAGTTTTCTTATGACCATAATAAAGCGATTGCATTCTACTTATTATCGATACCAACTCAGCAGTTAGACAGAATGAAATAGCAATTTGGTTTCCTTACGGAGTAAAAGATCATCGTATATTTGCTCATATGACTTGCAACTAAACAAATGAACCCAAAGGATCTTATTTATAATCTTTGTTCTAGTTTGTCCTATTTGTATTTACGATCAGTCTTAATAGAGGAATCGTCAAAGATCTAGTGAAAAAATTATTTCTTTCTTAAGAAAGAAAATGTCCTCATTTTATATGTGTTTAAAGATTTTTCTGTTAAACACTACGTTCTATTAAGGTTTCAGTTACTCTATGGTTGAAGTCTTGTTTAATAGCATTTTAAACACAAGTCTGCATTTGCGTAAATGTCTCGCGAATCTTGAGGGGCGGGGATGGCTCAGTCGGTAGCGCGCCAGGCTCGTAATCTGTAGTTCCCAGGTTCGAGTCCCAGCTGGGTCAGCGTTGAGATTTATCTCGGCAAAATTCCCCGCCCTGCCCACGGTCAGTAGGGGACACCGATGGGCTTGTAAAGGCCGCCGTCCTTCGGATAGGACGTTAAGCCGTGGCTCCGTGTGCGGGAGAGCCATACCCTGTACACGTTAAAGAACACACTAGATGGCCTTGACGGGAGGTTACCATTTGTCTCCCAACAGCTGTTCCAGTGGCTCCCCTCCCCCAACCTTCTCTGAGCCTTCGGGGTCCTTGTGACCTGGCCATTTAGCCCATGGTGTGCAAAAAAAGTGCTGCTCAGAGGTAAAACAACCCAACTCGCGAATCTTGACACGGGAATCTCATTTACTCTTTCAAACTATATTTCGATCTCAGTTTGTCAATTTCCGATATTTAGGAATAAATCTTAATAGAGAAATTGTCAAAATTACACTTAACGAATCATTTCGTAATTATATACGATATTGATATAAAATTATTATACCGTATCATTCTTCAGGTTTTAACATTCTTATTGTTTTTGAGAATTTGCATATCATTATTATTAAAATTTATATTCAGTAGCTGTTTTACATTTCACGGGAATGGAGATCAGTGAAGAAGAATGTAGTTTAATTAAAGCATTGTAGTGCTCACCAAAAGCCAAAAATTATATTTCTTATACAAAAGGGCAATTCCTTTTCGTTGAATAGTAGCCTAATGGTTGTTGTTCCGTAAAGTTAATGGAAGGTATGCATGCTTATGACTAGTTGAGTAATTCCATTTCACTAGTAATTTCTGTGTCATTACAACCTTAATTAAAGATGTTATAGAAACTTAAGTGAATAAGGTTTTTCTCTTACACTTTTCTAATTAACTATAGAAAGAAAAACACATAATTCAGCAGTTTAATCTAAGCACTGAGCCATCTTTTGAGAAATAATAAAGAGTGAGAGAAATAAGATGCATTACTTTATTCTTAGGACGCACGTTTCATTGCACAATAGACTATATCACCCTTACACCTGCGATTATTTTATTCTTTGTTTCTGCAGTTGTTTTAACTTGTACTTATACTCTTGTTCGTTGTTGATTTACTATTTTACATTGTTGCGTTCTGATTTTAAATTTGGTTGCAGGTATGCATGACTTTTATCTATTATATCATTTGTTTGGCGCATTATGGCCCAGCCGCCCATGCGCCATAAAACCCAAAGCAATCAACTAGCACAATAAACTAAATAGGTCAAGCGACAAAGTATTGAGTTGTTTTTCTTTCAGGGGCCCTATTTTTGCACGTAATAGGCTGAAAGACCAGGTCACAAAGACCCCAAGGGTTCAGAGAAAGTTTGGCAAGGGACACTGGACAGCTGTTAGAGACAGATGGACATCTCCCATCAAGGCTATACAACATGTTTTTTACGTGAACAGTATATGGCTTCCCTGCACACGGGTCAACGCCTTAACGTCCCATCTAATAGATTTATCTTAAAGTCGGTGACTCCTTTCTCACAGAGAGAAGGATTGAAATTAGCGGAAACAAATCTGGCATAGTAGCGACTCGAATCTGGAAACTGCAGAAAACATGCCTGGAGACAACACCCCACCCCCACCCCAAGCCATAAAGACTCATGGTGTTAGCTATGTTTGCGAACGAACAGTTCAGCTGTTACATGATTCGCACAAGCACTTATTATACGGATCTGTTGACCTCCTATTGACTATGGAAGTTTCCTCATCAGTCATCCTTATCAACGGCAGACACGTCTCTTTAGTGCTCGGAATATGAAAAATAAGTGTACTAAGCTGTTTTAGTTTCGCTTTTCATGCTCACTTTGCTTGTGTTTGTGAACTGAAATTTTTACACTGGAAATAATTTTTTATTAAAAGGCTGAAGCTTGATAATAAAAATATATGTCTGTTCTATATGAAACACAATGCTGCATATCGCGTTATGAAATCAAATGTCGTTAACTAAATTCTAACTAATTGGTTCTGAAATCCCGATATTAAAACTTGTGCAATATTTACTCAACTGTTATTCAATGTCTTGATTTCCAATTTTAACGATACGCATCTAAACTTTGGATGTTCGATTTTCTCTTGAACATTGTTTACATCCAGCAACAGTTTCGAAACCTGTATTTATTTTTTAAATATTAAAAATCATATTACTAAAAATATAATTTTATCCAGTGTAAAAAAACTCACATATCTAAAGTAATGTGTTTAAACACCGAATCAATACAACACTTTGTTCTAACAAATAAACGATTTGTTTCATAGTCAACAAATTTAAAACATTTCTCAATCGAGATATAATTGAAATATGACGACTGCAATTTCTTGCCAAAAGCATCGGATGCACGTTAGTAATTGAAACTTTTCAGAAAATGATATTGGTTTCCCTTGGCGAAAGGTCATTTATAACATCGTTCGAGAAAGTGAAATGCAAATTAAAAAAAAAAGTTATTTCTGTTAAATTATTGATTTGTGAAAGTAAACAAAACTGAAAGTTTCAGGATTCGTGATACAGTAAATTTAAATAATTGCTGATGAAAACGCTAAATACAGAAACATGCACTATTTTATATGTATAATGTTTGAAGGGAGTAGATAAGGTTTAACCCTCGTTGCCTAGAGGTATTTTATTCTTAAACAAAATTAGTTTTGCAATTCAGATTAGCAGAAATATTTAGAAAATTTCAACCACTGCCCAACTTTCAGAAAATGCGCTGTTTGGCGATGATAAGAAATCGTACAATGAAGGTATTTCATTTATTAAAATTTTTAATAAAAAAGTGCAAAAGCACCGAATTGAAAAAGAAAAACTTTAAGCTATAAGCAACATGTCATATATTTTCAGTCTCCCCAATTTCCAATCTCCCCATTTTCCAATTTCATACTAGGCTACTGAGTTCAGCTTCCTCCTTCCAATGCTGAAGATTCTAAGAGTAGCCCAACGTAACATCTAAAGCAAGAAAGTAATGCATGAGTGAAACACACTCATTCATTCTCCCTTATCTCTTCGAAGAGCTATCAAACTGAACTTCCTTGTATAAAATGGTACCCTCCTATACGGAAACACTATAAGTACACTGAGTAGAACTTTTCATACTCTCTGTGAGTTTCTTCCCTACGAAAAAAAAATAAAGAAACAACAACAGCAACAAGGATGGAGCGAAAGAATGGAAGCTCTTAATAGGCAAAAAGGTCATTAAGAGACGCTGCAAAAAATTCAATATGCGCCTTTCTTTTTTCTCTTAGTTGAGTAGCTCTATTCATTCAGAGCTTCTTTTCCTGCTTATTGATTCTTCCGCATGATTTTACATACCTACAGTACACTTTAATTAACTTCCAGCTTACTTTTTTTTCTCTTTCTCTATTTTTCTCATTGCTACTATGAGTTGAACAGTGTAAATAAAGGGCGAAAGTGATGAAGAAAGAGAACTTAATGTCCATGCAACATGTTCTAAGAGGAGATAGTTCGATGTAATTTCATTAAAAAACAGCGAGCGACAGTAAGATCGATCTTGAATGCCTGGACAGTAGCTAAATGTGTCACGCAACGCGTAGTTCTTACGTGTTGCGAAACTTAGGGTAGTAATAACTGACGTCATTGGGATATGGTCTGTTTTTTTTTTTTCAACTCAGCTGTTTTTATGAAGTTGATAAAGAAAACGCAGGAACGAAAATGTTATTTGCGATGAAAGCGCACTTCATGGTATTGCCGAATTCAATAAATGTTTCGGGAAGCTTAAAACGAATAAAAATAAACATTAAGATTAGCTCTGTAGATTTGACAGTCAATGTAACGAAATCAATAACTGCGTTTGAATGGAGAGTGTAAGTCGCTAGTAAATTAAGCCAAACAAAAGTAATGGGGAATACTTTTGCCTCGAATAGATCACTGCAGGAAATATATCTTGTTACGTTATAGTGGAGGGTTTACCTTCACTCTAGTGAAACTAAATCGAAAAATAGTAAAGTATATTTAATCATTATGATATTGCCAATTATAAAAAACTGTTTTATAATTAAAATATATTATTTCAATATAAAATGATAGTATGTGTGTATATATATATATAAGCAATTTAATGTTCTGTAATAATTTTCTGCAACTACCTAAATGCCAATGTTAAAGTAGATAAATGTAGTTGAATATTTTACGGATCAACTTTATGTTTATATTTTTAGACTGTCACGATTAACGGTTGCTCTTTAAATCAGTATGGTATGAAACATCTCACGGCGACACATTGATCAATGAGATAGTTTTACCTCTGACCTGCACTTGCACACAATGGGCTAAATCGCCAGGTCAAAAGGACCCCAAGAGCTCAGAGAAGGTTGAGGAAAGGGGAACCATTGGATAACTGCTAGGGGGCAGATGAAAGCCTCCCGTCAACGCCATCTAGCGTGTTCCTTTAACTTGCACGGAGTATCGCTCTCTCCTGTACACTGACTACGGCTTAACGTCCCATCTCTCCTGTACACTGACTACGGCTTAACGTCCCATCTCTCCTGTACACTGACTACGGCTTAACGTCCCATCTCTCCTGTACACTGACTAAGCCTTAACGTCGCATCTGACGGACGACGAACATTTCAAACCCAAAATTGTCCTCTTTCTCAACGAGGGCAGGGTGAGGGTTAGCGGAGCTATCCTCACCCTGCAAAACTGTGTCAAAGATTCAACTGTGTCAAAGATGGCACAGTTGAAACTCCAACCTGGGAATTGCAGATTACGAGCCCGGCGTGCTACCAACTGAGCCAAACCCATTCAGGAGCAAATGAAAAAAAAATTACTTTTGTAAATTTGCCGTATATTTTTGAGAAAAATTACTGGTACACCATTATGTATGTTACTTTTCCAACAAGTCGTTCCCTTTTCCACTTTTTTTCCAGATTTTTTCCAGATCCAAACTTGTTTCCTACAAGTATTCGATAACCTGTCAAATATGTGACATAAAGTTGACAGGTATGTTTTTTAAATTCTACTTTTTTTTCTCGCCTCATTAAAAAGAAATCCACTAAAAGGTTAGTCATGGTAATGTATTAAAAGAGCCAAAGTGGTGTAGAACTGTGTTTAAAAGAGCCAAAGTGAAGTGGCCCTATGTTAAGATAGCCAAAGTGGTGTGACCATGTGTTAAGAGAGCCAAAGTGGTGCTGTAGTTTGTTAAGATAGCCAAAGTGGTGTGGTCCTGTGTTAAGAGAGCCAAAGTGGTGTGGCCGTTTGTTAAGAAAGCCAAAGTGGTATGGCCCTGTGTTAAGAGAGTCAAAGTGATGAGGCCCTGTATTAAGAGAGCTAAAGTGATGTGGCCCTGTGTTAAGAGAGCTAAAGTGGTGTGGCCCTGTGTTAAGAGAGCCAAAGTGGTGTGGCCGTTTGTTAAGAGAGCCAAAGTGGTATGGCCCTGTGTTAAGAGAGTCAAAGTGATGTGGCCCTGTGTTAAGAGAGCTAAAGTGATGTGGCCCTGTGCTAAGAGAGCCAAAGTGGTGTGGTCCTGCGCAAGATATTCAAAACCTGTGCAAGTTGACGTGTTAATTTACGATTTTAATTTCATCAGTCAAGCTGGGTATCCTGATCGTATAAATCATCTGTGCCTTAGGTCTTCTATTATCTGGCCATTTGGCCCACTATTACACAAAACAAAATATGACAAAACAGTGATGTTTTCTTTAGCGCACTTAACTGATCATTATTGAATTTGGCTTCTAATCATTGATTTATAGAGGATGTACTGTATATGCGGATTTTAAATACTGTATACTGATTTGAATTTCTATTAGTGTACTAGAGCAGGGCAAATCGCCTCTGGCGCATATGAGAATCTCGTTTTAAAAAAGAACGAAGTTTTTCGTTTACCTATCTTTTTCACTGCTTAAAAACTTTAATTTGAGCTAACGGAAGATGGGGAATATGCAAATATTATTATTAATTATACAGCATAAAAATTATTGGTATTTGATTTCTTAAATTTAAAAAGTTGCATTTCATTGTGAGAACCCTTGAGAAGCTACTACCGAGTTTTCAAATTTCTACTATATAGGGATTATTTGCAAAATTTGCTAACTGTTTTGCTGTTTCCATGTTTAGTGATTTCTATTGATGTAAATTAAAACCGCTAAGTATTTGAAAAATGCGATTTATAACATTTCATTAATACCAATCTAACTAAAAAGGAGATTTCTAGTTATCACTTTAAAAATGGAGTTGTGTTTTCCATTCCCCTGGTGGTAAGGGGTAAAGCATTGTTGTCAATGAAAACTTGGCAACCATCACTTACCACCACCAAAATTTTAAATTTCCAGCGTAAATATTTCGTTTGCGATATTACTTTAAAATTTCAGAATTTTTAAGTGTTTTCACGGTTAGTGAGTGAAATTATAGTTTTCGGAAGATTCCGAAAGTGCGAATTATAACATTACATTAATTCCTATATAACCCAAAGGGAATTTTTAATTTATCACTAAAAGCAAACAATTATCTGCTAAAACCCCAAAAAAAGTGTATTCCCCCCTCTGGGTCTAAGAGGTCAATTCGTTGTTAGAAATGTAAACTTCTGAGCTTCACATTCAACCACCAAAAATTCAAATTTATAGCATAAATATATCGTTTGCAATATTGGTTTAAATATTTTGAATTTTAGACTGTGATTTTCCATTGTTAGAGGGCGCAATTATAGATTTAAGGAGATTCGAAATGTGCAAATCGTAATATTCCATCAATAATCCAACACAAAAAGGATTTTTAATTTATCGCTATAAAGAAAAAAGTTCGATGATCTACAGACAGACAGACGACATAGTGAAACTATTATCTCGTTTTTTTTAGAACGAAATGAAAAGCACATATCGCCTCTGGCGAATGTGGGCTACTCGTTATCGAAGCTCACTAAGGTTTTCATTTTCCGACTTTTTCATCCTTTAACAGTGGAATTTATAACTATCGGGTGATTGAGAAAATGCAAATAGTATTATTTAATTAGTACCTATACAAAACAAAATAATCGTTCAGATTTTTACCTAAAAATGAAAAAGTTTGATTTTCATCATCAACCTGGGGTAAGGGGCACAGATTTTCTCAGGGTAAATCCTAAGAAAAAACACATTCTACCACCGAAATTTAAAGTTATTTACACAAATATTGACGGGGCGCAATTTTATTTAGATTTTGCATCTTTCACGTTTAATGGTCTCTAATGATATAAAGTAAAATGTTTTGGAGGATTTGAAAGGAATACGAATCTTAGTATTTCATTAGTAGCTATCCAACTCAAAACGTTTTCTCTTGAAAAACAAAAAGCCGTTTTCCCACCTTTCTGGAGGTAAGGGAGAAAAACATTACTCTCAATGCAGACCTCTTGGCCATCACACTTGAGCACCCAGATTTCAGATTAAACTCATAAATAGATATTTTGTAATATTTCTTTAAATTTTCGCCATTTCAAAAAATTTTCGCCATTTCAAAAAATTTTCGCCTTTTAAAAGAGGCAATGAAAACTCTTGGGAGATTCGGAAAAGGCGAATCCTGATATTTCATCAATACCTGTCCAACCCAAAGAAAACTATTTAGTTTTTCTCTAAAGGCGAAAATTTTTTAATATATACTGACGGTTATACAGGGGACAAAATGTAAACGTTGTATCGGCAAATAAGGCTCTTCAGCGGATGTAAGTTGATTACTTTATATTCATAAATTGGTTTAAATAAAGTTTTATTATTTTTTTTCCTGTTACTTGAAAACGAACTAGAAATGCGAAAAAAGAATGTAATGTTTTTAATAACTTGATTTGTTCTTGTAGCATAGATATAATGATTAGAGAAACATAATAATATTTTTAAAAAGCTTTTTCTTGATATGAGATACGATATAGAAAATAAGTTTATAAATTAAAATGCTAGCTTTGATCTGGTTACGTTGAACTATTTAAAATATTTTAAATTCAAACTAACTCTGACTTTCTCGATTTTAACAAATTATAAAACAAATTTTAAAACTTCGTTTTGCTAGAAAATCGCAATTGTTTTAAAAGCAATGTAGTGTCCAAACCCAAATGCCATTTGTGATTGCTTTAAATTTTAATTTATTCTTATAGATAACAGTTATTATTGTTATTGTTCAATCAGACTTTAAGTAACATACAATTTAATTGCGAAAAAATCTTGGCTTTGTTCACATATATTGTGAAATTTAAGTGTTAATAATAGTATGCATATCATTCAAACATTAATGATCTATACGCATACTTAAATATTATAGTACACAGCTTTAATAATACAAATTTGAGGACGATATTTGCTTTTAACCTGAAGCCAAGAATATATTAATCTATGATACAAATCCTTAAATTTTTTTTAGAATAAAAATAAAGCATTTCCAATGCTTAATTCAGTTTAGAAAAATGCTTTCTTACACTTCTTTTTAGCCTCTATCGTCGAATGTTTTATCAAGATGGCGTGGCCGCTTCTATCTGACACATGACATGTCACATGTTGATGGATCACCTTTTACGTGAAATATTTCGTGATAGATCGCTCTTGTAAGGAGAAATGATTCACCTGTTCCCTGTGTAGCTCGTCTAAATTCACCGAGGGAACTGAAAATTTCTCTGCATCATATTATAGTTTACGCCTAACTGTGCTTTCTCGGGGGAATTTAATATGCAAAGCGACCACACTCTGATTCGGAATCCGAAATTTCTCTCCTAATGGTTTTTGCTTTCCAGATTTGCCAGAAAGATTAAAATGAGACGGAAAGAGAAAAAGGAACAAAAAAATTCTCCTGCAAAATTTTGCATATAAAATGACATTTTCAAATGGAAAAGCTCAATGCAGGGAAGAAAAATGGTTGCTTTTACCAGACACAAACTACTTTTTGTTATATAACGGATTTCTTTATGTATTGTGAACATTTCGTGCCTAGTGTTGTAAGGATTGATTCCGAAGACATAGGAGTTAGAGGAGAAGGATATAATAAATTGAATGCTGTTATACCGAGCCACAAGATGAATTGAATCAGGTAAAAAAAGGGTGCACTTGTCGCACAATCGAGCTAAACTGAGAAATTTGATATCTGTGCAATAAGTGACCATAGTAATAGAAATACTTCATTTAAAGAAAAAGTTATTTCTACTCAGGAGGTGCTGTTCTTGAGCATCAAGCTCGTAATATGGAGTGACTGGTTGGATTATAATCTACTAGAATTAATATTTATCCGCTAATTGGAGGTGTGCTTTTAGAGACATTGATAGATTGTCTTCGGGAGAGATGTTAAATGGTGTTAAGGTATGAAAGTACCTTAACACCATTTAACATCCCTCCCAAAGGATCCTCTTCGAAAATATACAAGTTAAATATTAGACTTAAATATTAACTTAGTTTATGGGAAATAACATAGAATATTATTTTTCATCTTTTCTTCCATAAAAGGAATAGTTTGTAAATTTCACTAGAATTAAATTTTAAAAAATTCTGCTCTAAAGAAGTAAATTATGCGAAAATATTGCTTTTGCTTTTAATATTACATTTAACGATTAATGAACGTTTGCGTTCAACTGTATTTGTTCAGATGATGGTTTCTTTGTATTAATCATTGATTAATTACTATATGCCATATTCGCTGATGAGAGATTTGAAAATATGAGGTGTTCTTCAAAAAAATCCAAAAAGTGGAAAAATATAAGAAATTTCAAGCTGTAAGAGTGTTAATTAGCTCTTGACTAAGTTGTCGTCAAATATTTTGGTGCTATATATATAATTTAAGAGAAAATCTTTTATTTTACTAGTTAATATTATAAACATTATTTCACTTTGTTATTATGTAGTAGAAAATGCCAAAAAATATTAGAAATAAATCCTTTCCATATCTTTCAAAATTTCCATTTCGACATGCTATATAAAATAAAGTACTTTTCAAAATAACGAAAAATGCATTTTTAAGTTTGAGAAATCATCTTTTTTATGTTCAATAGCTTGAAGGTTATTATTCATTTTAAATTTAAAGAAATATTTAATAACCTCTGATTAAAATTGTGTGAGAAAGTGTATAAACTTAAAACAAATGAAATTTGAAATCCATATTATATCTTTTATGTACAGACTATAAAATACTGAAAACAATATATCATTGTATCTATCATATTAGAATATTCATTATTTGAAAATTTTTAAGCGAAGATAAAAATTGAAAAGTGAGGTTGGGTTGGTTGTTTTACCTCTGAGCGGCACGTTGTGCAGACAATGGTGAAATGGCCAGATCACAAGGACCACAGAGGTTCAGAGAAGGTTGGGGAACGTGACCAACTGACAGCTGTTAGGAGACATATAGAAGCTTCTCATTAAAGCCATCCAGTTTGTTCTTTGGCTCTCCTGAACACGGTTCTAAGGCGTAATGTGCCATCCGACAGACGGCAGTCTTTCAAAGTACATCGGTGTCCCCTCTCTCACCACAGGAGGGTAAACTTTAGCAGAGATAAATTTCAAAGCTGGCACAAGTGGGACTCGAACCTGGAAAGTACATATTAGGAGCCTGGGACACTACCAATTAAGGCACCCCAGCCGCTAAGAAATGGGGAAACGCTCAAAAACATTGCACAAAGGAGGCCTGAAGCAAAGGTTAGAGTCATTTGACATGGTGGTTGGGAAGATTTCTCTCTGAAGATAAATAATACGGGAATGGTGTTTCCTCCACTCTTCCAGCCCACTATACCATTGTAAATTCTGAAAAGAAGAGTTATATTTCTACTGAAGTACTGTGAAATAAAGATCCAAGCTAAAATAATGGAATTTTTGGTCTCCCTTCTTGAATCCTTCACCTCACCCCACATTCCTTGGTCAATGTATGCGTCAGTTTCTTAACTATATTAACACATGCAAGTGAAAAACATATTTCAATCTTTTTTAAATGTGTTATATAAAACGTTCGCCAATTTAAAAAAATATATACTCTTAAATAGAGTTTTAGTCTTCTTGCAATTAACATTTAAGGTGAAATTCTTTATATAGTTTGAGCCTTTTTTTAGTTCTTTCCTCAATGCTGTTCATATATTTTATTTTATTTTATTATATATTAGATCACGAAGTACAGGCTATTGATCATAAAGTGTTGCTTTCCTTAATTACTCCCATCCACGGAAAACAAAATTCAAGCTTTTACGGTGAATTCGATAAAATCATCTAACTTATTTATATTTATCGACATAGGAGATAACGTTTAACCAAATTATTGCTGATAAATGCTTGAATTCATTGTGCTGAAAATTTTAAATGCAAAAGGAATGTAATCTTCGAAGATGTGACTCCCGCGAGACACATAGCAAGCTACTTAATATATTGAGCTGAATTTGTATATACATTGGTGCCCAAAAGACAATGAATATTATATGATGTAATAGACAGTGACGCATTAAGCAAACCAAACCATGGGTGGGTTGACACTCCTGAGCGGCACTTTTTCTCCACAATGAGCTAAGTGACCAGGCCACAAGGACTTCAAGGACTCTGAGAGGAGGTTGGGGGAAAGGGACTCACTGATCAACTGTTAGGAGACAGATGGTAATCTCTTGTCAAGGCCATCCAGCATGTTCTTTAAATCCAACTTGGCTCTCCTGCACACGGAACCACGCCTTTATTTCCCATCGACAAACGATGGCCTTTCCAAGTCCATTGGTGTCCCCTACAATCTCTTGTCAAGGCCATCCAGCAGTTCTTTAAATCCAATGTTCCTTTCCATGGTCATCCAGCATGTTCTTTAAATCCAACTTGGCTCTCCTGCACACGGAACCATGCCTTTATTTCCCATCGACAAACGATGGACTTTCCAAGTCCATTGGTGTCCCCTACAGACTGAGGGCAGAGTGGAAATTTCGCGAAGATAAATATTAACGCTGGCCTAGGGGATTAAACACATATTTTCCATGGATTGTGCATTTGAACGCAGGAATGTCAACAGCTAAGGGACCTAGTTTCAGCAGAACAGGAAATTTATTACAGAGTAAGATGACCCCAAAGAGCGACACAGATATTACAACGATTCCTTAAACATTTATCAGGCTGGTAATGATGTCTATTTGCAGTACATCCTACTCTTCACAGAAAGGAGATCGGAGGGAGTTTCTTGGAGGATGTTGACGACCTCTAAAATGCGTCTCTAAGTCCACAACTACTTTAAAGGGTTCAAGTAGGGAAAATAAACTGACCACTTCTTCTGCTGAATATTTTCTCTTTCGATTAATTTGTTGACTGTCTGAGACTTATGAGGGCGGGCATTATCGTCCATTAAACAAACTGGAGGCCAACACCCCACCTGAAAAATCTTTGCACAGGGCTGGAGGATATCGCCTCTAAACATCCAACCATTAAGAATGCCTCTAGCAAAGACGTGGAGTGACCCATGTCCATTTGGTATATGCTGTATTATTAAAAACAAAAACACCACCACCATGATGTTGTCGTTCTCTGATGTTTTAGGGTTGGTAACGAGTTCCTTGCTCTCTCCTGATTTAAACAAATACGTCAAAAATCAATCTGAAGGCTGAATGGAATTAGTCAGTGAAGCGCACATTCGCCCATTGCTTTGAAGTCCATTCACGATTTTGTCTGTCCAATGTTAGTTGAACTCTCCTGTGGGAAAGACTGAGGAAAATACGAATGGTTTGTCGTCTGACATAAACCCCTCTCTAGTGAAGCCTTATGTAAACAGTTTGCATCGAAACTGTCTTCTCAACGACTGCAGGAAGCTCCAGAGAATTTCCAGGCTGACATCGCTCTATGACGTCGGGCTGTTAGTACTAGATAACATACTGTACTGTTGTCAACCTTGAACGACCTTGCACTCGTCTACAGCTAACGTCTCTTGTCTGTGGTAACCGGATCCGAAGTCTTGAAAGCACTGATTGGAGGCATTTCTAGTCAGTCACATCACTCCACCGAGTGTAAAAGTATCCATGTGATGTTTTTGTGCCATACTGTAATTACGAAAAGCTCTATTAACATGAGCAGAATGCTTGCTCAACAGGAAATATGTGGCACAAATCCTTTCTAATCACGAATGTAATTTTTTTCATATCAGATCATTTTTTCGAGGAGTAGTACCTTTAGTACTTTCTATTTCATTGGCGCACGAAATGTTACGTTCATTACCTCAATCGTTTGTTAGATATTTAACAATTTTTTAATTAAGCTTAACTTTTGGACACCATTGAAAATGAAACGCAAGATGGTTCAAGAGGTTTGATATGGAACCACCCATCAACCCTCTTGAGATTTACCAAATAAAGTCGGATTTATGGAATAGCAAGGTGGCTCCTCCCTTGAGAATGCTAGGGCTCGATTGGGTTTCAATGTTTCCAACTTAGCTTTTTTCAAGCTACACTAGCTTTTTTTTGAATCTGTATTGTTTGGTAAAAAAATTTGCTTATGGCTTGATATTTGTCTTTTTTTAATCAAAAAGCAGACTTTTTAATCATATTTAGCGTTTTTTAAACCACTTTTATAATGATTAGTAATTTGATTAAATTTCAGTCCATTCTAGTAATTCTTATCCAACATCTTTCTCTTATACATGCAATGTTTGATTCCGGTGAAAAAATAGCCTTTTATCCCATAAGGTGTTAACAACTTTTAAAAGGGCAAGCCGACGAAAGCACATGAAATAAGGAGTTGGGTTGTTTTATCTCTGAGCAGCAATTTTTTGTACACAATTGGCTAAATGGTCAGCTCACAAGGACCTCAAAGGCTCAGAGAAGGTTGGGGAGGGGACCCACTGGATAGCTGTTGGGAGACAGATGGTAGCCTCTCGTCAAGGCCACCCAGTGTGTTCTTTAACGTGCGCAGGATATGGATCTCCTGCACACGGAGCCACGGCGTATAACGTCCTATCCTACGGACGGCAGCCTTTTCAAACCCTTCGATGTCCCCTACTGACCGTAGACAGGCGGGGGTTTTGCGAAGATAAATCTGAACGCTGACCCAGCTGGGACTCGAACCTGGGAATTGCAGATCACGAAACTGGTACACTATCGACTAAGCCATCTCCTTCCTCGAAGTGGGGAAAGAGGGACGATTGAATTACACACTTTAATAAATCATATATGTGTAGCCATATCGTTTTTTATTTCCGTTCACGATCGCTCTTCACAATCTTTTAATATAAATTTAACACAGCTTGCGTTGTCTCTTTAGGTTACTTTTAGAATAGCATATTTGCATCCTGTGCAGTGTAACAAACCTGATAATGATGAAGTGGACTAAGACTGCTAGTATATTAATATGGAATGAAATCAACATATACCGAGATGTCTCAGGCCTAAATTCACTTGAAAAACTTACTAGCTTTCCTCTGACTCTCCTTGTACTTTCATGGAATAATGCTGAAGTGGAACGGATCTTTAGCCATATGAACTTACTCAGAAAATAAGACCCGAAATGGAATTAGCACTAGAATGGTGAAATCTCTTTTAGCAGTTGAATCAGGTTTTAAGCAACTAAAGAAATTTTGGAGCTATTACAAAATCTGCAGGCTATGCTGCATAAGATTGGTACCAAGGAGATTACTTATGCTTACCTAGAAAAACACGGACTAGAGTTTCCACAAAGATGCTACCTATCATGCATGTTCTTTAATATGCACCGGGTGTGTTTCTCCTACACACCGGCCTACATCTTTACGTTCGATTTGACGGACGGTGGCCTTTCTAAACCCATCGGTTCCCCTTGATGACCGAAGGCATGATGGAGGTTTCGGGAGATAAATCTCAAAGCTGGAATAAATGGGACTCGAACCTGGGAACTTATGGTTACAAGCCTGGTGCGCTACTTACTGAGCTTATACCGTGCTCCGTTGCTATTTTGAATTGAACATATTATATAGTAACAAGAACTGGATTTTTTATAGTCACTTTCCTACTCTTTTTTTATATTAAAAAAAAGTTTTCATCGTTTGTTTTTATCGTAATGAATCAAAACATAAATTCCAAAAAATGGTCCAGCATCCCTTTCTCTGTGAAACATGTCTTATTCAACATTCCAGGGAAATTGGAACTTTATCCTTCAGATTGCGCTCTTTCTCTTTCGAAGCAGTCATTACGGGAACGATTTCATCTGCCCAGAGAGAGAAAAACACACTAGATCGTATTTCTTTCTGGCGTAGACATCTCTCTCTGTCAGGCAGCCACACCCCATAACAGAGAGTTTCATCACCGATCAGAAATTCAAAACAATTCTTCACTCTGCTATCATAGTCGAGGTATGTCGGAAATTTTGAGAACCTGAGGCCAATCTCATATTTCAGCACCTCAAGTTTTGTATGAAAAATAACAACCGTTGCCGGTAGGTGGTGGACATCATATCGTATTTCTTAGATCCCATCACCGTAACGACTGACACCCCTCCTATGTCTGTCACTTCTCATAGCCTCCTTGCAAAGGGATGTGTTAGTGCCTACTAGTGAGACGTTATTACCCACAGGCAATGCCACCAGAGGTTTTTCCATTCCATTACACACTTTCTCCCATCTGCCACCGGTAAACGACCACTTAGAGTTGGGAGAATGTGAAAAGTGTGCCATTTCTTCCCATTCCCTGGATTCCATCGCATTACTTAGTCTTTTTAAACGTCTTATTTAACAATGAAAAATTGTCGTCTTCTTGATTCCTATGGACAGTCTCCTAATGGGTAACAGAAAACTAGAAAAATAAAGTACGTCACTCCTTAATACAAGCTATTAAGACAATAAGTAACATTAAGCAACGTATTATTAAACAATGACTGCAAGTTAGCGGTTGACTATATGGCACAGTGTGGTAGGAGCAATTTAGCTTTGATCATTTGAACTCTGAGTTGAGCATAACTTTTTTCGTTAGATAATGTCATGTATATGGTATGGGTATATGTGAGTATGGGAAAAATCAAAATCTATAGCACCGAAATGCAATAAGCTAAAACATATTTCATTGAAGAAAATATATACCTCTGCTATTGAAACGAAGGCCCATGGGCCATACTCTGCTTGTGAAAAACATTTTGTAGCCCCTGCGTAGCATATATGTAACTCTCCCTCTTTTTTCGCACAATAGGCTAAATCAGTGGTTCTCAATTTTTTATGCTTCACGTACCCTCTGGAAATGTGTATGTAACTGGCGTACCCCTTATATAGATAGATAAAACTATAGTTATAGTATAACAATGGGAATAAAATAAAACATATATATATATACATTAAATTTTGTATTCATAAATTACATATATCGATAAACACAAAAAATGACATAATTTAACAAATCAGTAGCAGTGTTGCCAACTTAGCGACTTTGTTACTGGATCTAGCGACTTTTGTACTCTCACAGCTTACCCCAAAAAATTTATCGCGTACCCCACACGTTGAGAACCCCTAGACTAAATGGTCAAGTCACAAGAACCCTAATAACTCAGAGAAAGTTCGGAAACTTAAACCACATCCATTGGACAGCTGTTAGGGGGCAGGTGAAAGTCCCGTGTTGGAAATCTAACATTTACCTAAACCGCACCGAGTATGTTATCCTGCACACTGGGCCACGGCTTAACTTCCCATCTAAATGGCAGCAGTCTTCCGAAACTCCTCGGTGCCCTGTCACACCGAAAGAAGAACAACGGCAATGCAAGCACAGTTGGGACTCGAACCTGAGAACATTATATTATGAGTCTGGCGGGCTTCTAGCTGAGCCAACCTTTTCTCCTTCTGAGCAGGAACTCTAAAATCCAAAAGCAAAAGAGAGAAAATAATTATACTTCATAAAGATAAAATACCCCCTCAAGCAGCTGCTTGCCACAGAGGTCTGACAGGAGCCTGTCAGTTTATATGCCACAGTAGGAGATCTGAGAGGATGGCAAGACCTCAGCAGAAAACAACACGAACATCCATGCCTTACCCGGGGCTTGAACCCAGGTCCCTTACATCAGAAGATAGATAAAAACGAAAAGAGAAAACGTTGGAACACTGTGAAAAAATATAATTGCATATCTTGTATATTTCTTGGATGCAAACAAAAATAGCATGCTATTGGAGAGCGCAATTCTATGTTCCTAAAAATAAAAGGATGGGGATATATTATATTATATTTTCTTAAATTTCGAATTTTTTTTTCTGTTATCTTTCTCGTTTACCAGATTGCTTAACTAACACTTGCGATAAATTTGTGCATATAATTCATATTCCCCTAAGATTCCTTTCTTGCATTTTTACTACTATTTGAAAAATTGAGCTCAAATTATCCATATCCTTAAAAGCGAATGCTAAAATTTGTCCCATTTATCTTTCATAAACTCCCATTTCGTTAATAATGATGTTATTAAATTTTATGCTCTTCGTACAAATATGTGTTTGCATCATGCTAACAATATACGAAATAACATATCAGCTATTTCCAAACTGTGGTAGACGAAGCTTCTGCCAATGGCAGGCGTGTTTAGTTCCAGCATCCATTCACACATGGATTTGCATATCGCACAAGACGGTTAGTCTAACCCCAAAATAAAATTTTTACTTCTTTGGATCTTGCCCAATCCTTCGGCCGTTAATAAAAACATCAAAACAAATAAATTAACCTTCAAGCAGCTGCTTGCCACAGAAGTCTGAAGGAGCCTGTCAATTTAATACACCATAGAGAAGGTCTGTAAAGAAAGCGAGACCTCATCAGATAGGTAAAATGCAATGTTATGTTAGGACGCATTACCCGTAACGTCCGCGGTAATGCTCTAGCTCAGTTCAGCGTAAGTGATAGAGGTATACTATTTTTCGGTACTAGCTATTTTATCCATATGCTTTGTTTTAAAATATTATTTTCGTAAGCAAAACGATACGTTCTAAGTTCCTCCCAGAACACTCCACAAACTCAGAACAGCACTTCTCCAGAAGTGGTCATTAATCTCTCAAGACTTCATCAATACTCTCATAAACAGCATGATGAGTTGTTGCTTCAGCTGCATGACTGCCAGGGGTGATCATATCCATATTAATATACCGCATGTCGTACGTAACAGACTCCTGACCTTCAAGTATTATTCCATGGACTGCTGCTTCATGCCAATTGCACGATTATGATCTTAACGCATTCACATTATACGATTATGAATTTCTTCTGCTTGATTTATATTTATAATGTAATAATAACATTTTTACCAAATTTCATTGTATTCCATTAAAAATACTTCGAGTTATGTAGTAATTTAATTTTGAGCACCAGTGTATTATCACATGTTATTTGATAATATTGCACCACTCTTGAGTTATTTCTAAAATATTGTAATTGAAAGAGAACCGAAAAATAGAGAAACTAACTTATTAATTCACCGGTGACAGTTTCACACTCATTAAATCTACTAAACTAACGAAATGCATTAACAGTTACCTGAGGTACAATCGCCTCTGAAGAATACGGAATGCTTTGTTTCTAAGAGAATCAAGTTTAACAATTTTCTAAAAATTTGCCTTTCTAACTATAGAATTTGAAACTATTGGAATATTCCGAAAACAGAAATAATATTATTTTGTTGGTGCCTAACCAAATTAAAGATATATTTTTATCACCTTAAACAACAGCGAAAGAAATTAAATGGAGAGGTGGAGAGACAACAAAGTAGCAGTAGCAGTAGTAGCATTTTATTTCCACTCATAATCAGTATTTATATATATCACAAAAATTTCATACATGTTAATTAATAATTTCATACATTAAAAGAAGGGCACACAAATTTTTAGATATTATGTAAAATCATCAAGGGGCTAAACTACCCGTCCAGATTCCTGTTTAATTACCAACATTATATTTGGGCAACCAATAATGGGAATGACTACCAATTCTTAATATAACTTGATACGTCAATAATAAAAGAAAGAGGCATATTAGTAATCATTAATTATAGGTAAAAGACTTAAACGATTGACGTTAAAGTAGCACTCATAACAATTAATATATGAGTATTCAATTTCTTTTTGAAGACAGTCAAAATAATAACTTGCTTTATTTTATAAATCTAGCTGACATACGTTTTTATAACAATACCAAATTTAGAAAATACTTCAAAGCTACAATACATTTACTGTTAATGGTTTTGCATCATTGTCAGTTAACCATTTAATTTACCTACCGCGAAATCAGTCATCAGAACTAAGTGATATAATTTCTTAATATAGTAAGTTATTACTATATTACTTACTTACAATATTTTTAATATAGTAAGTAAGAACTAAATGATATAATTTCTTAATATAGTAAGTTATTTAGTAAAAATTTAATATTGTAAATATTAAATTTTTACTAAACATACTTGAATTTCTTCCTATAAAGCAAATCATAACTCTTTTTATTTTAATGGTCTCACTTGAATTTCTTCGATAGTAATTTAATATGGATTAAATATTCGATAGTAATTTAGTATTCGATAGTAATTTAATATGAATTAGCAAAGGAGAGAAAGAAAAAACATTGGAAGAAATAAATCGTGCACATTGTCATATTTCAAGACCTTCGAAAGTTGAATCTCGAAAATATGAACGATGTCAGGCGATAGAAAGAATTGCCCAATCGACTTGAAAGAGGGAACAGATGTTGTTAATAGGACTTTTCCATCGTCACCAGCTGTGTTACCCACCGTGACTGACATGACAAGACACAGAAACTTTTCCAAACGCTGCAATCAAGAATTGTGCTCTAGATAAGTCAATGAAAAAAATGTTTGAAAGGCAAAGCTGATAATAATGTACTTTTACCTTCAGTATGTGTAGCGACAGATAGATTTTTACCCCATTTGTAACTAATTTTAGTGTATAAAAAGTTATGCACACTAAATATTCAGAGGATTATAACATCAATCGTAATATAGTATTCTTCATGTAAGAATCATTTCTTAAGTAAGATATTTGAGTCTTTATGTATATTTATTTATTGTTATAGTTTAAGAATGCTTTTCTTTTGAAAATGGATACCAATTAATCTAAAAAAGAGAAGGATTTCCATTAAAGAGCAATGTGAAATTACTATATAAACTAGAAATGAGTTCGAACAAGAGGGAATAGTAATGATTAAATTTTAATTTTGCTTCGTAATTATAGAAAAAAAATTAGTAAATAAAAACATAATTTTTGGTAATAATTTCGACATTTTAATCTGTGTTTAGTAATTAAATATGTGCACCATGTGTCCTTTGATTATTCTCAGTTATTTTCTCTTTTTTATAATGAATTGTACTTACTGTTTATAGCAATGTTACTGAAGAAGTTTCAATTCTATGATTCATTTCTAGTATTTTTCGTCCAAATAGTATTAAAATTTTAATTTGGTCTTCAAATAATTATTTATTTTGAAGTTTATAATAACCTAATATTATTATACAAAGAATAAAGAAAATTGCGGCATGCGCTTCAGTCCATATATTTAACGATGTCTCAGAGAAATGTTTTCACCTTGCGAACTCAAGTCAATAATCATCGAAATGGTTCTGGTTCCGGAGGGACTGAACCATTTGATTGGCGGGACTGAACCATTGAGACAATATTTCGGGCTGGGGCTCAAACTGAGAGCCCTAACTCATCTCTGATATTAACAATATAAAAAATTAAATACAAATTAATCTAAGAAAAAAATAATATTAACATAAAGTTAATAATATTTTTACTTACATGGAAACCAGCTGTTTACATGTTATAAAACATTAGATTTTTTTTATAAATCCTCGAAAATGCATTCAAATATTATTAGTTAATGCATAATTATATTAAAAATATGAGTGCATAACATGTTTCAGTATTATCATCCACATATTGTGTACAAATTAGTATGAGTTTAATAATAAGATTTTTAATAAATGGGTTTCTATAAATTAAGGAAAATTCCTGTGTTAAGTCAATCGGAAGCTAACGTCAAAGCTCTATAACTTCTAAAATAAGTTTTCTTGTTTTGAAAAATGTGCATGCAGATAGAGATCTCAATCAAATAAATCAATGTCTTGATTTTCAACAATATTTGTTCAGGATTTAATGAGTTATGGAAATTGAATAATTAGCGATAAAAATGCCAGCCACAAAAATTTACTTCAGAAGTTGATTAAAACTTAGTAATAAGTATTGTATCAAAGTGTTTAATGAAATAAGTTTGTATTTTAGAATTTTGTGTAAGGAATTCTTTTACTATTCTTCAGTTTTGTTTAAGTTTCTTAAGACTGGCATTGCTGTTGTTAAATATTCAAACTTTCATTACTCATTAAATACTGAACGAATATTGTTGAAAATCGAGATATTGATTTATTTGATTGAGATCTTTATCTGCAAACACATTTTTCAAAACAAAAAAGCTTATTTTAAAAGTTATAGAGCTTTGACGTTAGCTTCCCATTGACTTAACATAGGGATTTTACTTAATTTATGGAAACCAGTGTATATTCGAAAAATATATAATTTTCACAATGTCTTACGATTTATTCATATGGTTTCTTAACATTAAATTGTTCCTGAAGCGAACCACATTGTAAAGTTATTAATGGTCTCTTGTCTGAGATTTAGTTTTAAGAGGGGTGTATTTCAAACTGCTCTTGATATGAAACATTTTCTTGATGCATTTTTAATAGTTTGCTTTAAAAGACGCTAATCAACATCAAGGATTTTAAAAATCTGGTTAATTTATTTTTAATTCAGCAAATCTAGAAACCAACTAATAGAATTATGCTAAGTAGAATTCAAATCTCTAGAGGTTATTAGCATATAACCTTCGAGATCTTGAAAAACAAAATGTCTTTAAGTATTTTTTCTTTCGTTGCGAAAGAATGCTACAGTGTCTCTTATTATTACACGCTTATAGCACGTGAATAAAAATGAGATCTAAATAGAAAGAAAAAAATGCTACCATCTATTAATAATTATTTCATGTTTATATATATGTTTGGGCAGGATTATTCATGGGAAACATTTAGAAAAAAATTTCTTCAAGGTACAAAAGATGAACACTTGTTTCTGTCACAGCAGCACGCACTTTCACATATCTTGATTCTATATTTATAGGGGCAAAATAAAACCAGAAGTTCTTTGTACATTTTAAATCTGAATGATGACCAAGATTAGAACACATAATTCTGTGAAGTTAATTACTTTGCAGTGGTTGCGTGATACCGAGTTCGTATGTGACCTTCCGAAGGTCGAACGGATGGAGAAAATGCCGAAGTAAATCTCACTCTTTCACGCGGCACAACTACACAAGTAACTGTAAACGAAATAACTCTAGTGTGCAATTCACAAACAAAGATAAAGAGCAGATTGGAGGCGAAGAAAATAACTCCAGAAGAAACAATTCTCTTTGTTATTTCGTGCTTTGCCTACCATAGATGAGAATTTCGCGTGCCCAAGTTCACAGGCAAGGACATCACGTGAGCGGGAGGAAGAGCGTCTCAAGGTGAATAAATTATGAATCGACATATTTGCATTACGGACTTATTTTTCTCCTTTAATTTTGTATGTTGAAAAGAAAGATGCTTATTAAGCGAGTGGAAGAGACCGTGCAGAAAATTGATGCTATAGCGTACGTAGAGTGATGGAAAAGTTTCCCTAGCCTATTTTGTTATGTTTCCTTTTTTTTATTTTTCACATTTTTCTTTTTCATTTCCCTCAGAGTCTTTTTTTTTCAATAATGTACGTTGTTGAGGGGTTTGTTATGATAAGCATTGATTAGAAAAGTATTAACTGCGATAACTATTTTTCATTGAATTTATGTTTCGTATTATTAATTTATGTATGTATGTATGTACTCTCATTATTAAAATACGGAGAATAGAAAAAATATTTAAGTTTTAATAATGGTAAAAATAAATAGTTCACTTATATCATAGAAGGGATATTGGTTTGTTCAGTTAGTTGCGCGCCAAGATCGTAATCTGCAGTTTCCAGGTTCTAGTTCCAATTGTGCTTGCTTTGAGATTTCTTACCGTTAACTTTCACCCTGCCCTCGGTGAGAAAAGGGATACCCACATGCTTGGACAGACTGCCTTCAGTTGAATAGGATGTTAAGCCATAGTACCCTGAGAAGGAGAGTTGTATCGTGGACACGTTAAGGAACATAGTGGATGCCTTGACAGAAGGCTTCCATCTGTCTCCAGTGGATCTTCTTCCCTAACCTGCTATGAATCTTTGGGGTCCTTATGATCTGACCATTTAGACATTGTGTGCAAAAGGTACCGCTCAAAGGTAAATAAACCCAACTCATCATGATGTTTTTGACGATTTTTATTGCATTTGGAAAATAAATGGAACTACATTGTTTCTTGCTCATGTCTTTGGATAGTAGCAGTTTTAGAGATATTCCAATCTACCATTCTTATCAAGTGAGACAAATATCTGAATTTTCGTAGCCGTTTAATTTTTATGATTCTTTGGAGGAATGGTTATACGTTGCATCCGCAAATATTCACTTACGGTAAGTAGAGATGGATATGCTGCACAATCACCATTGTGCAGCATATCCATCGCTACTCTCGTTATGGCAGAACGACGTAAATTTTATGGAATAATTTTTTGAAGGGCAAACGTCACATACCGTGAACCGCTATACTAGGATAGAGCAATTCATTTGGTATATCCCTAAAATTGCTCCGGTATGATACAATGGTGCATATGAGGTATCCTAGGGTGCTCCTAGAATACCTTGTGTCCAAACATTCGTTGACATATTGGTAAGAGAGAAAAAATTATATTTTAATTAGATCACTCCTATAAATATATATCAAAAAATTCGTTGCCTCGGCAACGCCTTCGCAAAAAGAGTGGATTTTTTTCCCGTCTGAATTTGAATTTTGTTTCTCTTACCTTCTTGGAGGTGCAATGGTTAACGTATATGTCTGCTGATCAATTGAACCCAGGTTTAAGCCCGGTTTATATTATGAATTTTTTTCTGTGATGTATTTCTGTTGAGGTCTCGCCTTCCTCATAGATTCCAATGGCGTATTATACTGATAGGTTCCTGTCTGACCTCATTGGCAACCGGTAGCTTGGAGATGATTGTTTTTTTATTACAAATTGGATTACTGTAAATTTTTCCGCATACCATATGGTCTAGGAGCTGCCTAATTGCGTTTCGGTACGGCTGAATTTGCATATCTTGTGCTGAAACTATTGATATGGCATGCAACTTTCGACATGACTGGAACTTGTATGTTGCACTGAAATTGCGTTCTTACAATGCCAAATAAGAACGCAAAACTTATTTAGCTTTTTTCAAAAGTTGATACCATGATTCATGAACAGAATTTTGTTTTGTGATTTCGACGATCATTTCGTTTCATTTGAATACCGTGAAAACATAATCATTCTAAAAATAAGCAGTTAGTCGAAAAACTCATCCAATAAAGTGGCTAATTCATACCTAAGAATTTTCAGCAGCCTTTGATGTCATGTGGATGAATAGTTGTATATTATGGACTCAGTAACAACCATCGTACTGCTTAAAATAAAATGCATCCCATAATGAATATTGCATTACGTTTAATTATTCATCCATGTGTAATAAAAATATGCACAACCCTATCGCTTCTGGTCTCGAGAGCTTGAACAAACTCATCCACTAGAAAATAACTCTTTTAATTTCATTAGCAAATATTTCAGGATGAATATCTAAGTGGTATATTATAATTATATACCATGTACTTTGCAAATGCTGCAGTTTCTTTAATTTCAAGAAAAATTCTGATATTGAAACGAAAACTCACAGTAAAAAAGTGCATTAAACATGCTTTAAGGAACAGTTTTAAATATTCCAATATTTAATTTTATATAGCTGCTACGTAAGCACATGGGCTAGAGAATGAATAATTTCATCTTCAAAATATTCAGTTTACTTCTGCGATTTTATAGACAGCAGTTGGACATGAACATTCAGTGCTAAGTAAAAATAGGGATCCCTTTCCATTAAGCATATTGCCAATTTAAAGTATTAGGAAAAATAGTAATAAGAAAATAAATTCTAAGCATGTCTTTGTATGATTTTGTTTTATAGTTTATTGTATTCCATCTAGTATACTTATTTGCTTTAAATCCACTTTTAAAATAAAATACTCATTTTTTTTTTAAACTCTTCAATTATTCGTTAAACTGCTTCTTTGCAACACCTAAAACAGAGAAGTGATGCTGCTAGTATCTACAGGAATTTTCATATGAAGATGAAATTTCTTTTCTAACTAAGACTGAAGTTAGGTTTAAGTCAACCATTGCCAGAGTAAACATTTACACAACAGACAGTGTACATATACCTGGTGGAAGAGTAGCTAGCTCTTTTATCACCAGGGCAGTCCCAAAAAGACACGTTGGATGGCCTTGATGGGAGGCTACCATCTATATCTTAACAGATGTCTAGTGTATTGAACAATCTTCTTCCCTTTCTGGACCACTTTGTAAAAGGGGCCTTGGCCCCTTTATCATCTGGTCCACGAGCAAAATTCAACGTAAGGTGCTGTATGCCTCAGCTGACAGGACGAGCACTGTGAAGTG
The DNA here is from genome assembly GCA_038380435.1 of Ryuthela nishihirai. NCBI lineage: Eukaryota > Metazoa > Arthropoda > Arachnida > Araneae > Heptathelidae > Ryuthela > Ryuthela nishihirai. The sequence continues at coordinate 20,511,782 of JAWZYU010000011.1, forward strand.
CTGGCCACCCTACATGTCGGCGATTAGGTTTACTGGCTCGAAGGACGCCTAGATTCGTTGAAAAATAAAAAAAAAGATGTGGAAGGTGAAAGTGCCTCGTCGTTTAAGATGTTAAAAGTTGGGGGAGAGTAGTTAAAAGTTCTTCTGGGGTGATGGATGGGTTATATAGTGATGCATGTAATGTGTAGTGGGTGAGTGAGATGTCTAGTGGGTCCCTTTTTTTCAATCTTTTCTAGTCGAATGGTTAAAATAATTTCTTAAAGGGAACTCATAACGGACCGGAACGCAGTTCTACTACCTGTTATTTATGAAGATGCTTCGACTTTTATTCAATAGGTTCATATTGTAAGCCATTATGAATGCATTTAATATTCTTGATTAATTATCAAAATTATAAACAAACATTGTTTCTCAGGCTTCCATGTACATTTTGCTACTATATTATCATATACTGGCATTACAGTGTGGAACCACTCTGTGGTTAAGCATTCGAAAACAATTCAGAGGAATGGTGTGAATTATTGTTTGTGGAACACACACGAAAAGTTACCTCTGAGCAGAACTTTTGTGCCCAAAATAGGTTAAATGGCAGAGTCACAAGTTCACAATGCACACAGTTCGGTAGGGGAAGGTGATCCACTGGACTGCTGTTAAGAGACAGGCGCTTCGCATCAAATCCAACAGAATTGCTAATTATTCGGTTTCGAACTTAATAATATGAGTGATTGACTGACTGCTGACAGGGGATCATGCTAATTCCAACTATGATGCAAAAATGGTAGAGCTCTGAAATTTGCATCTAGGAGTAGTCCGGATCGCAAATCTCGATAAAAATCCGAAATTTAACCTCCGATGTGTTCTTCAAGGTCAAACATAGGTCATGTAGAGGTCAAACCATGATCCACCAATCATAGGAACGTGAAAATTGATGTCTGAGGGTGTTTCGTGTTGTAGATGTCGGAAACGTTACGAAATTACGGATCCCAGCGTTCCTTCGAGGTCAAATTTATGCTAATTTAATTATTAATTATTAGCAATTTATGCAAATTTAGATCTACCAGTGCTATAGAGATAAAAATTGGTTCCTGGGGGTATTTTGAGTCATAAATCTCAGAAACGTTGTGAAATTTTCATTGCGATGGGTCCTTCGAGGTCAAAGGTCAAATACAAATCTGCCGGTGCTAGAGGGTTAAAAATTGGTGAAATCTTAGAAATTGTATCAAATTTTAGATGCGATGGGTCCTTCCAAGTCAAAAGTCAAATTTCTGTATAACGTGACTAGAGAGCTAAACTTGGTGAATAGGGCTATTTCGAACAGTACAACTCATAAATATTAAGGATGTTCAGATCTGGTGTTGCGTTCAAGGTGAAACAGGGGTTGGAGTGATGGGTTATAAATTAAGTGGTGCCGAAGATACAGACCGAATTCTAGTAATTAAAAAAAAATAAAATTCTTTTCAACGAATAATCTATTTTTCTTCTTTATGGCTTTATTTTTTTAGATAACAGTAATTAAACGTGATTTAAAAATAGCCACTATTTTTGTTGTTTCTTCTTGGTAAATATAGACGATTTAAAAACATTTTATTTTGCTGTACTTTAAAAATAAAAATAAAATCCTTATTCCCCCCTATGTTATGTTGGTGACTATTTGATTTATTTGACCCTTATAATAGAAATACAAGATAGCGCTAATATTACTGCAAAACGACATTTGTAAGAACTTGATGAGTCGAATCATATCGATATTTTGCCCCTAACTACGTAAACATTGCTGATATTTTGAAATGTTTCTTCACTTACGTTTCTATTTAATGTTCTTTTTTTCATCTGTTTATATCGAAGTGAAAAAGGCCGAAAACTACATTTTCAAGAACTTCAAATACGAAACCCATGTGTCAACATATTACGTATTAATAGTAACAGCGAGAGAAACTGAAGTACCTCGTTAGCGTAGCGTCATTCAGACCAATGGAGCGCATCTGCTTTCAGCATAAGAATGGACACTGGGAGAATGAGATCAGATGTTTCATCACAATAACCGATACGTATTGGCCTATAGCAAGATGAAGCATCTGTTGTGGTTCGCATGTGACAGAAATAGGCCCGTATCGATCACAACGATTGGCAGCATGCATTTCCAACACCGGACTGTCATCAATATCTGTGACAGTGATGATGACAGTGAGGTATGGATGAAAGATGCTGCGCTCGAAGGTGACCCATATGCCACATGGTAAACGGGTATTTTAAAAGAGAGCATAAAGTTTCAATGATCAGGTAGTTTTGCAGTGGAAAAGTACTTTAAAATTGAAATTAGCGATATATTTTATGAGACGTGAAAAAATGCTGAAATTGAGCTGGACTGGGATCATCAAAATGCATTTATTTGAAAAAAATATCGAATAAAAAAAGGCAAAGAAAACTTTCCGCTATGAATGTTTTGGCAACATTTTGTAATAATATAATCAATTAATTTTTATGATGTGTTCTGATTAATCTTTTCCTGTAGTACTATTCTGAAATTTTAAGATTTGTGAAAGGCTGTAAAAAAAATTATGCAGTAAGTTTCAATATTTCAATATTTTTACTTAATATTACTCTAATTGAAATTTAATCTTAGACGTAGTAAAGAATCATATTTGTGTTATTGAAATATTTTTAGAAATTTCGATATCTGGGTTTAATTCTGCTTTTCAAGTATTTACCTGTGATTTACATGATATCGTGAAGCAATTTAATATTTATATACACATACAGCACAAAATATTACAAACATTTAAACTTCAGTTGCTTCATTTTGCTTCATATATTTATTCTATATATATTTTTTTTTTCAAGAAATATGTCGTCGAACTCATGACGTTTTTGAAAGTTGTTACCAAATCTAATCGAAAGTTTAATCGAAAGTTAAATTGCTAAAAAAGAAACGTAATAAATATAACTTAAATAGCAGTAAAAATGCTGAATAAATATTAAGACAGATAAATTGTTAAATGTATTTTTAAGCTGAAACTTAGAAAAAAATAGAACGAGAACGAGATTCCTAATGTTTGAAATATGGAAGAATAACAAAATTTTGCTAATCAGATTTGATTTCGGTTAAAACAAAAGCTTTAAAACTCTAGAAGAAAGAGAACAAAAAAATTAATTGGTAAAAGTTACATTAATGCAGTAATTTGCATAAATAAAAGAGGAAAACGACACAAAAAGGGAATAATGAATGTTGACATATATATTTTTAACAAGAATTAAGAAAGAATGATACCTTGTATAACTGAAAAATATAATAACAGATTTGATTTCATAACTTACCTATGACATTTAAAGTAACGAAATGGCTCATCTTTGGAACTGTGCTAACTTGGCACTCGTAGACACCCCCATCTTTCTTCTGTGGGTATTTTACCTGAAGAGTCCAATCATCTGAGTTCTCCAGGTGGATGGTTTGAAACCTCTGGTCACTGGTATATGTAAACCTGCCTACTGTGAGCACATGCAGATCTAGTCTTCGTATCCATGACACCTGAAAGGAAAAGAAATAGACTTCATACATATATAATATACTATATGCAATGAAATAAAGAAGTTTTTTTTTTTTTAAATACAAAAGGACGGAGGTAATCTGCAAGCTTTGGTTGATTTCTCATACACTATACAAACATTAGGAATACAATATACAAACACGGACATGCCCGCTGGAAGAGTAGTCAGGTACGCTAATCATTAGGCCAGGTAGGGCTAGTGGTTAGCGACCTGATCTACTATTCCATCTTAATTTATGATGGACTGTTGAAAATTCAACGAGTTTTGTCCTGAGCCTGGTGGAATGCAAACACAAGACCTTTTCAAAATATAGTTGGTTTGAGTTACTGATTAACGTTTACACTAAAAAAATGGAATGAAATGATACAATTGACAAAGCATTATGCGTTTATATGCCAATCGAGTAAGACAATAATTGTCGCTTAGATGATATTTTTGTGACCCTGCACTCGGACCCAATCATTGTAATCGAGATCATTAATAGTAGTAACTGAGGTCGAACTTAATAATTTTTAAACCATTAAGAATTATATTCATGAATTGAAAGTCCATCCAGGTTTGTCAAATTTCCAAAATGCGTGTTGACAGGTTTGCATCGTAACCAGGTTTCGTACAACGACGGTGCGACACATTTGTACCATAATCAGTTCCCGTCTCTGATAGGTTTGGTATGCTATTATTTGCATCACGATATTCAAATGCATTAATTGCGTATTAATAAGGACAGTTCCACAACTACATCATTATAAATTCAAAAATTCGGATGAAGTGACAAAAATCGCAAAACAATGCTTTTCACGCAGTTTTTTTTCTCTAAATCTTCTAATGCTTGCATGTAAATATAAATATATTCAAGCACCTATGCAGAAACAAATATTTATTTTCAGTCATTAATAATCCAGAACAGCCACTATTTTAGAAGTATTTGATTAACAACTAGATATGTTTCGATTAACCCTAGATAACATTTCAACAGATGATTGACAACTAGAAAGGTATGACTAATGAATCAGACGAATTTTGTTTTTATAGCAATTATTTCAGCAACCAAATCGCAAGTGCTCCCTTACATACAATCTCGCAGATAACGAAACGGTCCGAAGTGAATTTCTTTTTGCTAGGGATCAGTAAGATTGTTACGAGTGGTGCTTAAAAGAAATAGTTCTTGTTGAAGAAGCGATAATCTTCCATGACCAAGTGACTGAACTGCTTGAGCCTCAGTGTGTTCTCGTGTTTCCTTGGCTGCTGCAGCTTACTGGCTTAATTTGCTGAGTTATATTTGAAAAAGTCAAAGGTCACATCTTGCCTTAAGTAGATACTGTCATTTTCTTGTTTTTTCGTGCGTTTTTAAACGCTATTTTTTTGAAGTTCGTCTGTATTTCCCTCTGCGTAATTTTTAGAAAAGCAAAAAACCTTCCTAAGTCTAATTAGAGTCTTTCCACAGATTGATATTCTTTTTCATTTTGGTTAATGTTACACTGATTTAGCCTACGTTAATTAATTTCACGGTGGAGAAATGCGTAGAGTCTAGAATGCCGATTAGCTATGTGTCCAATTATTGGATCAGACATAGACCTAGAAAAAATCGGGAGGGGGGGGGGGAAGAAAGACAATCCGGCTGAAAAAAGTTTAAAAGGTGGGTGGGGGGGAAAGACACTTGATTTTCAATGCAGTTTAACATTCCTCCCTCTCTGTTTACGGGTTTTAAAAAAAAATTCAAAAATGCATGAAATGTAAATAAATTTAATAATTTTTGCCACATTTACCCGACTTGCATTCTGAAGGGGGGGGGGGGGGGTATAGACCCCTTATCCCCTTTGATCCAGCCCTGATTTTGATCATAATTAGAAAATTAAGAATTTCACTTTATGCTTTTAATACATTATATTTTATGTTTTCATATTTTTGTTCGCTACCGATTTGCTTAATTTTGAATTAATATATATAGTATGTATGTGTATATATATATATGCTGCCCTAACAAAATATTAGAGAATATTCATATTATGTCAATGGGAATTCGAAGCTCTATAACTTCTAAAATGTGCATTTAATGGAAAAATGTGAAGGAAGAAAGATTGTAATCAAATCTATTTAAATCTCGTTTCTCAACAGTACTTGTTAAGTATTTAAAAAGTTATGGAAGCTGGTGTATTTAATAATGAATTATGTTGTTTCAGAAAAATCATTCATTGCTGTCTAATTTTAAGTTTGAAATAATCATTACGCAAACTTATAAAATGCACTAATTTTATTAAATGGTTTGAAACAATACTTATTATTTAAGTTTAAATTAATTTCTGAGTTAAATTCTTATGACACATTCTTTTCGTGAAATATTTTAGATATGATAATTCTTGCCCCCCTCCACCTCCGTTATAAGAATGCTAGTAACAAGAATGGTGATGAAAAATACTATGAACCATATGTTACTACATGGAAATTTGAAGAACTTTTACAAAGACTACTAAAACGGAGGGGATATTTTTTTTTTCTTTCTCGATTCAGTCCACTGGCCATATCCTTATTTTTTTCCTGCTAGATCCAAACGCCTGGCCACATTCCTTATTTTTTTTCCTGGCTTTCCTGACACTTGACTACCCCACTTTATTTATTTTTCTTTGTCTGTGCCAGATACGTGTCATCATAAGTAGTAAAAAATAAATAAATGAATACCCCCTCAAGCAGCTGCTTGTCACAGAGGTCTGACAAGGGCCTGTCAGTTTATACGCCGTAATAGAAGGTCTGTGAGGATGGTAGGACCTCAACAGAAAGACAACACAAACATCCATGCCCTTATCCAGGGTCCCGAACACAGATCCCTTTGATAAGTAGTCCCGGTCTCGAACCAGGTTTCTTTGATCAGTAGTCAAGCGTGGTAACCATTCGGCCACGGGACGGTCTCATAAATGTTACCGCTAATACATTTTTGGGACAATGCTTGTTATACTTTAGCACATGTTTCTAGAGATACATCTGTGCAATTTCAGTTCCTCCGGACCTACCGTTACTGAGATTTGCTTCGTCACAGCGGGAAGTTTCTACAAGCACCCCTACGTACAATAGAAAATCGATTATCTAAACTTGACGTAGGTTGGTCAGCTAAATGTAGATTAACACGAAACCTAAGAAATGCCTTATGTGATAAATAATAAGTACTTCTAAATGATTTATTTTGGAGACAAAAAAAGATATGAATGTCAGAGGCTTGCCACTTTTTTTTTTCTCTTATTACTCACTGTTTTCAGTATAAATAGTGTTAGATAAGAATTTCCTGCAGAAAATATTTGTAGTGTAATGCGTAATATCAGTCTCCTCTCCGCCTTGTCATCGGAGTGGTATCGTCTTGATTCGTGGTGACATTTCCCCCCACCGGGTTCGACATTTGACTTCCAGCACATTGATTGCCGCTTGTTCTATCATAACCTGCAGGTAAGTTAGTAGCTTTGCGAAACTGGTCACAAATTAAAAAAAAACTCAGACTATAACGAATTATTTTAATATTAATTAATATAATATTAATTATAATATTAAGAAAACAACGACTCCATTGCATTTTCAACAAAATTATGCATAAAATTTGAAGAAAAAAATTGAACTTTTTTAACAAATGATTCACTTGTAGTTTTTGAAACCAATTAGTAAAAAAAAGGCATTTTAGTGGTAATCTAACACACTGATTATTTTAGTGAGGTCATTAAACTTGCTAAATTACAAAAGTAAAATGATTTTGTGCAGGTATATACAGACAGTTTTTGTCATTCAATAAATTTTAATTGCTCTCGTTGTTGCAAAATACAGAAATATGTATATTGGTTTGCAGAAACAAATATCAGAAGATCAAAAATAATCTAAATATCAGAATATATATATATGTTTTTAGGGGGTGCAAATGATTTAATCGCGCCGAAAAAGTAAAAGGATGAGAGAGACTTCAGATTTCCATCGAAATATAACATTGTCCTCTCCGTTTAAGATGTCTTTAAAAAATTGTTGAAAATGGGTGAAATATGCATAAGGTTAATAATTTTTCTGTCTCTATTTTCCTTATTAACATTCACAAAGGGGGAACTATGGCCCTCCTTCCCCTTCGATTCGACCCTGTAAGATATATCCTAAACAATTCACTATTTTTTTTTCGATATTCGCATTTCTCTTGTGCCAATAAAGTTACTTTTGCATTTAAAAAAAAGAGCTTGATCTAAAAAATAATTGAACTCATAAACTTAACAAAAACCGCCTTTTTTATTCTATTATTAAAGGAGCACACGCATCATATCTATGACCAACTTCAACCTTATGAAAGCATAATGCAAAAAGACATGATATACATAAAGTTGTCTTTTTCAGACACAAGTGTAGGTGAAGAGCTCTGTAAATCGTGCCTACATCAAATAAATAAAACCAGTACAAAAACATTTAAAAAATGGACCAAAAGACAAAGAAAAGAGGATATGAAGTAGATGACGGCATCATTGGGGGTAATGCAAAAAGACATGATATACATAAAGTTGTCTTTTTCAGACACAAGTGTAGGTGAAGAGCTCTGTAAATCGTGCCTACATCAAATAAATAAAACCAGTACAAAAACATTTAAAAAATGGACCAAAAGACAAAGAAAAGAAGATATGAAGTAGATGACGGCATCATTGGGGGCAGGGAACGCTGGAGTTAAAAAACCCAAGATAGCCGGCGAATAAGGAGCGCTGAAGAATACGGCAATACGGAGCAATGTCAGTCATCGGTTAACGGCTCCGTTTCCGTTGAAAGGCACTAGGCGTCAGGGCCGGCAGTTCTGCCAAGTGCTGCTGACAGGAGAGCATGATTTATCATGGAAGCTCACGGGGTGGGACTGCCCAGACTGTCGTGACAAAGAGGAAGAGAAGGACTCCCATATTAGGCATCGTGGCTCTTCACTTCCTGACGGCTCCCCAAAGTCGAGTGGACAAGGGCACTCCTTTACTTCCGCTCTAACTAACCTCCGACCTCTTCAGGTTAGGGAAATGTCAGGAAATTAGAACTCGGTGACGAAAGAAGGAGGTGATCTGGCTGCCAGTTTATGTTTTCTTCTTGTATTAAAGGAACTTGCTCTAGCTACCGTGCGGAGTGGGAGGATTTGTTAGATGTATTATCGTACGACTGTTCTCTTATTCGGCTCTTTATTAAACATTTAGATAACGATTATCTCTCCGTTTTTTGTTCTTTATTTATTCTCAACAGAGTAGTGGTACGAAAACTCATTGGGCAGAAGGATTTGCTTTTTACCCTTTACTATAAATTTTTGCACTTGGAAATATTATCTTTGCAAAAATTATGTTAATACTTTATTATTTTTATGTTTATTGTCACTTACAATAGGCCTACCAGTTTTGGGAAACGTTTGTAAAAATCTAAGAAAGAGTTTTACTGATTTGTTCAGATACTCTTTATTGTCTGGTCGTGGGTTCGTTGTCACATCCCACCTCATGACGTGACGTCAGTCGGTTGCGCGCCAGGCTCGTAATCTGTAGTTCCCAGGTTCGAGTTCCAGCTGGGTCAGCGTTGAGATTTATCTCCGAAAAATTCCCCGCCCTGCCCACGTTCAGTAGGGGACACCGATGGGCTTGGAAAGGCCGCCGTCCGTCGGATGGGATGTTTAGCCGTGGCCCCGTGTGCGGGAGAGCCTTACCCTGTGCACGTTAAAGAACACGCTGGATGGCCTTGACGGGAGGCTACCATCTGTCTTCCAACAGCTGTTCCAGTGGGTCCCCTCCCCCAACATTCTCTGAGCCTTCGGGGTCCATGTGACCTGGCCATTTAGCCCATGGTGTGCAAAAAAAGTGCCGCTCAGAGATAAACCAACCCAACCCTCATGACGTTTTTGGCTAAATTAATATATTATTCTACGCCTGTGAGTTGTTAAAAACAGCTTTGTCTTTCACAGAAATTTATTATTAGGAGGATATTTAAAAAAACAGGTGTTTGCACCGCTGTTTTTGGGTTTGAATGTTCTCTATTTGAAATAGTTGTACGCAGACCAGAATAGAGTAAGAAATAATTGGGAGCGAGGGAGTAAGTGAGAGAATTGCAGCTATATTATAAAAATTTATCGCCATTTCAGCAGTCTTCAAAAAAAATGAGAGAAATGCACGTAATATACATATGCTTAATATTTTTTCGTCTCCATTTCATTCCGGTTATTTGCATTATCAAAGGGTGGAATGTGCACAGCCACCTCCTCTTTAGATCTGGGACTGGTGGTATATTTATAAGACTTTGACGCTGTTTTCAAATTATGCAGGCTTTCGAGAATTTGATATTAGAATGCCTCTAGCGTATAAACTGACAGGCCCTTGTTAGACCTCTGTGGCAAACAGCTGCTTGAAGGACTGTTTTTTTTTTATTTATTACACAAGAAAAAGAATAACTTTATTTTATTGACACCAAGAAAATTCAAATAGAAATTTAAGCAGGGTTTGATCTGTTTTGAGCCTAATTATTTGATTAATTAATCTGTAAATTTAATTATATGTGAGTTTAATTGTCTTTAATAGGAAGGAGTGGGGCTTGGAGGTTGGCTCAGTCGTTAAACGCACCAGGCTCGTAATCTGCAGTTCCCAGGTCGAGCCTCAAACTGCGCCAGAGTTGAGATTTATCTCCACTAAAATCCTCCTCCTGCTTTCGTTCCGAAAGAGGACACCGATGGGCTTGAAAGGCTGCCATCCGTCGGATACAGCGCTAAGCAGTGGACCCATGTGCATTAGAGCCGTACCATGTGAATATTAAAGAACATGCAAGAGGGCCTTAAAGAGAAGCTTCTATTTTTTTATATCTTAACAGATTGAGGTTTATCGTTTCGTAGATTCTCTTCGCCAATCTTCTCTGAGTCTTTGGGATCCTTGTGGTCTGGCCATTTAGCGCATTGTGTGCAAAAAACGTGCCGCTCAGAGATAAAGCAATATTCAACCCATTAATACGAAACCTCAGCTTATTTTGAACTTCTTAATTTTATAATTTCACATTTCATCCGTACAAGAACGATAACGAATTCTAAACGATCCTCTAATGATTATTTATGTTTCGCTTTGGTTTTAGCTGAAAATATTTAGAAGAAGTATTGCTATTTTGTTCCTGTGGTTGCAAATGAGCAGAACTTGTAGTACTTTTGAAATGAGTTACGGGTACGTAATGTTTAGTAAATATCAGAACACTTTTCATCATAAAATTGTGAGTGTTTATATCTACGAAAATTAATTATTGTCTTGCAGGTATCCAACCAATTTTACTTAATTTACCCCTAAAAGTATAAATGATAAATTTACGGATTCAGGTATGTATAAAATTTTCCCGAAAAAGAGAAAAAAGCAGACATCATTTATCTAAACGCCAAGGTAAATACTGATATGGCTGGTAAGAAAATAAATCTATTCACGCATTTTTCAGAGTTGTATCATTCCTTTTGGTGGATACTAAGTTGGTTAGTTCTAGCTAATTTGAGCATTGTTTGACAATTATTTCCTCTTTTTTGTGAAAATTCTTTTTTTTTTTTAATTTTACGAATTATGTTAAATGTTTAATTAAGCGAAGAATCTAAAGTAGGAGTTTGAACTCAAGTTGTCGCAGAAATGTAAATAGTAGTCTGAATTACTAAATATGTACTGCAAAATTTTCTACATAATTAATTAATGTTTTTTAGATAACCCTATTTCCGTAAACATTTATAAAAATAGTAACGTTATAGCTATATAACCTTTATTTTTTTCTTTTTAATTTTTGCGCAAAATTGCAAATTACGTAAACAAAACGACTCTTCCTATTTACTTTGATGGAAAGCTGCACTCCTACAATTGTTGTCTGATTGTGGCATTAATATAATCATTTCCAAATTGTAGGATGCATCTCCTGGGAAAGAGCTACTAGTTGGTTAGGAGACGAAACTGAAAATAAAATTGAAAAAGTTGTTCTTTATACAAAGTTAATAACAGGATCTGGATGAATTCTTTGTTAAGCTGCGGGGTCTTAACTATAAATAGCTTAGATTCTACTGCATTAATATATGCAACCAACAAACTAGCCAGTCAGCTAGATAATTTTTTTTTATAAATAATGCTAGTATATAGTAAAATTAAAATCAACTTTCTTTTCACAGCTACGAGCAGTGATAACTACAAATCAATAAACATTATTTATTAAAAGCCATATATTTATTTTCGCTTTGAATTTTGATACCGGCTAATAACATAATAGATTGTAACGTTAGTTAAATATATTCCCTCAGACATGGACGGTCCCTCACCACATCGATATTGGTGGCGTTGTCATGCCAACGGAAACGAGTCGTAGCCTTCTTGTCCCTGACAATTGTGACGTCCTCTGACACGGGGTAGACTGTTCATTCGTTAATAGCAGCACTCTCGGCAAAGCCTTATTTATCTCCGCCATAGCTGAGATGGAGAGAAAGTAAGAAAGTTCCCATGTGAGGAAGCGGAAAAGAACGAAAGAAGAATGCAATGGAGAGAAGAGGAGGAGACCTGCAACCCGTTAGGCGTGACTACTTTATTCTTTCCAGCTCAAGTACGGACTTGGGAATAGAGTGTAAACGCTCAGCATTCCTATTCAGAAAGAACTTAATGTTACCGTGAAACGCTCTAGAGAAAATGTGCACTCTACTTACAGATAAAAATATCTGTACATGTATATATTACAAAGTCTTGTGTGTGCATCTGTAAATTGATAAAAAAAGAGTTTGATAACGAAAAGTGGAAGTTTCTGGCATTAAGAAAACTCTTAATAGCATCTCTGAAACTAGCTGAAAAATAAAGGGAATAAAACAACAAAGCAAAGCCTGTCTTCTAAGTTTCGTTTCAAGAACTGCGATTATTGAAAAAGAGAGTGTAAATTTCAGTAATTCGACGATATGGTACAATTGCAACAACCAAAGCAGTGGCGAAAGACAAAATGAAGATTCAAATGATCCCAGCAAAAAAATGAAGTATTAATTTAATTCTGCCTTTCTAAGTATTTCCACATTGATTACTTAGTGTATATAACGGGCAACTGTGTTTTGCATAGTCTTTAAGCTGTGTTTTGCATAATCCTTGTGTTATATTTCGTCTTTAACTTATTTTGATAGTATCACATAGTTCGACTGACTGTCTAATTGAATATGTTTATTAATATCACTAATCGGTATAAACAGGAAGAAAAATGAAAGCATGATGTAAAATGCACACAAATTATAAGATTATATAATTATAAATTTTTCTTTGCTTTTGTCATTTCGATGACATGCTGTTTGACTACGGAATATTTCTACTACTTCGATTACATTTTATTTCTAACATATTAATTCTGCTTTATTTCTGTTCTCGAGTCCACTTCTTTATTTATGCTATTCTCATTTTCTTTCATTTCTGCTACATTCAGGATTTTACTTTTTCATGCGAATTTTACTTTATTTCTACCATATCAATTCCATTTTAATTCCATCATGAAAATTAAGTTTAATTTCTCCGATTCCATTTTATTTCTACCATACAAAATTTTCCATTCCCTGTATTTCTGTCATAAAAAATTTGGCTTTTTTCCTACCATCTTGATTTGAACTTTCCTTTTACCAGACGAAGAATTTTATTTCTGCCATACGAACTTCACTTGATATTCCACTTTAGTTTTGCAATCGAACTGTGTTTCAATAAAATGCATTCCACGTTTTTCATCTCAATTATGATCTTATGACAGTTTTCTCGAAGCAACTTTCGTTCCAACAAATATAGGTATCAATCAATCGAATTATGAAACCAATAGCTACAGGTACTTTGCAGCGTTTCGTATTGTATTGCCTGCTTAAAAATTCGACTCAGATTTGGACAACCGTCTTTTGACTTGTCTCCAAAACTCACTGAGGATGAAAATTTTAAAATTTCTTTCAGCAATCGTCTTGATAGCTACTTCAGGAAGAAAACTCCCTACTTGGTTGACTAATGAACAAAAAGGGATAATTGTTTCCCTAAATTTAAACAGACTTCAAATGGTAGCATATCTTCATCAAATTCCGTCCTACAATATGTGTTGCGGTGGCAGGAAACGCATGATACTTTTCCCAGTTAATTACGCTGTTATTTCCACGGAGAGTAGAACACGATCGTTTTGACAGCTCCAATTACTGAGAATAAACCAAGCTGTTTGGTAAGTTACCACAGAACATCTCACTTAAGGTGCCGTTGTGCCTTATGTTAGTGTTCATAGCAAAAGGGAAGGATATTTTCAGTGCAGTCACGTTTCCGTACACATTAAACGAAATTATCCTTCTGATCCTTAGTGGCAACAGCAACTATGGCTCGTGGCACGTGCTGTGCATTGTTAATTAGAAGGGCTACTTCTCGTGGAAAAGCTAACTTCGTTAATATAGTGGGTGAATGGTCTTCCTTAAGATATAAAGGATGTTCATGGAATTCAACCGAATAGCGCCAAAGGTATTTTGTTTTTTTTTTTCATCATAAAATACAGAGTAAAAAACGAAAGATGAAATTAAATAGATTATCACAGTATAGTTATTTCCCAGTGATTTTTATTTTGCTTGTTACAAGTAAAGTTTCGCATAAAATTAGAAACTTTGATTAATATAATTACCGAAAGAGAGATTTATAATTTATTTCGAAAAGTTCTTAACAAAGATGGTTTTTCCATGTCGTTCATAGTGTTGTAATGCATAAAGATATCTCACGTGACTTCAATTTAAAATGTATGACAATATCATAGAGCTTATTTGATAGTGTGTTTTCGTCGGTACCAGTCATCAGCTGGCAATCTGAAAGTCTTAGTGTTAGTAGTCTTAGTTAGCAATCTGAAAGTTGATTTAAAATTAATATAACTAAATGACTAGTTACCCATATGAGTCAGATGTTCCATAACTAAATGAATCCATAATATGAGTTAAATGTTTCATAACCAAATTTGAACAACTGAAATAAGAAGACAATTAGAATCTCTCTTTCGATCAGCACACAAGATTACATATCAACCAAGAACTCTCGCTATGTGAAAGAATTTTTAAGGCGCACTTTTACAACGCAGAAAATTCAGGTGACATAAATTGCAGCGTTGATACCACGGGTGCAGTCACGTTCTCATTTGGACGGAAGGGTAATTAACTTCGTGTGATTTATTTGTTTGTTTGATTGGTTAGCTGGCCAATTCTGGTGTTAGATTTGGGCATGTCTATGGCCATTTCACTTTCTGATATAAAAGCATATATATATTTTTTTAAATATATACATAATATATTAATTTAATATTGCAAATACATGTATCATTGTGTATTTGTCTAATAAAAGGATAGTAAATATCATCTGTGCAATATTTTTCCAAATAAATCTATACATTCTATGTGAAACATTTTATTTAATTCTCATTTATTTTTTACGAATTATTACTTTGTCATTTATTTCTATGATACTATTAGTGCAGCTTAGCAGCATTCAATAAGTTTTTTTTATTAACCTTTACACCCACAAAGCTAGATTATCGCTGGGTTATAGCAAGCATAAACGATCATTGCAGCAACCTAGAACCCAGAAGCTGCAGTGTCACAGAGAACAAAGTTTGAGATTCAAACAGTGATTTGTGTTGCTCAATATGTAATAAATAACGTTCTTTTGTGAGTCCATAGCATGATTTTCTTTCCAAACAGTCAGCTTTATTTCTAACAGCATGAGCAAAGAATCCTTCAATAGGAATAGAAAAGAAACCTGTAATCTGATTGTCTAGTATGACTACCCGTCGTTATCAGCTTGCAGACTGATACAGTCAGGAGAGCCAAATAGGCTGTACTCTCTAGGTTGAAGGAGAGGCTTTGAAGACAGTAACGAGCAAGGTCTTTGTTATCACTGCGACTGCTGAGAGTTTCCGACGGTGGTCGGCGCTGATCAGTCGTTATTCTGCGGTAATCGTTCCCACATGATCGGATGGCGACTCACTAAGGAAAATAGGGAGGCTTTTAAAGTCCATGAATGTTTCGCTGTAGGAGGAAGTAGTTTTTATGCGTTAAAGCTAAAGCATTGTGATTCTCAGAATTCATTAACCCGAAACAAATCTGAAGCAAAATTGTTGTTAATGAGAAGTTTTTGCAAAGGTCACTGGTTCAAATTATCAGATGAGCACTTTTTAAATTAGTGTTAAAAGGATGTTTCTAAACAATGCTTTTTTTTTTGCAATACAACTAAGAGAGGCTAAAAATGTTTAAATAGGATATTTATAATTTTTGCCCTAATATGAATTTTTTTTCGTTGAAATTCACAAGAGCAGAGTTATACTCTCTAATGGATAACGTGATTAATTTTTGATAAATGCTATTTCCTCTGTATATATACAATAGTAAACATTAGAAAAAATTAGTGATTAACATAAAACGAGCAAAATGCCTTTATGGCATATTCAAGATTCGTAATACAAGTATGGTTACCAAAATAAAGGAATATTTTAAATATAGGAATATTTCTCTAAACGGGCTCAATAATCGTAGAAATAATTCTCGATCGGGTTCAAGAATACATAGCGGTCAAGAGCTGGAACTCTAGTTACAGCAAAACCTATTGGCCAGGTTTCTAAAATACATTGTTTATTAGCGTAGATTTCGTTCCACTTTTTATAATCTTCAGGTTTAGTGAATGTCCACATTTACAATAGCAATTACAATTTCTACGTTGTAATTTTACCAATTCTACGTTGCTAATTTACGTTCCAAATTCTACGTTGCTAATTTACCAACAAGTAAATTAGCTTTCGGTAATGAAATAATCGCTATATGCTATCAAAATTTATCATAGTATGAAGAGAAAAGTAATGGAAACTAGAGGAACATACATCGCCTCTGGCAAATACGGGAATCTTGTTTTTAAAGCGAAAGAAGTCTTTCGTTTACCAACTTTTGCATTCTTTAAAGTTTTAATTAGTATTAGCAGAGTTGTGGGAAAATTAAACCAGCAGTATATTTTATTAGTGTTTAAACAACACAAAACGTATTTCTCTTTTACATCAGTATAGTAAGCCATAGAGGAGATCTGTGAGGAAGGTGAGAGCAGAATAAAAATACATGACAGAAATGAAACATCCATATCTTATTCAGGGCTCGAACATAGGTCCCTTTGATAAATAACTAAAATCAGACGGCCACTCTTTTTTACAAATAAAAAAAAACTGAGAAAATTATTTTATTTCATACATCGTATTTCGAATTAAACACACATACATGCACGTGCGCATATGTAATACGAAGAAAAGAGGTATGTGCCTTGTGATGAAACTTATAAAAGAGAAAAAGAAATGAACATTTGTCAGTTTCAATTAGCAAACTAGATGATTTTAAGAATATCTTGTATGTAACAATCAAAAATTAATTAACATCTTCAAAGTTATTTGGCTCTTTCTTCTTCATATTGTATTTTTTAATGCGTGAAAGAGCTAGAGTTTGCTAGCTTTAAAATTCGGATGTTGTACGTGTATATATATTTTAAATGGAAGACATTTTTCATTCCACTTTATTACTTATTTTCCCTTCATTATGTATTTCTCTTATTATCTACCTCGTTAACGTTTATGTACCTTAACTTTTCGAGTTAGGAAGAAAGCTTTTTCCTATCGATTTTTAAATTTAGTGTTTTCCAAATGAATTCTTTCAGTTGAGTTTGTCTGCTGTTTCACATTAACATCAAAGAATCAGAGGATATCTGAGAAAAATTTAATAATATATGAACTCGGAATTTTTAATATTTTCTTACATTCAGTTGAAATAAAACGAAGAATAAAACGAAAAATAATACACTGTTTAAGTGTATAAAATTGGAAAACGAATTTTTTTTTGCCAAAGAAACTTTGTTGATTTAATTATTTCAAAATATTTATAAATATATTTTCGAAGAATAATACTGTTTTACTTAAATGAATATTTTTAATAGAGCTTGCAAAAAATACGAATTTTTAATTTTGATTTATTAACTGATATATATATTTAAAATTGAAAAGGAAAAAAAAATTGGTTTTCCTGATGAAATTTCTACTAAAATACAATGGAGCAGAAGAGACTATTAGAATATCTTATACGCCTAACACTAGTTAAGTATGTAAAATTTAAAAAAGAAATTTTGCTGCTTTAATTGTTTAAAAACTTTTAGAAATTTATTTTCGAAGCATAATACTGTTTTATTAAAACGAACAATCCTGAGAGAGCTTGCATAGAAACATGCCTTTTTAAATTTAATTTATTAACTAATACATATTTTATAAATTAAAAAGCAAATATATTTTGGTGAAATTCCTATTAAAATACAATGGTGTAGGATTAGAAAAGGTTACGAGATTGTCTTATACGCCTAACACTTGTTAAGTATATAACATTGGAAAGATAAATTCTGCTGATTTAATTACTTCAAAACATTTAGAAATATGTTTCCGAAGCATAAAAGTATAATAGTGTTTTATTCAAACAAATATTTCTGATAGACCTTGCAAAGAAACGTTCCTTTTAATTTTCATTTATTAACTAATACATATTTTATAATTGAAAAAGTAAAAACATTTTGATTTTCTTGGCGAAATCCATTGCTAAAATACAATGGCGTAGGTTTGAAAGAGGATATGAGATTATTTTTCCCTAAAATGAATTAAATTCATAATTTTTAATTAAAAAAAAGTAAATCCCAATATAAAACTAGAACAATATATAGTCTCTGGCGGATAAGGGAAAATTCGTGTCCAAAGAGAATGAAGTTCGTTGTTTTTAGTGGCCCTATATAGGTAGAAGTTGGCCATCTGAAAATTGAAACGCCATGTTTTGTCGGCGCTCGGACTGTTTAGCGTGCAAAGTTGAATGGGATTGCACGAATATTTATGGATTACCGAAAAGGGTTCGATAATATTTGATACAAATTTCAGTGTCCGCGATTGAAAGCGTTTTAGAAAACGGCTAAAACAGACAGGTAAATTTTATGCCTTTTTAAAAAAAAAAAAGAGATCGTCTGTCTTTTTGTGGATATGGAACTTTTTTGTTTATACAGGTAAATAAAAAAATTCTTTTTGTGTTGGATAGATATTGATGAAATATTACAATTTGCACTTTCCGAATCTCTCAAAAGGATAACTGCGTCCTCTATCGGCGGAAAAATTTGAAAATTCAAAAATTTCAAACGACTATTTCAAACGATGTATTTATGTTAAAATTTTGAAATTTTGGTGTTGGAATATGAAGGTTACGAAGTTACCATTGGCAACAATGAGTTGACTCTTTAGACCAGGGAGGAGGAGCAAAACTTTTGGTTTTAACAGGAAATTAAATGGTTTTAGAGATAAATTAAAAATTCTTTTTGGGTTTGACAGGTATTGATGAAAAATCACGATATGCACTTTCCGAATCTCCCATAAGATATAATCTGGCCCTCTAACGGTGGGAAAAAAATCGACAAATTCCGAAATTTAAACAAGTATTTCAAACAATGTAGTTATTCTATAAATTTGAAATTTTGGTGGTGGAATGTGACGGTCTTAAATATTCCATTGACAACACTGGGTTGATCTCTTACACCCAAGGTAGGTAGAAAGCGCAACTGTTTGGTTTTAAGAGATACTTGCAAAACCTTTACGGAATGTTTCAAGTGATCTCTCTATGGTAAAAATTTGAAATTTCAGCTGTAGAGTGTCAAGAGATAATTCCACTAACATCAATGATCCATCCCCTTTGTTTCAGAGAGGTGTGACATGATCAACGTTTCAAAATTGAGAACTAAAAGTCAAAAACTTTTATGTTGTTTAATTACTAATAAAAATACTACTGAGTATCATTGCTCGAATTAAAACTTTTAAGAAGTGTAAAAGCAAATAAATGAAAAAATTCATTCTGATAGAAAACAAGATTTCGATATGCGCCACAGGTGATATGCGTTCTTCTAGTCATTTTACACATTCGGTACCCTCTAATAATGGAAATTGGAACTAATGGTGGTTGGAAAAATAAACTATTAATCTTTTATTAGTACCTGTGCAACATAAAAAATATTTTTCATATATTTCTTAAAACAGAACAGTTGCATTTTACCAACACCCTCATTGGTATAAGGGGTCAAATCATTACTATTAGTGTAAACTATTTGACCATTACAGTCAATCTCCAAATTTTTAAATTTCTATCATATATATACTAGATCGTTTACAATTTTGTTTAAATATTTGGTATTTTCCGGCTTTTCCGTCGCTAGAGGCTAATTTTTGTGTTTTTATTTTCTGCCATTAGCACTCTCCAACAATGGAAATTTCAACTCATGGGTGATTCGAAAAATATTAATATTAATATTTTATTACCTGTAAAAAATAATAATTTTTCGTTTATCTTAAAATAAAAAAAGTTCAATATTTGCAGACGATAAAATAAAAACAAAATCTTGTTTTCTATATGCTTTTGGAAACGAGGGTAGACAAGTGTTTGTAACATATTACATTCGTATTATTTTCCTGAAATTGCAGTTCTTGTCATTGTAATATAATCTGTCTCGAGACTCCTTTGGTAATAAACAGCAGGTTTAATAATCCTGACCTTTCGCCTAGGATAATTACGTTTTCGTTTGGACTCAGATTTCTTACTAAGTCAGTGAAAATGTAAGCTAAAGATTAAATATATGGCAGATAAATATATGCAGTTGCAGCTAGTAAGACTCATGAGATTATCTTACGGTTAAAAATTTAGTATCCAAATTTCAGAATTCAATCTGTTGGAAGTTAAAGGATCTCATGAATGAACCGAGAACTAAAAGTATCATTAACACTTAAAAACTCAGGAAATGAATGTCTCTTGGGTGCTGAAACTCTAAAAAGGGTCATGAATACTTGAAAGCTCAGGAAATGGCTGCAGGGGTTCTTGGTTTATAAAAGTTTCTTGCAGTACTAGAAATAGAATTTTTGAACTAATGGTACGGCAAAACTCATCAATTTCATGATGCCCCCTCCAAAAAAACATAAATTAAAAAATTGCAATTTACCCGAAATGCTCAGTGCAAAAAGAAAATAAATTAAAAAAAAAATATCAATTTGGTGATTCCTGTCTTCTTTCAAGGAGTGCGCTGGTTAAGTTGCTTATACACAAGGGAGGTTGTTTCATAGATTAAAAAAAATTAGTATTATACATATATATGAGATTACTTTAAATTGTATACTAATAGGGAATTATATTTCGCTGACTGACTATTTTTATTTCAGCATATCCTGATTTTTAAATAAAGTCTGCTGAGGAGTGTTAAACCCAACACCCTTAACATTTGCCCTGAATTAAAAATTAACGCGTACTTACGAAGCCATGTCTTCTCTGAATACTTACAAAGGCACCAGGAATGGTTCATTATTTTCCCATTTATACTTTTTTTTCAAAATACGCCCGTCACGTATTACCTCTTCGTAACCCAATACATTAAAAAAAGAAAACGCTAGTAACTATTTCGAAAAAAAAAAAATCTTTCTCAACATTTTGCAGCAAAATATTGAAGTAAACAATTTCGCTTTAAATGAAAAACATATTTGATTTTTAATTAAATATTTTATCCTTGTTACGGATTGAACAACATCACGGTCGTCTTGTTTTTAACGTATAACACACAATTTAAAGGAAAACCTAACAAAATTCATTTACTTGAACAAACAGTGACAACACACGAGAGAAAAAGCATCTCTAGTCACAAGAATTAATAACTTCGTGAGAGAGGTTTTACCTATCTATGCATTACGGATAGATAACATTTTAAAGCTTAATTTATTAAATTCTCACTATCACTCACGAAAACAGGGGAAACAGTGAGTTTAAGTTGCATTAAAAACAGCATAATGATAATACTATTGATGCAAGTCATCATGCTTTTGATGTAAGTGAATGCAATATTCATTGTATCATCTGAAATTGTGTTTTTCAAGACTAGATGAAAAAGAGACTGTGAAACTTAATTATAGTACATATTAAAAATAACTTTCATTTTTATTCATTGTTATAATATAATTCAACAAATATATAATAATATTTCAAGGAGTTTTTGCGTTAATGATTTGAGTGGAAATAAGATTTCCTTAAAATAATGACATAAATTGAAGCAAAAGTTGAATAATTTAAAGGAATTTTTTGGTTGAGATTTAAATTATTTACCTATGATATATTGAATATGAATTGAAATTTTTACTGTTAAAACAGAAAGAACGAGGTGTTCAATAGTAGATTAGTACAGGTAATATTCGGTTAACATGGGACTCATGAATAGTTGGCGAAAAAAAATATAGTCACAAGTAGCTGAATTAAAGAGCTAGCCGCTGATAGCTTAGAGCAGTGGTTCTCAACCTTCTATGCTTCACGTACCCCCTGAAAATGTATATGTAACTGGCGTACCCCTTGTATAGATAGATAAAGCTATACTTATAGTATAACAACGGGAATAAAATAAAACTTATATACAGGGTGAAACTGAAAAAGTGGGCAAAACTTTGCGGGGTGGTAGAACGCAGCTATACGAGCAATATTCGTCATAGAATGTATGGTCAGAACGCAAACGGCGAGCCGCTAGGTGGCGTTGGAAATGGTATAAAGGGGTCGGTCCTCACTTGCATTCCCGTCCGCCGCACCGTACACAAAGTGCATATCCGCAATTTCGTGGTTAGTATAACCAGCCATCCTCTCGGCAATCCACGGTAGAAATGCCGTTGGGTGCGAGGACCGACCCTTGCGTTCCGACCATACATTCTATGACGAATATTGCTCGTATAGCTGCGTTCTACCACCCCGTAAAGTTTTGCCCACTTTTTCAGATTCACCCTGTATATATATAACATATATCTAGCGACTTTTGAGCACTCACGTCGTAGAAAGGACAATATTGTATATAAGATAGTATTTTATATAATTGCCTCTCAGAAAAACGCATCTTCTTCCATCTCAAAAACCCTTAAAGTTAATGAATATATACCTTTGAGTAGCAGATTCTTAATTTACCATTTGAAAATTCAATCTGATCGTGTCAGCTATAAAGTTTCATGATTTTATTCGATAGGTTATGTGATATGAGATTGAAATCGTATTACCAACTGGGCGTTAAAGAGAACAATCAGTGAGTTTTGGAAGCAGACCATAAACTCCTACAGGCCCAATTGCTCACTTTGCATCAGGAATAATAAGTCGATTGTTGCTCGAGTTACGACCAGACGAGAAATTCCTCCTCCCAGAAAGAGATTTCTAGTTTATTGTTATGCTTGATACTTAAATAAAATGCAACAATTGCCGCCATTTTAAATATCTTTGGCTTCTGTGCAAGACACTGAGACAAATGATCTTTGTGATCTGTTCATTCAGATCTTGCAAACTAAAGAATGGTTAGCCAGTGAAACTGATGTTATCCTCATTTTATTAACGTTGAGAGCAGTTCGAAGCCAATTTTCTGAGCAACAGGAAAATCATTTGGATTATGATCATTACATCTTTAACAAGATATTGGAAATGTCGAAGAAACGATACATACCTAACTATCATAATATAGTGGTTTACAAAAATTTATTCTGTTCCGGAAATAATAGGTAATTCTAACTGATACGGAAGTAGAGAACATAGCGTAGTGTGATGAAATCATTAGAAAACATACCTCAATGTGATGCAGTAGTTAAAAAATATGCCTTAGTGTGATGCAGAGGTTCTAGAACATGGCGGTAGTGTGATGCAATGAATAGAGAAAATGCAGTGTAATGCAATAGAGAATATTCCTTATTGTGGAGACCACAATTCAGGTCAACGAAAAAGTGGTTGGGGAGTTACGTTATCTCCCATAATTATCTAAATAGGCAGGTCACAAGGATACCAAGGGGTGAGAGAAGATAGAGTGACTGCTGGATAGGGTGAGGGCTACTAACAGCTAACCCACTGGGCAGCTGTTAGTAGGCAATTGGTAGCTTCCCATCAAGGCCATCCAGCTTGTTCTTTAACGTGCAAGCGTATGACTCTCATACGCACGGAGTCACGGCTTGAAGTCTCATCCGACAGACGGCGGCTTTCCATGCTTATCAATGCCCCTTTTTTGAACCTAGGGGCAGCGAGGGGGCTTTAGCGGAGATAAATCTCAATGCTAGCACAAGTGGGACTCGTACTTGAGAACTGCAGTTTACGAGTCGGGCAAAGTACCGACTGAGTAAATCCTCGTCCCCAGTGGTTAGAAGACATGCCTCAGTGTGATGCAGTGGTTAGAAAACATGTCTTAATGGACATCTTGTATGAAAACGCTGCAAAAATAAGAATTTATTTTCTCCTCAGTGTCTCAAATAAAAAAAAGCGAAAAATGCATAAAAAAAGTAAATGCGATTTTGGCTAAAATTATCCTCTTATAAAATCATTGGTTAAAATATCCTCGTAAAATATCAAATCCATGTCATTAGTCAATAAAAATGTGCATTCTTAAAAAAAAATCGGTTTACAGCAAAACGAATCCATATTTCAATCGGAATGCTTTTTCTCGAGTAATAACTTTTATCCGATCTCCGATTGTCTCTAAAACAAACTAGCGTAAGAACGAATATTTTTCTAACTCACATCTGTTGTTCTGAATCATTTCGGTTGGAAGGAAACAACGAAAAAACAACACATTAGTAATAACTGTCTAGATCTTACGAAATACCTCTCACTGCTACATGGTTTGCAACATTGATCTCGAATTGATTTTGGAGAAATTGCCGAGCGCTTTCAAGAACCAGCAGGTAGCTGTAGAACGACGCTTTAAACAGACAAATCGATAAAAAATGATTTCCATTGAGAACGTTAGTCTTAAAAAATATATTTTTATGTTCCATTTCACGAATCATTTCCCAGGAGTAAAATACGGCTCTTGTAATATTATAGCTAAGTTAATAAACTTACTTCATTTATGCATAATCTACACTTCTTTTATGCATGATCTACACTTACTTCTATTATTTAAGATAAAACATTTCCTAACTTTATTAAACGTAATAGGTTAAGCAAACTAATGATCGACATAAGTGCAGCTAATCTTTGCTTATCATACACTCTTTGGGGGATCAGACTCGTAAAGTTGATCTACTAATTTATTCTATGGATCTGCAGAAAAAGCGCCGTTCAGTGGTATTTAAATGCAACTTAACTTATGCCATTGAAGTGTTTCTCATTGTTTTAAGATCAGAAGTTTTAAAGTGCGTTCCATGGCTACTGGCTGCCCATGAGGAATTCATTGGGTTGGGTTGTGTTACCTCTGCGCAGCACTTTGTTTGCAAACAATGGACTAAATGCTAGATCACAAGGGCACCAAGTGCTCAGAGAAAGTTAGGGAAAGTAACCCACTGAACAGTTGTTCGGAGATGGATGGAAGCCTTTTGTCAAAGCCATCGAACGTGTTCTTTAATTACAAAAGTATAGTTTTCCTGCACAAGGAGCTATGATTTAATATTTCATCCGATGTATGGCGCTTTTTCAATTACATTGGTGTCCTCTTTCCGGAAGAGGGCAGTGTATATTATATGCGATTAGCGGGTATAAATATGAACGCAGATATAGTTGCCATTTGAACTTAGGAATTGCAGATTACGAGCCTTAGCTCGATACCAAATGAACCAATCCCTCACCCACTTTATTTCATCTTCAGTTATAGTAATTCACAGGAAATGTCCTGTAGAACGTAGAAGGAGGGAGACTGAAGAACTTAGAATAGGTAGAAAAAGAAGTTTAAACGGGAATGGAAGTATAATCCTTTACCCTTTATTTTGTATGAGGATAGTACAGTTAATTTGGAATAACCCTTGGCATCGGTAGGTGGTGAATTCAAACCTCACCGCAGTCAAAATGAAATATTCCTTCTGATTTTTCAGTGTTTTTCATAGTCTGTCAGCTAAGATGAGGTTAAACCTACTGACAGCAAAATATATCGTAAATACTGTTACACATCAATGCCAAATATATAATAATTAAAACGAAATTGCAAAAGTGTTTTTTTTTTGCTGTTGTTATTAAGTCCAGTACTTTATGAAAAATTGCCAATAACGCTAATTAGTAAGTGGTGTGTGATCCTGAATATTAACATTCATTATACAGGTGATCAGCAGCCATAAGAAAATAGTCAGTTAAATAATCCGACGTAACCAAAAATTTAATATCAACTGATTTTAAACCAACGAAACGTTGGAATCATAAAATCTATGGCGTTACTTCTAAATATGTTATTTATAAAACTGTATGTATATTCTTATCAACATGGTTGAAATTCGATTCATCTTTAATTTATCAAATCATATTTTCAGTTTAAGTAGGCTAGTCCATTAAGTATTTAAATTAATATTTGAGTTCTTATATATTATTCCCAAGCTGTTAGAAAATTAATAAAGTTTCTGTCTTTTAATCTGCATTGGAAATGGGAAAACATATTGCATTTCAAAAAAACATTTTATTACAAAATCCCCGACCAATTATTTATACATATATATATATGCAATTTGGTGTGTTTATTTATTTATAATAAAATGATTTAAAATTATTCCACACTTGTTTTGATTTAACAGAAAATTTTATTGCTCACATATATATTATGTGTAATTTTTTTTAAGTTGACGAATGTCTAAGTTTCTAACAAGTTTCAAAGGTTTTACTGCAATATACATTGACGTTCTATTACATTGTGCATGAATGAGAACAAAAGTACTTTGATATCAAAGGGCGCAGTTAATAATTCTGCTCCTGGTTCATTCGATAACAGACCTTCAGTTTCTGCCCTGAGTTTCGTGTCCCCTTTTGTGTCGAGCCAAACGCGTTGTGACATGGCAACAGGACTGACCAGGCAGTTGTTTGCGCATTATTACCGATCTATGCATCTGTGACTTTACACAACGAGAAGTTTAAGTGGACATTATATTTACAATACCGCTGTGCTTAGAGTGTGGCCTTACTCACTAAACAGTAGTAACCTGTAACACTGACAACGGTTTCGACAACAAAGGATATTAGTTGTTGCAGAGAATGGCTATAACACGAGAATGATATGAAGACAAGAGGCCTGCGCTGCACACAATCAAATCTACATGAGATTAAAGAGATGTTGATCTGTAATGCCAGAAAATGGGACTCTCGTACTGTATAAGTTTCTTGCAAACATGATATCATTTTCTTCATTCGTCGTATCGCAGATATTACAAATAGAGCTCTGCAATTAAAGTGCAAT
Organism: Ryuthela nishihirai; assembly: GCA_038380435.1. Taxonomy (NCBI): domain Eukaryota; kingdom Metazoa; phylum Arthropoda; class Arachnida; order Araneae; family Heptathelidae; genus Ryuthela; species Ryuthela nishihirai. The sequence continues at coordinate 20,538,529 of JAWZYU010000011.1, forward strand.
TCATTGGTAGAATGCGAAATGTTATTAGTGGGAATCACTACAAACTATTCAAAAACTGTAATTTTATTTTTAATCATTATACCACTTACTTTACGCAAATGTTTTGCAAAATTAAGTGTAGGAAGTTTGGTTTTCGAAGAAAATTTTCATAATTTGGCGCATGCATACATTATAATATTCAATCTATGCTGATTGTGCAAAATAATGAAAAAAATTTCGACTTCCAAAACTTTTTTTTTTGGACGCGATGAAAATTTTTTATTTTGCTTTTTCGAGTTTTCCATATATTTATTTGCCTACGTTTGAACTTTGATTATTCTAAAAATGGCGTTCACGAAAGTTGTGGTTTTGACATTTTGGTGGATTGTATGCAAAAAAACATTTTCGACTATTGCTTGTAATGTGTATTGTAAACGTGACCCAATCAACACTTCCAACTGCCATCAAATGTTCTGCATAGTAAACAGACTATAACAAGGTTTTAGAACATCTTCCTAGAAGAACAATGCTGACTAATTGAAATATAATTAATAAAGTTCATAAATGTAATTAATAAAGTTCAAATAGTTGAGTACAAAAAGTCGTCATAATATCAACTAATTAAGTAGACATTTAGCATTTGAACAAATAGTACTAATCTTCAACAACATAGGATTTCTTCTTGTGAGATAGTTATCCATCTCAAATAAGACTATGAAGCTAGGGTTAAATGGGTTCAATCCAAGCATTCAGCGAAGTTGAAGCCTGAAAGTCTTCACAATTTCAAAATACATAATGAGGCATTTAGTATATAGTGATTAAACAGCACTGTAATGTCCAACATGATAGGTATCTGCCATCTGAGATTAACAGTCCTGTTAAATGGGTTCAATCCAAATATTAACCGGAGTTGAATCCTGAAAGTCTTTATAATTTCGAAATGCATAATGAGGCTCTTAGTATATAGTGACTAAATAACATTATAATGCCCAGCATGATAGATATCTTTTATCAGGGATTAATAGTCCTGTCAACTGGGTTCAATCTAAGCATTAACCGATGTTGAATCCTGAAAGTCTTCATAATTTGAAAATACATAATGAGGCACTTAATACATAGTGATGAAACAGCACTGTAAGTTCAACATGAAAGTATCTGCCATTCGGGATTAATAGTTCTGTTAAATGGGCTCAATCCAAATATTCACCGAGGTTGAATCCTGAAATTCTTCATAATTTCAAAATGTATAATGAGGCACTTAGTATACAGTGATTAAACAGCACTGTAACGTCCAGCATGATAAGTATCTTTTATCAGGGATAATAATCCTGTTAAATGGATTCAATCTAAGAGTTTATCGATTATTTAAGAGATCTATTTAAGAGCTATGAAAATTGGTGTGCAGTCAGGCTACCAATGTAAATGGTAAATATTTTTAAAATCGTATTATATAACATCAAACACAGACTGAATAAAACTTCTTTGGTTTAAGAATTTCCTTATAATTCTTGTTGTATCTAATAATATTGTTTTTTGCATATTTGATATTAGCTTATGATTGATATTTAAATGTTCAAGACAGTGTTTTAATTTCTTTGTTTATTTATTATTATTATGCAATTAATAAACAACTAGAGGCGGCTGGCTCAGTCGGTATCTGCAATTCCGAAGTTCGAGTCCTTTCTGCACCAGCGTCGAAATTTATCTCCACCAAACTTCCCGCCCTACTCTTAGCCAGTAAAGACACCGATGGGCTTGTAAAGACCGCAGTTCGTCGGATGGGATGTTGAACCGCGGCCCCGTGTATGGGAGAGTTAAAGAACCTGCCAGATGGCCTTCACGGGAGGTTACCATCTGTCCCCCAACAGCTGTTACAGTGGGTTCCCTCTACAACTTCCTCTTAGCCTTGTGACCTGGTCATTTAGCCCAATGTGTGCAAAAAAGTGCCGCTCAGACCTAAAATACCCCAACAGACAACTAAATAATAGTCTAAACTGATTGTTATGGAATATGGAAAAAAACATGAATCTCATAATCATTTATAACTAGGATTAGTTATATCATCAAAACATTTTTAAGAATCTGAATCCACACAACCACAAAAATGCAGAAAATATCCGAAAGATATCTAAGATGAAAAATATATAGTGGATAATGATAGTGTAGTCTCTGGGAAGCGTGGGTTAGATTACCATTCATTTTTTCAGCTAACCATATCCCTTATGTACAGGATATTTGCTATGATTACTACTGAAAAATAGACATCCATTTATCATCTTAGATATATCGATATTATAGTTGAGTGCAAAGTTTTGTTGGAAGGGATGTTAATCTGATTTCAGTTTATAGATAGATTTATTTTCACTAGTAGTAGTTTGAGGTAAACAATTATTTACAATTTCGGGTTGCTTTTCCTGTATTTTTTTACAGTATTAATGAAAAAAAAACCTACCTTATGAACTTTCAATCATCTAATCAACTTTCCAGTATTAGTAAAACTCTATTATATGGAAGCCATTAATACGTACGACGAATGATAGTTTTTCAATTACGTTTCTGTGTATAAAAGATCAAAGTAAACAAACATATGACTGTCATCTTTTAATGCTTGCTTTGGCCAGAAGAACTCGCATCATAATGACACAAACCTTAACTCAAAGCACTACGTTAGTTTATATACGTTGCATACGTATCTATTTCTCTCTTTTCCTCTCTGTATCTATGTGGAAACATCTCCAAGTGGATAAGGGAGCGCTCAAAGCATAAATTTAATCAGTCCGAGTCGAAAAGTGCGTAATGAATGTGACCTCTAAGTGAACTTGGCTGGAGAACGGATGTCTGCTAGGCGCTTTGCGCTTCCTATTCACAGGCAGGCCACTTTATCTGAGCAATGCGAAGAAGCCACCGTAATAGGGGCAGCCCATTACACACCACCTCATATCCTTAATTAACAAAGGTCGTCGTTGGAAAGCTGTTGGGTTCTCTTGGAAGGAATGTCGTAGCAGCGATTAAACTACAGCCATAACTTAGTTTGCAAAGGTGGAGTCAGCAAGGGGAGGAGAGCTTTTGATGTCGTGTATGTATGTAAGATGGAGGAAAATAGAAAGACAGGTCTCCGAGAAGGAGTCCAAAACTGTTTTAATTGCATTAAAGTTTTCCCCTTATATGAACGCTGGCCATCACATACTCGCTCTCTAACACATAAGGACACTGCTATATGTAAATTCTTAATTTCTTTGTGCTTACACTCTGCTCGTGATATATTCTTCCAGAATGTGTTCTCGCAATTTATTTCAAATTAAGGCGTAATTAATGCGTACTTCATCAGTAGTGGGATGGGTTATATCACCTTGACTTCTAGGGATATATGCATCCTATTTCTAATACCTCCTTTTCGAAATTGCTTTCTCTCAGTCTAACACCTTTAAGGTTTAGTGAAAAGTTATTATTATTGTTTAATTATTATTAGTTTCATTATCATTGTCGTCGTCATTATCATCATTATACTACTACTACATTCCAGTGGGATACCGTAAGTGGAAACTAAGGAACTTCTCAATTTACCCTTTGGCAGTTCTCATTGATAATAGGTTGATTGACATGTGATTGATAGGTCATTGATTTTATAATCTTTGAGAACTGTCAAATCATCAACCAGTTAACACTCATGCCACGTCATTATATAAGTGGTTCTCAGGATGTGGTTTCTTGTGGTCGCATTACAAGCTACAAAAAATTCGTTGCGGTCCCATTAAGTAAAATTAAGTAACATGAAATGCTAAGCATTTGTATATACTAGAGTGGTAATGTAAACTTATAGAAAAGCGATTTTCTCAGGATATAAAAGTTTTTGTTTTTAATTTTTAATGCATAATTAGTCAATCATCGTCAAATATGCACATACAGTATGTTGAAAAGTGTCCGGACATTTACATACCATACCATATGCAAATGTTATGCGAATGGAAAGCCATTTTCAAAGCTCCGTAACATTGAAAATATTACCAATAAAACGCAAAACTGTTATTGGCAAAAAATTGTAGATGTCACTCAAATCTCTCTAAATATATTTCCCGCAATATCCGTTTAATGTTTAAAGTATGAATGGAGGCTGAAGCATTTATCTTCAACTGTTGACACTTGTGAAAAAATACTTCAATAGATAAAACACAACTCTTGTAACAATTTGTTCACTAACATAAATTGGAGGCAATGTGACAGTGTCAGTTTTCAACAATCTTCGATCAATATTTAAAGAGTCATTGAAGCGGGACCATTTAACAGCAGATGACACTGTCACATTGCCTCGAAACTGAAGAAATCTTAAAAAAATCATCATACAAACTTAAAATGAATATTCTAAGAATGGAAATCGAAATATTACGTTTCCGAAATGCTTTTTAAGTACATGAATATTTGTTCATTACTGCAATACCTCTGGACGAACCCCAACAGTTAAAAATTCAATGAAATACAACATTGCATGGAAGAAGTGATGAAGACTTAGTAATATGAATAGATAATATAAATTCAGTTAGTGAGCAAAGACAGTGTTCACTGAATTCGAAAATAATTTGTTTCTTAACATTAACCAGTTCTTATAGAATATTTTAATTTTAAGCTTAATGTTTGCTATTTTTTAATATTTATTTTAATTTCAGCCCATTATAAAAATGATAGTAAATTCGGCACAAAGATTAGACTTATTTATTTCAATTAAAAAAACAAAACAAAAACAAATAAATACCTCCTCAAGCAGCTGCTTGCTACAGAGGTCTGACAAAGGCCTGTCAGTTTATATGCCATAGCAGAAGGTCTGTGAGGATGGCGAGACCTCAGCAGAAAAACCACACAAACATCCATGATTTACCCGGCGCTCGAATCGAGGTTCCTTAGCTCAGCAGCCAAGCGCGCTAACCACTCGGCCACTTTAGAGTTTACTAATAACCTTAAGTGCTTCATATATTTATGGTGAAATAAGTTTTGTAATTTAAATTATTCGACAGAATTATTGTCAGTTAATGAAATACAGCTTGCTATGTGGTTTTTATCACAAAAAATTAATTATTTTCAACGACATATTAATATCAGATAAGTTGGATTTAAAACATCCATTTCATTTTAGTTTTAAAAGTTTTTCCAGAAATTATTCCTATTATATTTAAAAATCTGGCAGAATAAAAGGGAAATTCACATACACTCAGGGACGAATTTAGAGAGGGAAGACAAGAGTGACCTCTGAGAATTTTAGTTACCGGAACCGAATGCGAAAAATTATCAAAGGCATGTATTTTACCCGTTTTTTTTAAGAAATTTTCTGAAAAACCACTGAAAATGGGGAAAATAATTCTACCGGAACGTCGTTTCGACTCATATTATCTCGACCCCCCCCCCCGATATTTTGACCAGAATACGGAAATTAAATGTTGTATCATTTAATTTTCCTAGTCATTAATGAAAGGCAATTATATAAAGCAAAGAAAGCTTTCATTGTTTAAAACAATTATAAATGTTTCTTAAAAGTGCATGAATTTATCCAAAATTTTACTTTTTTTTGTGTTTCGAAATTTGAAATAGTCATTTATTTTATTTTAGAAGAAAAACTTTAACAACACGTTTGCGATTTCTAAAGTGAATATGGAAACATTATTCAATTAATTTCAAAGTGAAAAATTTAAATATAAATATTTTTAATGTTTTTTCATATACATTTTGATTGCTTCACGCTATCTTTATAAAGATTCGCCATGTTTCAAATTAAGCAACTGCAAAAACGTACCAATAAGTGGAATATCATTTGATACCAACGTCATTTGACGCCTAAGTAGGCTTCATTTAATTCAAATCGATTAATGTCAGTCTTATAATTTGAATCCAAAATGAAAAACAGACAAAATGAGTTATTATTTTCCTTTCCGAAAAGCACACATTTTTTTTTACTAATTTGAAGTGTGTTTTCTCTGATGCTTCCGAGCAAACGGTTTTGATATTTAGAGTAGAAAAAGTGTTATTAAAACAAGCTCAGTAAACCAATACCTAGCCTTCATTAAGGTCAATTAAGAAGAGGCACACAAACTAAGCAAACTAGGAGGTGTCGTGTTACTTCCGTAGCAGACATTACAAGAGAAGAGCCAGTTTGGATTCAGTCCAACTGGCGTCATTCTTCGAATTAATCTGAAATACTAGACAGGAATTTCGCTCAAGACTTGCCGCATTCCGTCATATACTTATACTTAATTAGTTCTGAGTATCATGCTTATTTAATTACTTCTCAAGTGTCGTATATGCTAAGTGATGGCACAAATCCGTATCTGATATTCAAAAGAGTTTAGAACGGAAATGGTTGAGAGGGGGGAGCTGTGGAAAGCGTTTGATGAATACTAAAGAAGAATATGTGCTTAAAGAGCAAACATTACTTTAAATATCCGAATTTTTCATCATATTTCAAGCAAGTAATAAATCTCAAATGCATTTACTTGTTTTTAGCCGCGAATTTCAGTGTTTAAGAACGACGATCGATTAAAACGAAAATCGTCAATGAATTATTGAATTGTGAAAATCGTATAATTTGTTCCATTCATTAATAAATTAAATATTATACCATCAAATTGAGCAAAAACACCTGATAGTGGTCATGCATCTTCGAAAACAGACGTGTTTGCAGATGCAGGTTAAAAACAAGATCTTTATTAAGCTTAATTTAACTTAATTTAAGCAGATAAGAATTAAACATCTTCCCCACAAAAATGTATTTACTTTTTAAATTTAACAAAAGTAAATATGTACTTTTTCTCATCTGCATATTTGGTTATACCATGTTGTTGTAGTTCTAGTCGTCGTCGTCATCATCATCATCATCAAATGTGCCTCTACTCTATATACAGTCGACTGCAACAGTTCAGCTGAAACCCCGTGTTGTGTCAAAAAGTAGTTATCTACAAAATTTTCTAACTGCTAAAATAGGTTTTTCATGGTAAAAAAGTGACCGAAGAAAAAATTTTCAAAAAAATCTTTTCATATCTCACTTTCATCCGTAATAACTACGTATTTAGAATCGTGAGGAAGCTGGAATATTTAACGGCAGCGATATCATCACTTACAAACTCATACAAAACTAACGAATAGCGAAATAATTCCTTATGCAAAATTCTAAAATATAAACTTATTTATTCAGTGGTTCAAAATAATGCTTATTACTTAAATTTTAATTAACTTTTTAGATAAATGCTTGACTGTCATCGCTATTGTTAAACAAATAAACTTTCCTAACTCTATAAATACCGAAATAATGTTGCAATTCGAGATTTTTTTTTGACTAAGAACTTTAATTTATCATCATCATCATCATCATCATCATCATCATCATCATCATCATCATCATCATCATCATCATCATCATCATCCTCAAGCAGCCATGGGCTACGGAAGTTCAACCAGGCCGTGCAATTTAGTTCTCCAAGCAAGTCTATTCTGAGCTACATCTACTGCATCTGGCCACTGCACACCAATTCTAACAAGGTCCTGTTTGACATTGTCTGCCCACCGCATCCTAGGTCTCCCCTTCTTTCTGAGGCCTTTATGCACACTGTTCATAACCCTATTCGCAATCTATAATTATTCATACGGGCAACATGGCCAAACCAACGGAGTCTCTCTCTGCACAATATGCTGCTTAAAGCAGGTTGCAAACTCCTTTGCCTAACCTCATCATTAGTTACAAAGTTGAACCACCTAATGCCCAAGATACTGCGTAAGCATCTAGAATCAAAAGCATCTAGTTTCCTGTTATCTTGTTTACAAAGTGTCCAAGTTTCACTACCATAACTAACCCTAGAAAGAACCAAACTATTATACAGTCTAATTTTAGTCTTTAGGTGTATACGCCTATTTCTCCACACTCTCCATAGGTTCTTAAAAGTCCCGGCAGCAATCCCTATTCGTCTGTTAATCTCATGCCGCACATCACCATTATCTGTTACATAGCTCCCAAGATAATTAAACTGTGACACCTGCTCAAGACTGCAACCATTCAGATTAACTGAATCACAGCCTGCCTGACCAATTTTCATCACTTTAGTTTTCTCTCTGTTTATAACCAAACCTACTCTACTACCAGTCTCATCAACAGCTCGAATGAAAGAGTTCATCTCATCAACATCATTTGCCAAAAGGGCTAAATCATCAGCATAATCTAAATCAGAAATTTTCGTATCTCCAGCCCATTTAAGGCCAAAATCTTTCCCTTGAAGTGAATTTCGCATAACATAATCAACAACCAAACTAAAGAGAAAAGGAGACAAAACGCACCCTTGTCGAACACCAGACGTAATGCTAAACGAATTGCTACAAGACTTACCAACTCTCACACATGACTCAGTGTTATTATAGAGAGTTTTCATTATGTTAACTAACTTGTCTGGTATACCTTATGATCTCACAATCAACCACAAATTATGACGATCAACAGAGTCGAAAGCCTTTTTGAAATCAACAAAGCTAGCAACCAAAGGTTTCTGAAACTCTAAACATTTCTCAAGAATCTGCCTAAGTGAAAATATCTGATCCACACATCCCCTACCATTTCTGAATCCACATTGCTCATCACGCAATTGACTGTCAACCAGATTCTTAATTCTATTAAGCACAATCATGGAAAGAACTTTACCTGGAACAGAGAGTAGGTCATATTTTAACATAAAAAGCTTACTTTAAAAGTAATGCAGCTTTAAAGTTAGCTTTCCATTGACATAACATGATATTGGTATTTTATATGTGAGCGGCATTTTTTGTACACAGTGGGCTAAATAGCAGTTCATAAGAAACCCAAGAACTCAGAGAAGGATGAAAAAAGGGGAATCACTAGATTGCTTCCCGAAACCTTCTCTGAGCCCTTTGGATTAGTTGTTAGGAGTCTGATGGTATCCTCTAGTAAAGGTTGCCCAGTGTTCTCCTTAATATGAACAGGGTAAAGCTCTCTTGCACATGGAGACATGCCTTAACGTCCCATCCGACGGACGGCGACCTTTCCAAGTCCATCGGTGTCCTCTTTCTGATAGAGGGAAGACATGGGATTAACGGATATAAACCTCAATACTGGCGTAAGTAGAACTCGAACATGGGAACTGCAGATTGCGAGGTGGCGATTTACCGACTGTGTCAACCCCGCCACCTAACGTGAGGTTGTAACATTTGCATTTGAGTACTTAAATTTCCAAAATTGCTCAGAAAATATATTAACAGAATTTTTTAATGAAAAAAAATCCAGCAATATGTATGATTGCGCAAAACGTGATAACGAACAAGATTATAGGTTTAAATCTGAAGTTAATTTCAATGTAAAATTCTTTGTAAGGGGAAAAACATTTCATAACATTAAAAGTATAATCTAATTGTGGGATTTTTTCAGATTAAAGGTTATTTACTTTTATATTTATAATATAACTTATCATTCTTCGAATTAGTTCCTACTTTTCTGAAATTGTTTTTATAAGCGGTAATAAATTTTGTATTTGGATAAAACAAGCTTAAATTGCTTTGGACAGTGTTCCTCATCTTTTACGATACTGGAACAACTTGGAGATCTTGCAGATTCTAAATATTCCCTCCCCAAAATTATTTTAGTCCTTTTGATTAAATAGAATATAAATTAAAATCACTGGTTTCCGTAAATCAAGGAAAATCCCTATGTTATGTCAATGGGAAGCTAACGTCAAAGCTCTATAACTTCTAAAATACGCTTTTTTTTGTTTTGAAAGATGTGATTGCAGATAAAGATTTCAATCAAATAAATCAATATCTCGATTTTTCAACAATATTCGTTCAGTATTTCATAAGTTATGGAAATTTGAATATTTAACAATAGCAATGCCAGTCTTAAGAAACTTATACAAAACTGAAAAATAGGGAAGAATTCTTTACAGAGAGTTCTAAAATACAAACTTATTTCATTAAACACTTTCATACAATAATTATTACTAAGTTTTAAAGAACTTCTGAAGTCATTTTTTGTGGCTGGCATTATTATCGCTAAATATGCAAACTTTCGTAGCTCATTAAATACTGAACGAATATTGTTGAAAATCGAGATTTTGATTTATTTGAATGAGATCTTTATCCGCAATCACATTTTTCAAAACAAAAAAAAAATGTTTTAGAAGTTATGGAGCTTTGACGTTACCTTCCCATTGACTTAACATGGGGATTTTCCTTAATTTATGGAAACCAGTGTATAAATATAGATAGATACATTTTTCGTCACTTTTTTTTATTGCAATAAAAATAGAAATGAATAAAGAAAAACGACACATAAAGTGTAGCATTTATGGTTGAAATATTTACAAATAAAAAGACTTGTGAAGACCTTTGTTAAATTAATGTAAATGATTGTTACAAAACAGAATAATTTTCCTGATAATGATCAAGATGAAGAAAAAAAAATTAATTCCCACTGAGAATAGCTTTCTTAACTCGTGAACCCCTTAGGCACAATCGAGTGTCCGTGAACCACCGGTTGGGAAACATTGGCTTAGGAGACCTCAGATGGCCTGTATTCGTGTAATATGGCCAGCATAACGATACTCTACCTCGAATGAGGAGAATAATTAGAAATGTTGGATGTAAACAATTTTTTACTGTATTCATAAGTGATGTTTAATTAAATGAGTTGTAGTGTACCAGAAAGAATAAAAACTGGAATATGTAATACTGAATAAAAGCTAGTTAGGACTTACAATTTTTTCAAACGTCATTTAACAAAAATTCCTTTCCATCAAAAAAACGAGGTCGTCTTTGCCCCATTTGCCAGCGAAATAAAATTAAAACGAAGCGCGTATCTAGAAATAATAAAGTGGGGAGGACAAGTGACGGAATCAAACCGAAAAAAAAAAATAAACGTGGGAGATACTGGATTTCATTGCAGTATAACATTTTCCCCATCGTTTTAGAGTTTTATAAAAAAAATTGGAAAAAGCGTGGAATATGTACAAGTTTAATAATTTTTGTCTCAATTATCCTAACTAGCATTTTTAAAGAGGGAAGGGGGATCCCCTTTGTAAATTAAGGAAATCCCTATGTTAAATCAATGGGAAGCTACCACAGATCTGGCCCTGATTAAAACAAATCTAAGCGTTGTGTTTGACTAAAATATATCTCCATGCTACGCAATTTTTAGATTGGAATTATTAATAGATATTACGACAAATTCCGCTGTTTGGCTGAAAAAAAAAGCCTCAAATAAAGGTTTCAGGTCTCGTGATATAATGCTATCACTGTAGTTAATATTTCACAATTCAGGAACAATAAACTTCAAGCCTTTGGAGCTAAAATGACTGGTACTCCAGCCAACAAGGCAGCAAAATTTTATACTTATATTCCCATCATCAAATAGAAAAAAAAAATCGATATTTTTTCCCAAATAAATGTGATAGCCGGAAAAAAAATGCTGAAAGGATATAGGATGGGCTGAAAGATTTAGTAGGGTTCAAGCATTATAATAAAAACTGGGGAAAAAATCCGAAAGAAGTAAAATAAGCCATCCAGCTTCAAGAAATGGAATGCGTATAAAATATACCACAGCAAAAGACATAACTCAGATTTGTAGATTTATGGAATCAGCTGCCATTTGGCCGCAGTGGCTTTTCAGCATATTTGTTCCCGCCTCTGAGCTGACAAGGATATAGATTCACTACACATCAAAGGAATTCAAACCATCTCTTTGAATTCCCAAAACGGCTCCTGAATTTCCACCATTTCTTCCAGCTTTTTTATTCTTCTCGCCTATGAATAAGGATCTAGGATGAGTGGTAGCATCCCCGATAATATGAGATCAGCTACCACAACAACAAAGCAAATGAAATGTATTACTTCACAGCTGGCGATTGGCAGTAAACCAAACTGCCTGTGTGGTGAAAATTTCATCCGTGATGGAAACTCTGAATTTATCACGCCATTTACGACGGAGCTCGAAATACATCGTATACATCCAGTTGGCCCTTGGTAATGGGTACCCAGGGACTTAACACCGCATTGATGTCGGACTCCCGTCACTCACTGTTCGCATACTTCTTGACTGTCGGGAAAAAGATGATGATGGGTCTTTTTTTTTTCAGTTTTCTGTTTCCTTCATAAAGTCAGACATGCGCTTAGTTCATTCATAATTCAAAGACTCTGTATGCATAGTAACCAAATACCATGTAGGAAAAAAGGCTCATCCATTTTATGATTAGTTTCAGGCGATAAAATTTATGCTCTCATGGAAATTCAAACTTCTATGCTACAGCACAGGGTTAAGGTAGATTGTTTACTAAGAGGAAAAATAAAGGATATTGCTAGCAAGAACTATAAATTGACATAACAAACAATCCCTTCAGCCTCGTCACTGGAATACGAATCTCAAAAGCTTCTAAAACAAATATGTGAACAAGAAATGTTTGTCAAAGAAAGCGAAAGAGCTGGACCAAAAATATCCAGATCGCGACTTCCAATGTATTCAGAGTGTACCAATAAAATGTTTATACACTATATTTACCTTTTTCTGAGGTTGTAAAATATACAGGCTTGAGTTCGTGGTTTTTGCACTTACTTTACGGTATCGAATATTGAAAATGCACACCAATCAAACACAATGCGTTGTCGACAATCACTCACAACAGATTAATCTAAGCTGAGGCATGTTGGTCATGAAAGAGCAGCTACAGCAAGTTCCATCGCAGCCCTCAGCTCTTCAAGAATACCCAGCTTCCTACTCCACAATGTTCTCTAGAGTACTCCTTAACTGAAAATCTAGTGGTAAATGTCTAGTAGCATAGAGAATATTTTGGAGTAGTAAGTTAGCTACTTTGGAGGAGCTGAAGCATGATATGGAACTTTCTGTAGCTCCTATTTCACCACCAACATGACTCAGTTCATATAAATTTCCCTGTTATAATAACGGATAGATATTCTACCTCTCATCTCCATCCTATCTTCCAGGAAAATGGACCTTAAGGTGCTTATTGTGATAATACTGTGGTTTACTAGCTTCGCACATTTTTAATTTTATCATCTTCATTCACCGATGGGCTTGGAAAAGCCTCAGTCTGTCGGAGTACACCAAAGCCCTTTACCCGTGTGCAAGAGAGCCATACCCTGGATGGCCTTGAATTTTTTTGGGGGGGGTCGGACCCCCTGGGTACGTCACTGGTGTATGTTGTCATCTGAGTAAGTTAATTTATCCCTAAAAGGAGATGTATTAGAGTACTCAGAAACATCTCTAAAATGGGATACATAGCCCTAAAATAGGTACAAATATGTAATTAAAATTATCTCTAAAATGAGATACATTAAATTATAGCTTAACTTTTATAAAAGATGTGTAAAAATTGAGTTTTGTGTACAAAAGTGAACATAATTTATTTTAATCTGTTTCTAGCTCAATAATTTTTTTATTGAATGCGTTTCTTGTTAACTTCAAATGCAAAGCTTTCCTAGTTTTTACATAACACAGATGGTAGAAAATCAAAAGTAATAAAAACTGCCAAAAACTTAGAAGGTTCACGATGTGACAGCTTGGCAAACATTGAACTCTTCATTGAAGCCTTTTGGCAAATTTCCACAATGAAAGCGAGGAGCAGACACAACAAATGCAGAGAGAATATTTACATCCCTGTCAACTATATAAAATGCAAAACCGAGGGGGAAAATCGCAATAACACATTTGAAGACATTTAAACAATCCTTTTAATGTCTTCATCTAAAATGTGTAGCTTAAAAAGAAAAGTCCTACTATAGATAATTTTTCAGCAAACTCTGTTTATACCAAGAAGGCGCCGCCTATTGTGTCAAGACACTAAGTGGAAAGAGTTAGGCGTCCCCTCACAACCTTGAGGAGCTTGATCTGTCAGATTGAGAGAAGTGTGGAGAACAACTTTCTCAGACACGACTTATGAAACACACTCAAAAATTCGATAGTGCCATCATCAACTAGAAGCATGCAGCAGATAAAGCGATGCACTGTGGCAGCTGCATAACACCCTGAGTCTCCCTTGAAGTGCGTTTACGACGTGACCCTATCAGACGGTGAGCTTCGCTAACAGCTTGAAAGACTGATGGTAGTGCAAAAACAGTAAATTCACATTTTGGCTAAAAGCTTTAGTTGGACAGTAAGACAAGAGATTTTTAATCAGTTAACACTTTCTTCTATTAATTTACATTCTTTAAACATGATTTACTAAGATGCAATACGGTTGGGCTATTTTACTTCTGAGCAGCACTTTTTAGCACACAATGCGCTAAATGGCCAGGTCACAAGAACCCCATGATCTCAAAGAAATCAGGGGTAAGATGATCACTGGACAGCTGATAGGAGACGGATGTCTTCCATCAAGGCCTCAAGGCATGTGTTCTTTAATGTGCACAAGGAATGTCTTTCCTGCACTCGGAGCCACAATTTAACGTTTATTAACGAAAATTAGCTAAAGAGATGACGCACTGGAAACGTCACGCAGTTGATTGCTACCGACAAATGATTCTCCGAGGGAAAATATTGAATTAATGGACGAATCCCATGAAAATATTTTTCCAGTCACTGATCTCATCAGTATCACATTAGTTACATTCAAAGCTACACGTTTCACATTATGTACCCAACCACAGACCCGAGAGCTAATGACACAATTCTAAATATTTTTATTTTTCCCTTCATTAAATTAAAACATCACAATTAGGAGCAGGGATTTAGCCAGGGTTTTTCTAAGAGATGAAAAAAAATGAAAATAAAATATTTTGGTAAGGATGATAAAAGCAAGGTAATATCCAAGTGCAAACTCGATTTTTAGGAATGTCAGATTAACCGTGCATAGATCTGAAAAATGTAAGAAGCAAAAATAGCCTAGAATTTTAATTCATTATTTTAGACAATTTTACGAAAACCATCGCGGTGTATGTTTACATACTTTTATATGCATTGTGCACAAATACTTTTCCTTCCGTTTATCTCAGGAATGTACGATTATTTATTTATTTATTTATTTATTTCGTGTCAGTATTATATGCATTCTTCCATTAATCGTGCATCCTTTTTCTTTCCTTACTACAGTAATAAAATATACATCTTCCTGACATAACAAAATATACATGTTTTTCCATCCTCCTGACGTTAGGATTGGGTTGTTTTACCTCTGAGCGTCACTTTTTTTGCACACCATGGGCTAAATGGCTAGGTCACATAGACCCCGAAGGCTCAGAGAAAGTTGGGGGAGGGGACCCACTGGAACAGCTGTTGGGAGACAGATGGTAGCTTCCCGTCAAGGCCATCCAGCGTGTTCTTTAACTTGCACAGTGTATGGCTCTCCTGTACACGGGGCCACGACTTAACATCCCATCCGACGGACGGCGGTCTTTCCAAGCCCATCGGTGTCCCCTACTGACCGTGTGCAGGGTGGGGAATTTTGCGTAGATAAATCTCAACGCTTACCCAGCTGGGACTCGAACCTGGGAACTACAGATTACGAGCCTGGCGCGCTACCGAACGAGCCACCCCCGCCCCCCTGACGTTAGGATATATGCATATGTGTGAATTACGTTTTCCCATTAACAAGATGTAAGCAGAAGGAGTGTATCATTAATGGTTCATCAGACGGACGGTGGATTTTTCCGAGCTCATTGATGTCATCTTGCTCATTAAGGGCACCTAACGGATAAAGTATCAACTCAGGGACAGTGAGGACTCGAACTTAGGACGTTAAGTTGCGGAAGTAGAAAAGGGAGGGTCAAAAAATCATTTGAGCTCAGACTCTAAAGAAATAGTAATCAATTAAGATTGGACTTTTTGCCTAAGCTTAATTTCAGATAAGAGTTTTTTACTTAAACTGAGATCGTGTCTTTCTATCTTCCTGACTTTGCGATATATGCAAATCTGTGAATATGTTTTTCTACTAACTGGGGACGTAAAAAAGCTTTCCCACATGATGAAGAAAGAATGAAATAAATATGCCTATGAACAGGCTTAAAGTCTTTCTTAACCAATCGTAAGACTTTCAGCGATGAACTATGCTTTCCTGAATACGCCCCGAAATTTTAATATTTCGGAATCGAGTTTTACAGACTATAATGTTAACTTCGGGTATTGTCAAGAAAGATGATGGATGATGCAAAACGGAAAGAAATATTTTATCTTAATGAATATTTTGAACACGAAATGAAAACGACTGTTTAATATGCATGCATTAAATTAGTTAAAAGTCGTTTTAGCTTTACTTACCGCTTCGTTATCACCGGTAAGCAAGCGGAATTTAAATAACCATAGAAACAAAGGATATTCATCTTTGTATGACAAAAATCAACACACGTAAAAATAAACGTGAAATATTCCTTATTAGCTTATTTAACTCTTTAGTTTCCTCTCTCTCTCTGCGAGGGCAATCATCCACCACATCATCTCCCCCCCTCCCTCACCTCCACCCTTTGCAAGTTCGCTGGTGCGTTTTGGCGACAAAAGCAAAGAAGAAAAGCAAACAAAACGAATCTCGTTGAAAGAAAACAAGGAGGGGATTTATCCCTACATTTAACCACCGAAGCATTAATTAGCTAGCGTCTGTGCTCACTTATAACGCCTACGGTAGGAGGCAGAAATAATCTCCGTCGGCTGTTGGCGTGGATTGGATCAAGGAGGGCATTAAAATGCAAATGAACTCACTCCTTCGTCTCGGCGCGGAAATCATGCGTCGTTGATTTCCATCAGCAGAAATTTATAAATTATGCGGTTACTTTCAATTTGAATGTATGATGAACCTAGGGATGAAACAGACAGGAGAGAAATAATAATAAGGAAGAAACAAAAAGAAAAATCTTAAAGAAGAGGAAAAAGATGAAGAGCGAGATAAAAGAGAGAAGAATAAGAAAATAAATAAAAACCGGGCTCGATTTCACGTGCTTCCGAATTGCTCAGTGAATACATTTCGTTAATTAACACTCTCGTAGAAGCGTATATGTAATCTTTGCAGTTTAAGCGAAATTGTACGACTGTTGGTAAGCTTTTTAATTAAAGGAATGGTCTGAGATTTATTTTTTTTCCTTTTTTATTCCAATCCTTCTTTCGCATCACATAGCCGATGAGAAACGACTCAGAGTAATAAAAAATGCGCTAGCCTATAATACAAGAATCGATTTTCACCGTTTTTTATTTTCCCCATAATATCTTCCAGCAGGGAAGATTGAATAGCATTTTAAACAACGAAACGATAGATTTTCTTGAAGCAATAAATGTTTATTATTACACAGAATGCCCCGCTGTTAGGTTCGGCAAATTTCGTCGCTTAATTCTCGCATTTAAAACTGTTGTCGAGAGAACGCAATGACAACGGGGAGTTTGGAAATTCCCATGTGGTGGTTTCGGAAAGTAATAGTTCCCATTACGTTTGTCAACAAGTCATTGTCGTTCCCATTGACTAACAAACAAAGGAAAGATTCGATGACATAAGTTACGTTATTAAACAAACTGAAATTTAGAAAAATAAAACGTTTTAAAACGCTCTCTTCCAAATAGCATATTGTGTCTGCTAACTGTTAAGCTTTCTAAAATTATTACCTTTATCAGAATAAAAATGTTACTATATTGCTATGGCAACGTTCTTGTTATTGTGGATTCCGTTATAGAGTATGATATCAGATTCCAATGAACAAATCCAGTTTTTCATTTTTATTTTAGAAGGCCCCCATCCTGGTGTCGGTGAGAAAGGGACACAGATGGGCTTGGAAATGCCGCCGTCTTTAGGAAGGGGCATTAAGCCGTAGTTCCATGCGTAGGAGAGCCATACCTTATGAAAACTGAAAAAACCCATGGACAACCTTAACACGCTGGAGTTCTATTTGTTACCTAATACGCTTCTATTTGTTACCTAATACGCTTCTATTTGTTACCTAATACGCTTCTATTTGTTACCTAATACGCTTCTATTTGTTACCTAATAGCTCTCCAGTCACGGGTCGCATGTGGCCAGCCTCTAATTTTTGTGTTCTATCGACCAATAATATTGATGTTATAATTTTAACGATATATGACAATATTCATTATTCTTATTGCTCTTATTGTCAGAAATTTATAAATAATTAATTATTTCTACAATTTTCTCAGTGAAGTAATGTGTTTATATACCACTGCGTTGTACGCATTAAAATTTTTCTTACTGCTGCCTCGAGGCTCAAATAATATCTCTTGTCGGCCGGTTGACAGGTAAAGGTTGGGCACTATTGATTTAGCCCGTTGTGTTCACAAAAATGTCGCTAATAGGTAAAACTATCCAACCTTGCTTTACTTGTAGAAGTCGAACGATCAACTTTTGAATTCTGGTAACGGGTTATGAAAATGACCGACGTTGTTTAATACTTTGTTTCACCATAGAATGTACCTCGTCAGAACAGTATCGCTCGCTGAGTACTACAGTCCAGAAGTGATCACTTTATTTTTATAGTAAGTTAAAATCTACGGATGCCACGTGGGAGAGGGTATACTCTTCCATGTTACCTTCGAAGTTGCTAGGTTTGAGGAAAACCTATGAGCCAAATATCAAGCTATGATCACAAATATCAGCAACGACATAAAAGGCCTCTGTCTATTCTACTCTGATTTTGGAATATTTCCAAATTCATTTTCAATTATCATAAACTTGTTTTTTGGACGATTTACAATGGTAATTTCACCACCCAAAGTCATTATGGCCCGTTTTATATGTTTTTTTTTTTTTAATTTTATTCTGAATTCGTCACTCGTTATGCTTAAAGGTACTAAAGATTATGCAGTTCTCAGATGAAGGAGGTAAGGGTTCTATCACCCGGTACTTCGTTCAATTGTTAATTATGATCTCTGAGCTCTTCAATACGTTGAGTTGTTACAGTCATCGTTTCAATCGAATGCACATCGACGCCGTTCCTGTTAAAATTATTGAAGATAATCTCCATATTGATAACTTATAAATTCATAATATAGCCGTTTAAATAGACATAATTATCACAAAACTGAACCACAGTAAATTAGTTTATGTACGTGAGAATATGCCTTTCTTCAATTATTATTGAAGAGCTCAGAGATCATAATTAACAATTGAACGGAGTACAGGGTGATAGAAACTTTACCTTCTTCATCTGAGAACTGCATAATCTTTAGTACCTTTAAGCATAACGAGTGACGAATTCAGAATAAAATAAAAATAAAAAAATACATTAATATATACATATTACATGACATATTTATGACATAAAATGGGTCATAATAGCTTTGGGTGGCGAAATTACCACTGTATATCGTCAAAAAGCAATTTTATGATAATTGAAAATGAATTTGGAAATTTCCCAAAATCAGAGTAGAATAGAGAGAGACCTTTTATATCGTTGCTGATATTTGTGATCATGTAACAACAAGTCAGTAATAACCTTGTTCAAAAATTAAACACAAAAATTGATGTATTTAAATTTTTAACAATGTTACGGTGTTTAAAAAATATAAACAAAGGCCAAAATTATTTCCTAAAAAGGATCATCAATACACAAAAGATCCAAAAATTAGATGTGCCATATTAAATTAACTAACACGCTGAAGAAAACATAAAAAGCGAAACTAATTTGCTAATATACTACCATACTACACAAACAGGCCGTATTTCATTGGTTTATAATATGTTGTAAAATATGTATTTCGGAAAAGGGCATATTCCTATTCCAATCTGTTTAGAGCATGGAATCTTTATTACTTGGCTAATCACCATATCATGCAACCAAAACGTGATACTCAGGAATGAAACAACCACTGTAGCATTTGAAAATTCTCCATCTGTAAAATAAATTTTCTACTGTTCTTACTGGAAAGTTTAGAAACTTTTTTTCACGAACTAAAAGTTGCAACACTTAAACATATTTGTTACAAAAAAAGGGAAAATAATGCTTCACTCGTGCTCGTAAAACAGAAATCACTACTGACTTGAAATCTGTGAGCAAAATAGAAATCCTACCACTGGATATTGTGCAACAGATTGACGTGTATGGTGTTGACAGTCGTGAATGGATATTGGATTCCGACAATGTCAACCTATTTTCGCTGAGGACAATTTCAGAGAGCAGATTCTATTCCGCTGTAACGAACAGAATACGCGTCATTGAGTAAGAAAGCAAAGCATTGGTGTTCCAAAGATACGGGTCAGAGAGCGGGTAGACATTCCGTTACTAAATCTGTAGGTTTTAAAGCCAACGCTTCAATGATAACACACTGAATGGAAACTATGTGGGCGTAATGCGAGCTATGGTGGTTTTTTTTCTTCATGCACATCACATGTAAAAATAAAATCTTTATAATTTTTAATGCTAAGTCACGTATTTTTGACATGGATCGAAGAAACAATAAAGAAGTTTCCGAGCTTGAAAGAAACAAATTGAATATTCATATTCTAAAAGAAACAAAAAGAAATGTTACTATCCTAAAAAGGAACAAAAAAGGAATATTCCGAGTCTAAAATAAACGAAAGGAGTGTTCCTATCCTAAAGAGAAACAAAAATAGTGTTCCTATTCTGAAAAGAAACAAAAATGAGTGTCTATATTAAAAAGAAACAGCAATAATGTTCCTATTCTGAAAAGGAACACAAATGAGTGCTTCTATCCTAAAAAGAAACAAAAATAATGTTCCTATTCTGAAAAGAAGCAAAAATGAGTATTTGTATCCTAAAAAGGAATAAAAATAATGTTCCTATCTTAAGAAACACAATGGAGTGTATCCATAGCAAAACCAAAGATTACCTGTAGAAACAGACTTCAACAATTATTAAAAATCCCTAAAAAGGAACAAAAATGGTATTCCTATCCGGAAAAGAAACGAAAAGGAGTGTTCCTATCCTAAAAGAAGCAACAATGACAGTTTCTATCTAAAAGAAAAACAAAGTGTGTGTTCCTATCCTAAAAGAAACAACAATGACAGTTCCTATCTAAAAGAAAAACAAAGTGTGTGTTCCTATCCATGTTTAGAGCTTGGGGTTCTTATCACTTGACTACCAAATGCTTTCGGTCGGAAGCATTTGATAGTCAAGTGATTTTTTTTTAACCAAATGCTTTCGGTAGGAGATAAATAGCATTTTTAAACAATGCTTTCCATGAGTATTTATCGTACTCTTTAAAAGTTAGCAAGTTAGAAAAATTTGATGATTGATATTTAGTGTTCTGAAAAATGAGATGAAATGTAGAATCAAGTACTTTTGTTCTTGTGACGCTATTCGTGATGTTGAAGTATAACTGGAGAAAAACGAAGGTTAATCTTAACGCAAAAAAAAGAAAACAGAACACGGCAAATAAAGAATGAGACATTTTATTCAAAACAGGGCGCCATTGATAACATTTTTCAATATTTTTTCGATACTTATAATCAAATGAATTACAAAATCTCTCTTTTCTAGGTGTTAACCTTTATTAGGGTGCAGATTGCTTGATTAAGCTATGGAGTGTGAGTGTTTTTTCCCCAGCTGGAATGAAGTTGTACAACATCAGGAAAAACAACCCAACCAAATGCGAAATTCTTTAGCATTCACTTTTCGTCCTTACTGAACTGCATGACACGCAGAAAATTATGTAGTAACAAACTCATCAGAGTTTTCTACCACATCTCATTGAAAAGATTACAATGACAATTTTTCTTCCTCTGAAAATTTAATCCATTCGAACTCCAAATATGTTTAATACAGGCCGCAATTATGGAACCAAGTATTGGATGAGTTTTACATTTTTTTTTATCATATTAAACGCTTGAATTAGGAATTAAACTTCTCTGCAAGTATTGTTAACAATACTAATGACAGAATAAAGTGATTTATAATAAAAAACAAATTTAATATTTTAAAATCTCTCTAAAGTCCGAAATTCTTTCGTATAAGGAGGGGCGAGGGTTAGTCAGTAGGCAGCTAGACACGCCTCGTAATCTGCAGTTCTCAGGTTCGAGTTAGCTTCAGATCAGCGTTGAGGTTTATTTCCGCTAAACCATATATCCTGCCATATACGAGAAAGGACACACCGATGAGTTTCGAAAAAGCACGATTCGTCGGATGGGACTTTAAACTGTGTATCAGTGTGCCACGGTTTAACGTTGTTTAATTCACTTAAAGTTATTACACAGTGTATGGAAAACTATATCCTGTGTAAGTTAAAGAACACTGGATAGACTTGACTGGAGGCTGCTATCTGTCTCCTAACAACTGTTCTTTAGGTCTCCTTTCCCAACCTTTCTTGAGCCATTGGTATTCTTGTGACCTGGCCATTTAGCCTATTGTGTGCAAAAAATGACACTCAGAAGTAACCCAACTCATACAAGAAAGTATACCTATATATGTTTTCTAACATTGGTCATACATGTACCAAGTTTCTTTTTTATTTTTGTTCTTTCTTTTAAGGTAGCGTTAAAGTAAACACCACCTAAGTGATGTCATTTGGAAACAAAGGAATGGGAATGAAAAAATCTTCACTGACGAGTGGATCTGACAATGTTTCAAGTCAGAGTTAAATCATCACAATCATTTTCGCCCGGGGACTGGAAAAGATTAATATAAAGTATATGTGCATTTTTTGACTTTATTCTGATGTTATTCATTTTGTGCTTCAATATTAAAGCAGTGGTATTACATTGGCTCACGGTGACACTGGATGTGCCGGGTCTGGGTTCAAGTCCCGAATATGCCATGGTTGTGTTTTTGTATATGTGTATGTAAGTTATATGAGAAACCAGGATTAGCCTGATTGAGTTCTAGGTTATTTCCGTCCGTATTTTTTAGGGGACTACTTTCTTCCCTTAAAAAAACTGCTAAATTTCATTTGAGCAGAAAAACAATGTGTTTTTAACCAATGATATTTATGAAATATATTCCCTTTTTAGTTTCAATAAAATGAAATTTTTTAAAACTATATTGCATCGGTTACAACTGTTATATTAATATATCAATTAATCAGTAATTGAACTCCTAATTTTATTATAGTTTCTGCTGACCTTCAGATGAAAAAAAGATTTCAATATTTAAGATTACTCATGTATCCTAAATTTCCCTTAAATACACATAAATTAATTCGTATCATTAGTTTCGTTGTCACAAAGTATTACAAATAATACCTAATACTGTGGAACAAACAGCGATAGAACCATATTCTAACAATAAGACAATCATTAATTTAGCTAGAAAATAACTTGTTTTGGGGAGAAAATATTGTTAATGTCTATTTAATTGTTTCTTTGCAAACTGTTCCTCTAGCAAATAAGATCATCGAATACCTTAAGAGGCTTCCACAAAGCTTTTGCGAATCGACGCCGCCTCCCCGATTTGTCGTAGGGTACTTATCGATGATCCATTACTTTGTACAAACCTCTTCGCACTATTCTTCCTAAGCGCAGTGGGGCAACCACTTTTCTCATTGCTTGCCGATTGAGAGAGAGCAAGAAAGAAAGGAAAAAAAATCCAATATCCTCATCCTCCTTAAATCTTACGCTAATGATCGAAAGAAGCGCATATAGAACGCTAATCAAGCATTTTTCGTCTTCTCACGGGTTCGGATCCAAAGATCATTAGTATTAAACTCCATTTACGGAATGCGGTGTTTGTGTGGAGGTGCGTTCCGAGCTTCGTAAATTAGCAGGAAAGCCGTTCTGTCAAAGAGAGAACCATTAATATCGGAGAATAAGCTTAGTTGATTGGAGAAGGAGCCAGAAGAAAGGCATCCTTATCTGCGCACGATTCCCAAATACTGGGAAGCTCGAGAGGCGATAAGAAAGGCATAAAAGACAGAAAAAAAAAGGAAAAGATGAAGAAAAATGTTTCGTTTTTTTTCTCCGCTTCTTTTAGCACTTGTTCCGTTACCATTCCCTAACCACTACGAGGATGTGGTCGTTCAGTCAGTAATGTGTCAGGTTTGAAAACTGAGTTGAGAGATTCAAGTCTCAACAGTGGACTTGGATCTTGAAAGGATGATGAGGTTTGTTTTGCTCTTTCCTGTCATGCCTTCGAGGAGAAAGTGGCAACACTAATGTGCGGGGAAAGGGTGTATGTTTATCTTGTCATTGTTTACCATGGTTGAAGGGAAAATTAGTTTTCTTGCTCTCTTGACCCATGTTTATTGACTTGCAGGTTAAAGAGCATGCGCTGTATTTCTGAGGAACTCTATTACGCTTTATAGAGTCGTCAGGATAATTTTTTTCAACTTTCTTCAGAGTCTTGGCGTCCTTGTGACCTGGCTATTTAGACCATTTCTCAAATCAAGATTTGCTCAGGAATAAAATCACTCAATTCAAACTTTATAGCCGTTACTTCCTGAGGAATGAAACCATTTTTGTTTTAAACAAGTTGCGCATTTCAGATTACTTTCGAACAGTTTTAGGATGCATACAACTTTTAGAACAAATAGCTCTGCTGTTTTCGATCAACATAAGATATCACCTACTCTCAGACGAAAGGAAATAAGAAAAAAAATCATTATCATTATGATGCTAAAAATGTCTTATTTGAAGTAGAAATTTAATGTTAAATACTATCTGTGGTTTTTTTTCTTAAAAAATAATACCTTGCTGACCTACAGTAACAGATTTAGAGATCGAGGGAACCTAAGTGGAACAACGTTTAGGGATCTATAGGCGTTCAAGAAATAAATAGTTACAAGTTCAGAGAAGATTTAGGGACTCCCCTTCAATAACTGGGGACAGAAGCGGCCGCTTAGTTCGCTTATCGGTAAATTCAATCCCGAAACCAGCGACACCTGGAGAAAGGCGCACTGATGTTCAGAAGCAATGTTGTAAAATATTATATATGTTCCTGTGTTTGTGTACATTAATATGTGCCGAGAAATTTTTAAAATATAATTATTTCTGGTTAACATATACATAATTTAATTTTATCAAATGTTTCTGATATAACTTTTCTCTTATTTGTAATATTTCTAATATTTTTAGTATTATTAGCCCTAATATTTTTTATATTCATAATATTATTAATATTGTTAGTCTACTATAGATTTATTCTTTTAGTCTTCTTAAGCTCAACAGATTCAAATTCAAACTTTCTTTATTTAATTACTCATTTACCATTCTGCAGAAATTCGTAGGATGAGGGGGTGAGAAGCGGCTCAGTCGGTAGCGTTACACGCTCGTAATATGCACTTCCCAGGTTCAAGTATCACCAGGGTCAGCGTTGAGATTTATTTCTTCGAAACTCCCACCCCTGCCTCAGTCAGCAGCATACACCGATGGTCTTGGATAGACAGCCGTCCTTCGGATGGGACACTAAGCCGTCGCCCAGTGTGCGGTAGAGTCCTGTGCACTAGAAAGAACTCGTTGGATGGCCTTGACGGATGGCTATCATCTGTCTCTTAACAACTGTTCGGTGAGTACCCCCCAATCTTCTCTGATTCCTCTGGGTCCTTGTGACCTGCCATTTAGCCCATTGTGTGCAAAAAATGAGCCGCTCAGAGGTGAAACAATCCAACTCAATGTGGGGTCAGTATTCCACAACCTTTACATGGGATATTATCTCTCTTGTGTAATGCTGAATCATACATTTCAGAGTATTAAACTTAGCTTTCACGGGAAAAATCAACAACTGAAGCCCAAATCTGTTAAAGACTGTGATGACCTTTTTACAGCATAGAGGTCAGGTATGTTACTTCGTCATCGTTTACGTTTATGAATATGCAAAAAGTACTAAACCATTATAGCTCAAGGAAACGACTTAAATAAGATGACAACCTAACGTTCAGTGGAAAATATTTTAGAGAAAGGTTATGTCTTTTTTTTAAATATATGCAAATTATTTTTCAAAATACATTCTTTGTTTCTGAAATTTTTGAATTTACAACAGTAATGCTATTGTTTCGAACTTGAAATCAGTTTTATTTCGTTTTTTGTTAGAAAGAAAGATGTCTATAAAGTGATTCTTAACCAGTACGTTAATTTGTATCCGATTAAAAACTTTCCTAGTTGCAACTATGAAATACTCGAACTAAAAATGGCAAAATTCTAAAGGAACGTTTTAAAAATTACTTCTTTTTGCATAAAGCTAGATCAAATACACTTAAAGGGGGGGGGGGATTAAACATTCGATATGCCATTGGTTGCTTTAAGATGGGCCAACAAAAGAAAATAAAGTAGCAAAATAGCAAAAAGAATACTCCTGAAATGAAAAAGTAATACTAAAAGAAGATAATCAAATGAAAAGTGATAAGATTGCAAAAGACGAAGGAAAAAAAAAGAAAAATCGAGCCCCACAGATGACGCGACGGATGAAGTTAAGAAAAAGAAACGAATGACAGATGTTTCTGTTATCGTTGTGAGAAACGAAAACATTAACAGACTTTAAACGTTCTGAAAAGAAATATGATAACGAATAAGAGCAACGTTTAAGAAAAGGAAGCAAAAACACCGGAGGAAAGGCACCGAAGAGCGAAAGCAAGTGTGGCAGAGAAGAAATAAGGAAACGGAACAGAAAGGGGGGAAAAAAAGAAAAAGGATCGTTGGAGGTAAAAAGAATAGTAAGAGCAGTTGTCCCTGTTATCAAAGCTCGACATGGTTCCACGAGCATATTGGCTGTGTGGAAGGAAACACTAAGCGACAGTGACAGAGGAAACACTATCCCCTTTTACAGAGGAATCAATAAAGCGGTGGTGTAGAGATGACTGGAGACAGGGCTGGACCACTCGGCAGCCAACAACGAACGGTCCCCTGCAATTACTCGCCTCGGAAGGCCACTAGAAGTGCAAAGCAGGGAATCGGAGCAGTGATTATATCTGACCAGTCCGCTAGCTTTTGCGAGGGTCTGGTGCTTCTGAACTTCATTAAGTCGATTTAGTCAACGTCTTATTAATAGGAATGTGAGACGATTCCACATTTTCTTTTTCCTTTTCGAGTCATACGTAGTGACAAGAGACGATGGCAAATGTCGATAGGATGTTGGATATGTTGCGGAGACTTACGGAGATGTTCGCTCCAGTTAAAATCGATTCTAATTCTATTCGAGGGGAGGAAAGTCATGCTATCTCAAGCATTACGAAAGTCGAGAGTCTGCGAATCTTTATTTGATTATTCGTTACTGGAGAACTGGATTTCGACAGTGCTTGTTATTTAATGACATCCTTTACTGCGATTATTTTCGAAATTCGTTAAAGTTTCTTTTATAAATTTAATTCAATATGATCAGTTTTTCTGAGTTTTGAAAGCTAGAGTTTAGAGCCCTTATCATTCGCAGGGTCCTGGACAAGAAATATTTTCGGGTCTCTTGTTTCTTCTTTGAACCAGGTATCTCGGGTAGTGGGGTCTTAACATAGCTTGCTCGGTTTCTTCTCACGATGTTTTTCTTTATTTTTGCGCATTTTTTTCCCGTCGTTTCTATTTTTGTTTCACTGATTTTAATTTTTTGCCGTAGAGCAGGGCCTTCTATAATAAATAATTATTATAGGGGTCCGAGGCAGGGACTTCTCTCACCTCTGGATAAGGACGGGCCTGAAGTACAGTAAAGGGTGTTTAGCTCATTTAAAATTATCATTAATTGCTAGATGTTATCTACACACTTCTGCAATTCATTAACGCCAGTGATTCTGCCTCAAATCCTGATTTGAGAATAGAAAATATACACAGAAGAACAAATTATAATTCGACCCACTTATATTTCTGCTAATGTTTGCTTGAAATCAACTAATGTGACCATTTATATATGAAGGTAAATACCAGGGGCGTAGTGTGGGATGGGGGGAGTCTCCCCACAAAGAAAATCAGAGTTGCAAAATTCGAACGACTTAGCAAAATACAGGTGAGTTGTGAAAAATGGGATTTTGTTTTTGCAAAATATAGACAACTTGGCAAATTTGAGGGTAGTTGGCAAAATCCGAACCCACTTGATAAAATGCAAGCGAGTTGTGAAAATTAGAATTGGTTTTTGTGAAATTAACTAGAATTTGCAAAATCTTGGGAAGTTGCCAACATTCAAGTGAGATGTAAAACTCTGTATTCTTTTACTGTAAAATTACGGTGATTGGGCAAAATCGAGTCAACTTGGCACAATCTAGGGTAGTTGACAAAATTAGAATCCACTTGGTAAAACCTAGGAGAGTTGTAAAAATTGGAAATGGTTTTGTAAAATTATGGAGAGTTGGGAAAATCTTGGGAAGTTGGAAGAATTCGGAATGACTTAACAAAATTCAGATGAGATGCAAAAGTTGGGATTTTTTTCTGTAAAATTGCGGCGAGTGCGCAAAATTAAGGCAACATGGCAAAATCTAGGGTAGTCGGCAAAATTCTAATCCACCAGGTAAAATGCAGGCGAGTTGTAAAAATTAGGATTTATTTTATGAAGTTAAGAAGAATAGCAAAATCGAGAAAATATGGCAAAATCTAGAAGAGTCGGCAAAATTCGAACTGCCTTGGTAAAATTCAGGCGAGTTGTGAAAATTGGGACTGTTTTTGTGTAATTAAGGATAGTTGGCAAAATCGAGGTAAGTTGGGAAAATTCGAAGTGATTTGGCGAATTCCGATGAAACATAAAAATTGAGATTTTTTCTATAAAATTACGGCGAGTTGGCAAAATCGAGGAAAGTTGGCAAAATCGAGGCAACTTGGTGAAATCTAGTGCAGCTGCCCAAATTCGAAGCCATTTGGTAAAATATAGGCGAGTTGTGAAAATCGGGATTGATTTTGTGAAATTAAGGAAAGTTGGCGAAATCGAGTATTAGACAAAATCTTGGAGAATTGGAAAAATTTGAGGTGACTTGCAAGTTTGGGGGTATGTAAATATAAATAAATTAAAAATTTTAGAAAATGCTATATATCTATATGCGTCCTAAAAAGTATAAAATAACCTAAAGCCTATCGATGGTGCAATCCCTTCAAAGGAAGATAGGGCGCCAACAATCTCGTTGAGTAGGGAAATCGGCGCCTTATTTTCCTTAGTAGTGAATATGAATTCAGTGACTGATTGCACCATCGATATGATTTAGGTTTATTTTCTACTTTTTATGGCCCTATAGGAAGATAGGTATTTTTAATTTTTTTTATTTATTTTTATTTTTTTTAATCACTAAAAGCACCTCCATCAACAACTTTTGTCCCACTTAGTTCTAGACCATTTGGAGTAACATATCGGGTTCCTACCTGCCGTGGGTCTGGAGTGATCTCTGCGAAAAGTGTCGGAATTTTCTGGAGCACTGCGGTCGCCTATCTTGTGAATGGAGTAGTACATTGTGAATAGTACGGTGAAAAGTTGTGAATGAAGTATGTGTTATCGATGGACATACATTTCGCGCCAAACTTTTGGCCTGGGTTTAAATAGTATATATAATACATTACTCGTATTTTTAAAGGAATTTATTACTACTAAAAGAGAGTGAAAAATGTATAACGAAATGGTACTCCTCTCATTATAGCTCGATGTTGCCCCCCCCCCCCCCCTTCCTTCACCATAATTCTGGAAAATTTTCATTTTGTTTGTTATTCTGGAAATTTTCATAAAGCTCTTTGCAGACTTCTTACATCTATAAATAAATAACACGATATATTAATTTACAATGTGATTACTCAACTATCTCTATTTCTAATACAATATTATAAGCCTGTTTTTCAAGTTTTCAGCGAAACGCTACCCATCTCTCTTATTAGCACGTATGGTCAAGTTTTTTTTTATAAAGTGAAGAACGGACTAAGATTTATCTGACGTTAAAATTCTTCTATGCCTGACGATGCAAGGATTATTGAGTCTATCATTAGTTTGAAGTATAAAGTAAGATACGTAAAACAAACTTTTTTTCTGAAAATTTCTGAAAAAAAAAAGAACTTTTCTGAGCTAACATTTTTCACAAAGCGCAAAGCAGGAAAAAAATAGCATTCACAACCAGAGGCAATAAAAATGGCCAAGGGGTTTCGACGAAAGTGTGTGCAAGTGTATAGATGAAGATGTCAGTATTATGAGTGAGTGCTCTCTGAACATCTGCTCAAATTCCACCATATTTTTTCATCCCTTT
This sequence comes from Ryuthela nishihirai, assembly GCA_038380435.1. Classification (NCBI taxonomy): domain Eukaryota; kingdom Metazoa; phylum Arthropoda; class Arachnida; order Araneae; family Heptathelidae; genus Ryuthela; species Ryuthela nishihirai. The sequence goes on from JAWZYU010000011.1 coordinate 20,568,491, forward strand.
TCTTTCTGATCCACTATGACATACGATGTTATTAGTTCTTGTACATGGCACAAAGCATAGGACTTGGGGTGGAAGAGTGGCAGGCAAAGACTGAATGAGATAGAAATAGGAAAATATGTAGCAGTACCTAAACGACCTAATATGTTGCTGTAGGGGCCCTCATTAGATGGCTTTCCGAATGCATTCTGCTGAAGTTGAAGTAAAGAGACAGAAAGTGATGAACAGGGGAGGGGAAAAAGAAAACGTGAGAGAGAAAGAAAATTGGTTGATTGTACGCGGAAAAAGTTTTCTTTATCTTTTGCCTCCATTCGCGTTTCTTTTTCTCCTGATATTTCTACTCGCTCGCGGTTTCTGACAATATAATGAGATTTGGTCCCCTGTGACTCTTTGCTCCATGCGTGGAAAAATAAGTAGAAACTGAGACGACAGGTTAGGAGAAAACAAAAGAAAAGAATTAAAAAAAAAAGTTTCTTGTCTTTTGTAGTCGTAGCGAAGGAACCTAATTTTATTTCCTTTCTGTAAATTCATACATTGTCTTCGTATTTTTTTTTTATTTTTTCCCTTTATGGTTTTTATGAGAGAGAAATAGATGGGGTATATTTACCCCTTAATTCCCAGCTTGCCCAATTTGAGAAAATATTTTAAAATTGTTCCTTTTTTTTAACCTTTTTAAAATGGTACTGCAAATGATTTCTTTGTTGTGATGGCATGTTGCATATATCTCTATCTTTTTTTCTGTTTCTAAGCAAGTCCAACTTTTTTGGGACTTTGTTTGTCCATCTATACCTTTTCATTGCTGAGAAAAGAGAATCTTGAGAAGAGATAAAAAATAAATGTCAGATACTGTAGCACATCGTTTTTGTAGCGTATCCAAAACCAATCCTATGAACATTAAAATATATACTCGATTGCCTTGCTGAGGGGATTCTATCTACTCTTAATCGCTATGACTGCTATAAATGAGGTACAAGAGGAAAATATTATGAAAAATACAATTTATTGCTTTTTTGGCACTCGGACAAAAGTAAATAAATTGTGGTGCCTCTACACGTAAACTAAATTGTGCTATGGAAGGGAAAAACCACTAAAATGGAAGCCTAACTACACGTCTGGACTCTTTTTGTGAACTACGGAGACTAAACTTTCACAATGCAGTTATGATACGAACTGAAATGTACTGACGAAAATCCTGACTCTTAAGAGACAAAACCCCAACTATAGAGAACAGGTTTTTTGAAATCTTCAGTAGCAGTGTTAAAGTATTTATTACTATGTATTTAACTAATACAAGTTTATACCTTCAGACCGACCTGCAGCTTCAATAATGATATATAGCGAACTTGTTTACATGTTATGATGAATCGAGTTGCCTTTTGCACCATGCTGATAGCGAGCTACTCGTATGGAGAAAGCAGAGTGAGGCATTGAACCTCAAACGCATCGTACATACATACTGTTGTCAATGGGGTTATGATATGGGGATATTTTCTTTTGTGATCTGTTGTGTCTTTTGATAGAGGTGTAATAACTTAATGAATGACGTAAGCACTTTGAACAACGTTGCAGATTAAGTACATCTCTCAGTGTTGATGTTGCTCTTCACTGATGATGATATCTTTCAAAAAGACAATGCACCATGCCAACGATTTCATATCGTATAGGAATGGTTTTAAAAATGTAAAAATATTCGGAAGGCTTCAACCTACTCAAATATACTGCCAACTGTCCAGATCATGGCCAATCGAAAATTTGTGGTAGTAATCCGATGGGTTGATACACACTTTACTCAACTGCAAGATTATATGCAGTCAGATTGGCTGGAAATATATCCAGAAGTGTATTTCTTAATAGCATCCATGCCATGTCGTATTCAGGCAGCTATTGGAGCCAGATGAACATCACACGGTGTTAGGAGGATGGTGGTATTTTAATGATACTGTGCATAGATATCCTAACATTGAATTACTATTATTGACTAAACAATATTCAATAACATTAAATAGTTGATAAATAAAAAAATATGCATCAAAACCGAATAATATCTTAAAATATTCCAAAACTGAGTCTAGCGGGAACCAAATTTTCCACCTATTAGTATGTTGTTCATTTCATAAGGTAGTGATGCAATACTATAAAATGAAAGAAAAAAATCACAGTAAACAGTATACATTCAGTTTCGGACTAACAAGATTTTTAAAATAGAGCTGGTTTCCGATTTTCATGATTGGTCCTCTGTTTAACACAATATGTCAATTACTTCTCCACGATCGCTTATATTATTGCACTTACCATATAAGTATATTGTATTTACCACCTTGGATGTTTTCTTTGTGTCACTTATTTGAGCTATTCTGGTACATAATTTCAGCGCTTCAGAAAAGATGTTTCCCGTTTTTCCTACATAAATTGGTGTGTGTAAACCTTATAATAGGTTATTACATACACCGAAGAGCCAAAACATTATGACCATCGCGTCTTTATGCAATTCGAAGCAACTGCAGGTAAACGACGGTGCGTGTGAAGGTCATGAAACGGTATAAATAACACCTGATACTGAGCTCTGTTAATCAGTTTTATTCTTTTTCTTCAGATAGGAAAGGCAGCGGACTTAAGTGAGTTTGACAAAGCTTAAATTGTAATGGCCAGACGACTGGGTCAGAGCATTTCTGAGACGGCAAGGCTTGTGGAGTACTCACGGTCAGCCGTGATTAGTACCTTCAAAAAGTGATTCGAGGAGGGAAAAACCACGAACCGCCGGCAAGATGTGGGCCGACCACGACTCATCGATGCTACAGGTGAGCGAAGGCTATCCCGTATGTTGCAAGCTAACAGAAGGGATACTGTGGCTTAACTCGCCCGTAATTTGACGACGCTGGTGACGGACGCTGGTGACGGGAGTAAATTGTGTCACAAAACACAGTATATCGAACCCTACTGAAAATGGGGTTGCATAGTCGCAGGCCGCTCCGATTGCACCTGCTAACCTCGGTTCACCGTCGAAAGTGCCTACAATGGGCACATGAGCATAAAATCTAGACCTTGAATGATTGAAAGAAGGTTGTCTGGTCCAATGAATCCCGTTTCCTGTTGACCATATGGATGACAGGATACATGTGCGTCGTTTACCTGGGGAAGTGTTGGCACTAGGATGCACCGTGGGACAAAAACAAGCCGTTGGAGGAAGTATAATGCTTTGGGCAATGTTCTGCACAGTGTGTCCAGTCATTCATGTGCAGGAAACTATGACATCTACCACTTACCTAAACATCATTGCAGACCAGGTACATTCTTTCATGGCAACGGTATTCCCCTCCAGTAATGCCTTCTTTCAGCAGGATAATGTACCATGTCACACTGCCCAGATTGTTCGAGAATGGTTCATGGAACATGAGGAAGACTTCCAGGTATTGCCCTGGCCTCTAAATTCCCCAGACATCAATCCAATCGAGCATCTGTAGTTTGTGTTGAAACAGCATATCGGATCTCCGGTGGCTCAACCACGTAACTTACATGAGTTCAAAAATCTGCTGGTAACATGTTGGTACCAGATACCATAAGACACCTTTTATAAATTTCGTAGCGTCCATGCTTAGCTGCGTAAGGGCTGTTTTGGCGGCACGTGCATCATATTAGGCAGGTGGTCATAATGTTTTGGCTCTTCGGTGTATTTGTAAACATTAAAGAACATTTTAATTGGCGCTGGCCAATGACAATGTATGCCTATACATTGTAACATCTCGACAAGAAAATCTTGTTAAGATACAGTTAGTCATCTATAATATATTTTACAACAATCAATTACTCATCTTTAATCTTCATTATTTGACAATCATCTATATTTACCATGTGTTACATAGTCGACTAAAAAAACTCATTTAGTCGATTATTGCTTCTACTTTAATAATTTTTCCTGTAAAAATGAGTTATATATATATAACATAACTGAACAAATAATAAATACAAATCATTAACCAAAGTATAGTCATAATAAAGGAAGATAATTAAAAATATATCACTCGGGTTTCTGGAATCCCTTCCCCCATATTTACAATATTTCTTGTGATCAATTCCTCTTTTTTATAAGCAGCCTCGATGGCTCAGTGGTATCGCAGTCACATTGAAACTGACGGGGTCTGGGTTTGAGTTCCTGGTTGTTGGTTTGTTGGGTTTTTTCCATGGTTGTTTGTTTCTGTGTTATCAGCTCTACTGAGGCAGTGGTCAACAATTAGTTCTGGCTTAGTGCGTCATGTCGTTTCTATGAGAAGGTCTGTAAAAACCTAGGATTAATTTCTAGGACATTTCTAAATCCTTTACGTTGCAAATTAAAAAGAAAAATCGCGTCTTATTAACAAGATTTCGCTTTACACGAATTATTTGAAGAATGCATCTATCATGTTAGTCGGGTACTGAGATTATAGTAATGAAAATATTATTCCAGTATCTCTGCTGGTTTACGTTTTAGAACTTATCCATTTATTATTATTCTCGTGTCCTGCGATCTAATTTCCTAATTGAAAGATGTTATTTATTTTCAAACTTAAGACGTTCTTTTACAACATAGATTCAAAGTGCCAAAAATCAAAACGATCGAAGCAATCGTTATAGAGTTGCAGCAAAATAGACACAATGCGTAGACAAATGGAAATGTTTAGAGGTGTAATAGAATCTAGAACCTCGCTTTGCTCCTACAATTAAAGTCGTTATTAACACAGTCGTAATGGTTAAGGGAATATCACCATTCCTTCTAGATTTAACACAATGTAGGGAGTATACGCGAATGTCTCCCAACTTTGTTACTCATTCGACCAGTTTCTATGTACTGTCCTTCTAGCACTTGTTTCTGCCCTTGTTGCAAATCTCTAAATTCCTGGGTATTCTCGAAATGTATCCATTTCTCTCGGTGGCCTTGAGAGTGGCATAGGAACTCTTGCCACCAAGGCAGCAAGCGGAGCATTCTCTGCGTTTCGACTCGGCCACGGTTCATGCCGCTTCTGCTGCAGTCGTGGTGGTGGTGGTCGTTGTTATAATTCACACGAACGTCCACTTCACTCGCAACGTTCCGCAGCTAATTGCCAGGATTACTATTCGCTAATCCGACAGGTTCCTCGCAACTGCCAACTTCCTGACAAAATTGTGAAGTTTCGGACGAAGGGCTTATCTTGCTTGGGAAAGCGAAGGACTCTCTCTCTCTGTATGCTGAAGAGAAAGAGGAAAAGTAATGAAGTGAGATAGGAAAGGAGGTGATATCTGTCCTTAATTAAACTTTATGATTATTACTTATCTTTATTTATGTGATTATCTTAGTTGGTAAGAGACTTTAGGAAGGAATTCGAACTGGTTACCATTCGTCAAAGCTTTTTAATGTTCATGAGAATTAATAACTACTGATCACTTCTTCGCAGATTCCAAAAAGAAGAGATGCCGATGACTTACGATTATTGCTTGTGGATTATCTCTCCGAAATTCCCTATACAATTGTTAAGAAATTAAAAATATTTTTCGTATTGTGGAGTCATCATCAGAAAGAGGATCAGAGTTTCTTAACTTAATTTTTTGGATGAGAGTTCATTAATCATAAAGTAAATAAAGCATTATTTTTTTTCGCATTTGATTCTCATATCTGCAGTATTTCTTTTAATATTAAGAAAACAAGCTCCATGGAAAGCCGTTTGCCATTCTTCTATAAAAGAATCATTTTTGCATAAATCATATATCCTCTTGTAGGTGTAGGTCAGGGTGAAGGGCTTATCTTACGCGAAAAAGATGCTTGTGTGGTATCTCGACGTCTGTCTGTAAGCTGATGTTAGAATTAATATCTCGAGGTAATGGCACGTGTATCTGCCGCACATTCTGAAAAATTCTCGAACGACAAAATCCTCACTCATATTTTGTGAATTCACTCAATATTTTGAAAATTAGTTGTTTCTGCACGATAAACAGATAGAAACAATCAGCTCTTCACTTTCAAGAACCTTCTGGGATATCTATTTAAACCACGAAACGACCTTTCAGTCCACGCCTGTCGAACCCGCGGCTTATGAAACAAATAAACAGCATATTGAATGGATCATTTCTTCTAATCTTGGACCAAACATATTTATGTGCATAAGTAAACGATTATGACAACTCATAGGACTAAATAAAAATGTATATTTTTGGTTTCTTAATCAAGATATTTTCTTGATTACATTAAAAAAACATACTTTATTTTAATTTATTACTCATTAGAAATGTATGTTTCAATTTTTAAGTAGACAATCTTTCCTGCTGCTCTTTAAAAATATAAAAATATATTTTTTTTGCCTTTTTCTTTGTAGTTCTTTACTAAGTTTGGGTTGGACGGGCCTGATCTAGGGTATCTTAATTTAGGAAAAATTGTAAAGCTTCGTTTTTGCGATTTTAGGTATTTAACCTCCTAGACTTCCTTATTCACAATTGTTGCAGATATTGTAACTAAACTAAACTAACTAAAGAAATAAAACTTTATAATAATATAAATAATAATAAATACCCCCTCAAGCAGCTGGTTGCCACAGAGGTCTGACAGGAGCCTGTCAGTTTATACGTCATAGTAAAAAGTCTGAGTGGATGGCGGGACCACAGCAGAAAAACATCACAAAAGTCCATGCCTTGGGGATCGAATCCAGGTCCCTTAGATCAGTAGCCAAGCGCTCTAATCACTCTGCCACAAGACCGCCTATAAAACATTAGAACAGAGGGTTTCAAACACACAGTCCATGAAGTTATTTTTTGCGACTCGCAAACAATAGGTAAGAAGCCTTAACCGGCATACCGGTTAGGGAGCTAGCTACTGTTCCGGCAGAACAAACTTGTGTTATCTCTACATCAGACAGTGTTCGCCAGTGACTTCGGAGTAGCGCATGTCCCTTGTATGAGAAGGCCTGTAAAAGCTAGGAGTAGCTTCTATGATTCTTCTCTGTCCTCAGTGTTGCAAACTAAAAAAAACCTTCTATGATAAGGATGATAGCAAACTGTGGTTTACTGGATTGACTCGATTGGTATGATGATGGTGAATATGGTCACGTTCAGGCGAAGCCACTATAACTGGAATTAAGTTAATGTTTTAAAATTAAAGTTTGCAACATTTAAATAATAAAATACCCATATTTATTATTACAGTTTCATAGCCTTCCCTCCCATTTTCTCTAAATGTTTTGCTTCAAGCAATGAAAAGCTTTCAATCGAATTTTAAACAAACCCGTTTGTACCGAAATTAAAATCAATGACCATTCGTTCTTGAACTGCATTTTAAAATTTCGGAAAATAAATTTAATATCTAAAGTTTGCTACATAATTAATGCATTTTATAGGAACAAAAAATGTGTACCTAAAAACAAATTAATAATCGCCATTAAAAACGTAATTCATGCTACTATTTCATCTCTACGCTTTAAATTTAAAAGGTTAATATCTCAATGAAATAGATGTTTTTGCTGTGTTTCAGCACTTCAGAATATAAAACTCAGAATATATAATTCAGTTAATATGTCTTTCTACAACATTTAGCATCGATATTTATGCAAATACGATTTCGTTTGTTATTTACTCAGCCTTTATTCACATGTATGACTGAATAAACTATTCCTTTACATTGAAATAAATCTATTGAAATAGGTTAAAAGTCGTTCTCTTCCCTACATAATAATAAGTCAATTTATATAAGTTTGTACGTTATACATAAAAGAGGTGCCCTTAGATAATTCATCTGAGCGAAAGGAAATAATAAGCGATATTTTAAATTAGATTTCCTTTACTCTCTCATTTCGAAAATATTAAATATTTGGGAAAAAGAAATAAAAATACTTGAGAATGATATCTGTTTTGTTTTTTAATTCTCAGCATTTCAGAATTATGCGTCTGATATTTTAATTTTCGAACTGTAAGTGATAAAGAAAAATTTCAAATTATATTTCGCCAAACATCAAATATTAGCACTCCTTGCTTATAAACAGGCAGTTCACGCGTATATTTGATATTCTAGAAGCCTATAATTAATATTTTAATAGAACGACGTGTTAAATTGCAGCTTCCAGTAAGTTACATTACTAATATAGCTCTTGCACCAACGTATGGAGTTGCATATTAAACACCGTAATTGTTCTAAGCGAAAATTAGAGCTAATGTTTGTTCACCACAGCAAGGCCATCTATCGGTAAAAAAATCATCATATTTAAAGTATTTGGATTTTTTTTTTTTATTCCAATTGTGATCATAGCTGTCTTCCCCAATTAAATCCGAATACTTAGATAATTGAAATTGGAATTTCTTTTTAAAGGTTCGGTACTTGGAACTTTTTCTAATGTTTGTCCCTCTGTGGTTGTTGTTTTATTACAGAGAACTTGTTTCCTTGTTTAAATTACGTCGTGTAATTCCAATACAGTTAATCCATTTAAAGGGGCACCATTTGTAGCTTAGATTAAGAAACGCTTTTGCTTTTATCTTGAATACTATCTTCTTTCCTTTTTCCTATTTCAGTTGTTGTCCAGACTTTATCATGGTTTGTTAATTTTATTTATTTTGGTCATGTTTAATTCTGTAACAAAAGCAAAAACAAAATGAAATTTTTGGAACAAAAACGAATGACTCAAAGAAATAATAATAGGATAAAGATCATCACTATCGTAGTAGTGGTAGTGACGGTGATCTACACAAAAAATTTGAGGCGGGGTGTCTTAGACGATAAAGCGCAAGGCTCATAATAAATATAGCGTAATCTGCAGTTCCCGCATTTGAGTCCCGCCTGAATCAGGGTTGAGATTTATCTTCGCAAAACTCCCCATCCTGCTCTCGATCAGTAGCGGACACTGATGGGTTTGAAAAAGCAGCCGTCGGATGGACGTTAAGCCGTGTGCCAGTGGCAGTCATAAGGAGGGCCATGTGGCCCCCTGAAAGAGACTTGCAAATATTTTTTTTAACAGCCCAGTGATTTTTTTCTTCCTAAAGGAATTAGCTGCCAGGGTCGTCAACATTTTCTTCACCAGAAGCAAATCGACGAACTTAGCACCGTAGAAACCAAATGACAAACTGCTAAAAAGGTTTCGAATACTAAATAATATATTAGTAAAAATAAGACTGTCCCTTCTGGACCACAAAATCCTTCATACGTCTCTAAATGGCCCCCTACAGAATTGAGAGTTATGGTCACCCCTGAGGTGTGCAGGAGAGCCATAGTGTACGTTAAAGAACATACTGGATGGCCTTAAATGGGAGGATGCCACCTATTTCCTAACAGCTGTTCAATGGATCCCTTTCTCCCAAAATTCTCTGAGCCTCGGGGTCCTTGTGACCTGGCCATTTAGCCAATTGTGTGCAAAAGGTGTCACTCAGAAATAAAGCAACCTGACTAAAACAAAAATTCAGTTGAAAGCACCATTCGGGAAGAGAATTCAGCTGAAGGCAGACATTCGGGAAGATAACTTACATGTGAGAAGTAAACAATAAAAAAACAGAAAGAGATAAAAAAAAATGACCATGAAAGAATATACTTAGCCTTATACAGGGTGAATCTGAAAAAGTGGGCAAAACTTTACGGGGTGGTAGAACGCAGCTATACGAGCAATATTCGTCATAGAATGTATGGGCGGAACGCAAACGGCGAGCCGCTAGGTGGCGTTGGAAATGGTATAAAAGGGTCAGTCCTCGCACCCAACGGCATTTCTACCGTGGATTGCCGAGAGGATGGCTGGTTATACTAACCACGAAATAGCGGACATGCACTTTGTGTACGGTGCGAGTTCCCCATTGAAACCGATATGGATCTAGTCGCCAGGATCGCCGTTGTTGCCGGCGATATTCGGGAAATGCCTGGTGTCTTCGCAAATGTGCGTCGGTCCCTATCCCGCAGGTGTGAAGCCTGCATTACAGCTGGCGGCAGCTCTTTTGAGCAATTTCTTTGAGCATGTACCTCAATTACATTCCTGTTAATAAAATGTTTTCTGAAGTATCTCCTCTCCTTCTTGTGTTCATTCTTTAAATGTGACAGTGGAAAACTACCTTTTAACTTCTCACCGCTTGCGTTCCGACCATACATTCTATGACGAATATTGCTCGTATAGCTGCGTTCTACCACCCCGTAAAGTTTTGCCCACTTTTTCAGAGTCACCCTGTATAGAACCAAGTCTGTAGGCATCCATCCTGGAAGTGATTTCGTCTAACCCTCCTTCATTTCATATTTAAATTATGTATCTGCAGTGTGCTAACGCCCAAAAATCAAATATCCAACTCTTTAGAAAACAAATATAAATACTGGTAATTTTAATTTCATATGGTACGAATTTAAATATTTTTAGTACAGTGTAAAAGTAAAAATTTTGAGTCTTTGTCGAATTTGATTTTGGTACAGGGACAGTCCTTCCACCTATTCGCTTTCCATATATTCCATAATAATTCATAAACTTATTATCACTAGTTATAAATATTTGTAAAACATTGAAAATATAGAAGTACCCGACAGGCAAAATAAATAAGTTTTGAAAGAGATGGAAGGAGGGTTATTGGGATTTATTGTGTAGAGACAGAGACGAGTCTATGGGATTGGGTAGTTCCATGACAAGGTGCCATAACAGAGGCACAGAATTATTAAATTTATGTATATTTCATCCAGTTTTCAAGAATTTTCAAAGAGTTCTAAAATGGAGAGGGAAATGTTATACTATAATGAAAATTAATCTCTTGGACACTCTTCCGGCCCTTTAAAATTTTTATATCCTGGCCTGTGCAGATAATGTTACCCATGGGTAAATCATCCTATCCAATTGTAATGAATCCTATTAAGTATATTTTATCGCATCGTATTTATTTGCCTTTACCAACAAAAGGGGAAAGTTCAACAAATATTAAACTACTGTCTTTCGCTGTTATTTTTGCTGCTGATATTGGATATTGAGGAAACATTTTTTTTACCTTGGTGAGATTCGAACCCCCGACCTCCTGATAACATGTCGGTGTCATCTTATCACTAAGTTATATGTAGATGATCAAGATTTTCTCTTTTTGATGTTAAACCTCCGATAATCTTGCCTCTTGTAGGTCTGAAGAGAAAATATGATTACAGTTATGATGATTGGTAGTGGGCTCGAATCCAACTCAGCTATAGACATTTTTTTATCTACACCCAGTATGTGCATAATAAAAAATAGCGGAAAACGACGGCTTAAATATTTAGTGAACTGAAAAAACGCTGTGGATATATATTGAAAAACACATGAGTGTAAGATAAATATTGAAGATATAAAAGTATAATATAAAACAGCACATGATCACAATGAAAATGGAATCAGAAAGTAGAGAGTGAATAGGATAATATCTAAACTGATAATTCATTTACATTATTCGATATTCCATTTTTGCTGTATATAAAAAATGAGATCACGAAACTAAGTTAATCTCCATTTTTTTTCTCTTCAGTTTATCAGCACTAAAAGTAAACAGTAAAGTGAAGAAAAACAATCTGACCACAGACTCAACAACAGAGAAAAGACAACTTGAATTCCCAATACGCTTCGAGTGTAGTCGATGGATGGGATTTAGTTGTCCTTTCGGAAAACAAGATTGGATTTAGCTGAGATCAAAGCACAGCAGTGGAAAAGAGAAAACAAAACAGAGCCAGTTGTTCTTAATTTCATTTAAGGTTCCACGTAAATAACATTAAATGACTATAATGCAAGGAACTGCCGAATGGCAACATTAACTTACACCAAATTATTTTTTTTTCACTCTTTGTGCAGCAATCCACTGATGTTATTTTCTCCAGTTGATTTTAAGCCACTATCAATCGATTAAGTGGATTTGTGGCAACAGTTTTCTGTCGAACTTTCTGAAAGAATTAAACTTCCTCCAAAACAGACTGCAATAGCTGCAATGCGTACAAAAGCTGAGTAACGATAACTGAAACATCAAGAACGGCGTTGATGATAACAACTACATTGAAGACTGTTAGAACAAAAATAACAAGAAAACACTCGATACAACAACTAGATAAACAACACAGATGGTGCAGAAAATAACAATAAAACCTTTGAAAAGCCTCAAAAAAGAACAAGGTGGTAAATAACAGCAGTAAACCAAGAGGGAAGTGTTATAACCAGGACTGGATAAAAGATGGAACCATGGATCCACTGCCTCTAGGGGGCCGTTGATTTTTTTCTACTTAATTGCCCCAAATAAGTAGAATATTGCCTCAATCGATAATTTGACATAAAGCAATACTATTTTCGTTATATCTTGTCCTATGTCGTAAAGGAAAAATGTAACCGTAGCCCTGCGCCACGTTGGAGCTTCATTTAGAACTAGGATTCAAAGCCCCAATTGGGTAATCCGGCCCTGTTTATAAAGATAATTTTTTTTCAACTACACGTGTTATATATGTAAGAATAATCGTTTTACTTTAAAATAAAAGCCATATTCCAAGTTACAAAAGTATTACAATAAGTTTCTTATGGAATAAAAGCAACATTGTATCAAAAGAGTAACAAATGAAAATAATGCATAAAATATATATCACAATCATTTACGCATATTTAAAGAGTTACGGAGGATGTGAGCTTTAACACACTATAGTGTTGATGACTTTAAACATTTTTCTCAAAAGTTAATACTTGAAGAATAGAAAATGTTACGTCAAAGCTTTTAATAAAGATGTTATTGTGTTATAAAGTGATTCCATTTCTGCACATTTCGACGAAACCTTTGCTCTAAGAGAGACACCGTTTTACATATTTTTCGCAACTCTTAATTCAAATAAATATTGCTATAAATCGCAATTTTAAGGGATTGGGTTGAAAACGTTACCTCTAGTAACTTTTTTTTTCATAAAAAAAGCGCATTTAAAAAAGTAATGAAGTTTTGAAATTGTCTCTAATTAGACAACATAAGGAAGTTGCTTATTTTTTTACGTGACTTGTATTAGGACAGGTCAGGACGTAGAAGAAAAATGAAGGGTTGGGGCAAGATGTCAGAGTGATATTGGTGGTGAGAGGGGGGAGGGACGCAGTCACCATCACCCCAAATTCAGCAGTAAGACAAAATGCATCAGCAAAACAAAACTCCCTTGTTTAAGAATTACAGAAAATTGCTTTCGCATTTTATAAAGTGTAAAAGATTTGTACCCTAGTTTTTAACTCAACTTGCACATTGATTGAATATAGCGTGTTATTTATTTATACGCGAAACTTCATTCGATGACATACGAGTCGAGTTGGGACGCCGAAAGAAAAGTTTTCTCAGCAGCCTTCTCAAATGCTGGGATGACCTCTTTGTTCCCCTTCCCCTAAATTCGGTATAGCCCGGCGGAGTACCGACTGAGTCACTCCCGCCCCAGTAAGGTAAGAACATGAATTGAACACCTTCAAAGATACAACTGGATCCTCCTGTCAAGGTTATCCAGCATGTTCTTTAACTAACATCCCATCCAATGGACGACAGTTTTTCTAAGCTCATTGAGGTCCCCTTTCTTGCTTAAGGCAGGGCAGAGATTGGCGACGATAATCTGAATGCAGGTGTTTGAACCACCAATAATCGTCAGACAATGGTTTAAAAACTACGGTACGAATCTTTTACACTTGGATAAAATATGAAAGAAATTTTCTTCAATTCTTAGAGAAGGGAGTTCCGTTTTACTGATGCATTTTGTATTTCTGCTGAATTTTTGCCTTCTTCACTGATTTCCTTTTTACCGTATTTACACTGACAGCCTCTTTTCAGATCTCCGTGGTAAGCAGCTCTTTGAGAAGCAATTTATTTAGCTAATATTAGCGAAAAAGAAAGTTTCGCATATAAATAAATAACACGCTACATTCGATAAATGTACTCAGTAGAGAATGCAAAAGAAGAAACAAAATTATGACTATCAATTTTCCAAATTTTATCCTTGGCAAGTGATTTAGCATCTTCCGTAAATTATGCGCGCTTTTGAGCGACTCACTAATGGCATTCAGTGCAATAGCACTCCTACTCCAGCGCGCACTTTCCCCGTAACCACAGATGCGCTCGATTCCAGCTTACAATAATGCATTGACGTCATCATGCGTCACGTGACCTCCCTCATTATTGATTGACGACCACGGAACCTAACACGAAGGACAAAGGAACAACACGGGACGGAAAGAGAGTGAAAAAATAAACGTATGAATAACAAATACAATAAAATAGCACGGTTCTGGAGAAATCGCATTGAATGCACTTCAAGCTAGGTGTAATTTTCGGCATTTTTTCCGTCTTTGTAGTCTGTGTTCGTACGATGCATTTTCGTATAGTGTATCAAAGTGTGTACGGTTGCTCTGGTAGATGTCTTATCTTTTAAATTTGTTCTACATTTCGGAGAATAAGTGCAATGTGCTCTTCCTACCTCCCAAATAGGATGCTACAAACTGTATCATTTATCTTGCTTGAAGGATGTCATAGTTTGTCTATACATTTTTCAATTTATCAGTCTCGGCGAATAGGAAACATGCATTATTCATAAATCGCATGGTCTTTTTACTCTTCTGAGAATACAAATACATTTGTTGTGACTAAACAGTTGCTATCGATTGGTTGCTAACTGAAGTTCTGCTACTCTTTTTTTCATCCGATTTTTTTTTATTCATGTATACTTGTAATGAAATACAAACAATATAAATATGTAAAATAAATCATAACATTTTTATCTTTAGATAATATCAAACTTATCAAAAATAGGCAAATAATGCAAATATCGATTCTAAATACATACTGCCTTACAAGCATACATATACAGGCCAGCATCTAGACGCGATAGAGCTGGAAAAAAGGTGAAAGGAGGGAGTAAGAAACCGGATTTCTATTGCAGTGTAACATTTTCCACTCTGTTTTGGAGGTTTTAAAAAATCATGAAAAATGTGTGAAATATGAATAATTTTAATATTTTTGGTCCCTATTACCCTTATTAGCATTCTCTAGTGGGGAGGGGAGGCTCTATACTTATATTTCTAACAAAGAGTATAAACTGGAAATTACATAAATACACCCAAAGTGATATTTTTCTACTTAAATGTATAGCGAACTAATCAGCTGTGATTGAGATATGTTTTTCTTTCAGGAAGTACTTGTGTGAAGTTGTTTTTCCTATCAGAGAAAATTTTTTGTACAGAATGGTATAAATGTCCATATCACAAGGACTTCGAGGACGTGAATAAGTCTGAGGAAGGGGATCTACTGGACAGCTGTTAGACGACAGATGGGAGCGTCCAGTCAAGGCCATCCAACATGTTCTTTAAAATCCACAGGGTATGGCTCTTCTGCATACTGGCAACGGCTTAGTCTCTTCCGACGGAGAGCGACCTTTCCATGCCCAGGGGTGTTAATTTTCCAACCGGGGGTGGGGGAGGTTTTTTTTTAACAATATCAAATACTATTCTAAGGTTGGATGTTAGCGGAATTAAATCTAAACCTGGGAACTGTTGGGAAGCGAACCTGTAAACTGCAGATTATGAGCCTGGTGGGCTACCAACTGAGCCAAACCTGCTTTTTTTTCCAGAAGGAAGCAACAAAAAAGGGTAATAATTTTGTGATGTCAACCAATTAATAAAAGATTCGTGAATCGGGTTAAGACCCGCTATTTGCAATCTTAATGTGTAGCAATGTAAATGTCTTACATAATTAGTTATATTGGGTCGAATGATAATATATTTTATCTTTTTTTTTCATTGAATTCTTAGTAGGTAATTTGGAAATAAAATTTTTAATTCAATGAAAATATTAAAACCACCAAAATTTTATTACTAGCTTGAACAAGATAGACTTAGATCGTTGCATACATTTCAGGGTGGATATAATTTGGTGGTTGCTGGACCTCCGAGAGATGTTTTAGTCCAGAAAATGGGCTAAATAGCCAGGTCATAATGACTACGAGGGTTCAGAGAAGACTGGAGAGAGGGGACCCACTGGATAATTGTTAGAAGATAGATGGTAGTTGTCATTACCCCCGAATTTTATGTTTATTTATTTATTGATATATTTCTATTGTACATTTATTATTGTAGATCTTTTAATACATTGACTGTGTTCTTGGAAATGTTTGTGCTGGGGATGACTCACGAAGTTGTTTTTCGGGTCTAAAGCTGTTGCATGCAAGTGGTGACGAATGCCAGCAGTCATTTATGGCCGTTTACGACTGGCCTAGGGCGCTAGTGCAGCGAGGAGGCTAGGCGGGAGATTTGAGACAACAGTTTTGGGTAAGCTGTCAAACGAGAAGGTCGACAAGCGTCAGAAGGACACTGCCCTTACTCGAGGTAATCCTGAAGGAGAAAGTGTGATTTCAAATCGGAATCGAGATTCTTGGAGAATCTGTTTTTTTATTCTTATGGATTCAGAAGGAACCACAGTGTAGGCAAAGGTTGGTTATCCTTTCGCCGAGTTTTGAGGTCTGTAAAGTGAGGATTCGCAGAGCGTGCGATTCTCCACCTCATTATATTTTTGTTTGCAGCAGTGAAGCAGCAAAGGCCCATGGAGTTGAGCGCATTCCCAGCACGTAATTGTATATAGTGTGAATAAATTGTGTCGTCCCTATATATCTCTCGTGCAATTAATTAATATACTATTGTCATTCATCATCCAACATAGCATATCGGAAGCACAAGGCGCTACGGGTGTAAAAACCCACTAATCTGTCTTTTCACTGAATAGAACCTGGAGTAATAATACAACAAGTACATCGTCCTCCGGCGGCCACGACATTTGGCCCAGTCTCATCGCATTTCGAATAGGGAGTATATCACATTTGGCTCAGTCTCCATAGATCAGAAAAGGGAGAACATTACAGTAGTTGCCCTTCAAGGCCACCCAGTGTGACCTTTAACGTGCACAGGGTAAGGCTCTCCCACTCACCGGGCCAGATCTTAACGTCCCACCCAATGGACGGCGGCCTTTCCAAACACATCAGTGACCCCTAATGACCGAGGGCAGGAAGGGGAATTTTTGCGATGATAAATCTCAACTGTCGCCCAGCCGGGACTCGAACCTGGAAACTTGAGATTATGAGCCTGGTGCGCTACCGGCTGAGCCAACCCCCCGCACTGATATGGTAGTAATTATTATCCATGAAGCAGGGATCAAAAATAAAACGGGAAAGGGTAATGCTTAAGCGATATTGAATTTTTCACCTTCTTAGCAGATAGAAATCGGAAAGACGTAGCTAAGAATTTGTCAATTATTTTTCAAACCATTTACTTTCAGACTTTCTTGTTTTACACTCAACACTAGTGCTTTCATAGCACGTTGCTAAAACAAGCAAGGTTTCGATCTAAGTTTATTGGTTTGTACAACTGTGATTTTACTATTATATTTGACTATATAAAAAGAAGGAAAAACATTTTTTTTAAATGCGCCCAAAACTGGTCTTTACGAACTTTGTCGATAACAAATGCTATCTGAACATTTTCAATTAAGTTGCGTTGTTTTACCTCTGACCGGCACTTTTTTGCACACCATGGACTAAATGGCCAGGTCACAAGGACCCCGAAGGCTCAGAGAAGGTTGGGGGAGGGGAACTACTGGAACATCTGTTGGGAGACAGATGGTCGCCTCCCGCAAAGGACATCCAGTGTGTTCTTTAACATGCACAGGGTATGGCTCTCCCGCACACGGGGCCACAGTTTAGCGTCCCATCCGACGGACGTCGGCCTTTCCAAGCCCATCGGTGTCCCCTGCTGACCGTGCAGGTCGGGGAATTTTGCGGAGATAAATCTTAACGCTGACCCAGCTGGGACTCGAACCTGGGAACTACAGATTACGAGACTGGCGCGCTACCAACTGAACCACTCCAGCCCCTTTCAATTAAGTATTGATAGTCGAGTTTGCTTCCCATTATTGAAAGGCATAAACGCAAATGGAGCGATTGGAAACTTATTGCGATATTTTGAAGACGTCAGACAGCAGAATAAAATAATTCTCAAAAATTAATATTAATTAAGGTATAGAAGGTATTATATAAGTTTGGGAGTAAAGTGCAAGTAGTGGAGGCAGCGTATAGCGCAGCCTCCACTACTAGTGCATCTTTAAGAAATCTATAAACTTAAAAAAAAAACTACCTGTATTGTTGTTGTTCGGGTTGTTTTACCTCTAAGGTAGGGTAAATTTTTGGGGTACGCCGCCAGAGCTCAAAAGTCGCTAAATCTAGTAACAAAGTTAGTGTTTTATTTTATTCCCATTGTTATACTACAACTATAATTTTATCTACCTATACAAGGGCTACTCCAGTTACATATACATTTCCATGGGGTACGTGAAGCATAAAATGTTGAGAATCACTCTTCTAAGTCATTTTTTCTATATAATAGCGAAATGATCAACTCGCAAGTTACCTAAAGGCTTATAGAAAGGCTAGGAGAAAGGACCCACCAGACAGCTATTAGAAAACAGATGGAGACTTCCCCCCTCTCCCCTGTCAAAACTAACTCAACGAGTCCTTTAATGTGCACAATAGAGATGAGTTCGGGCTTAGGCTCTGTCGAACTGAGCTCGAGTCTGCCTCAGAATAAATATAATTTCCAACATTTCTTGCAATTGTCAAAAAAAGTAAGCAAAAATATTAAATCTCTCGATTTTTTGTAGTCTAGTTTCAATGGTAACTATTGCACTAAGTACCGTCTCGATTAAGCACCAAGTCTCGATTTTATTATTATAATATCTATCTTTCGATTAGTCTTTAGTAATTAAAAACAAGCACCATGGTTTTTGATTTTTTTACATATTAATCTTTAACAAATAAATGGCTCTTTGGGTTTGTAAT
This sequence comes from Ryuthela nishihirai, assembly GCA_038380435.1. NCBI lineage: Eukaryota > Metazoa > Arthropoda > Arachnida > Araneae > Heptathelidae > Ryuthela > Ryuthela nishihirai. The sequence goes on from JAWZYU010000011.1 coordinate 20,587,257, forward strand.
AATATTACCTATAAACTCTCGGTTTCTACTAGTATTTCTAACATATTTTTCGTTTCAAATAGGAATTTTAACTAAATAAATGTTAATTTTAAACATTTATTTATCATAAACATTTTAATATTTTTCATAAAATGATTACAATCAAGAATGTAAGAATCAAATATAATTATAAGCGACATGCATTTCTGCATATATATGTCTTATGATGCGTCAGATATTTTTTCCTCCCAAATTAGGCTCAGGCTGGAAAAATTGAGCTCGAACTCATATCTAGTGCACAGGTATGGGTTTTCTGTACGTGGCACCATTGTTCTATTGCTAGTCGACCCAGCGATGGGCCGACGGACAAAAAGCTACCGTAAAAGATTAATTATAAACTTTAGTTATCACTTACAGAAAATTAACAAATCGGAATAAAAAGTATAAGATTAAAAAAAATACCCTCCTGCGACGAAAAAATAGACCCAGTCATATCACCCAGTTCAATAGTTTTATTAAGAATTTAGTAAGACAGGTAAACTGCTTTATTAATTTTGGATTGTGCTGTTTCCGTTCTGAGAGGTACTTTTTTGCGCAGTTTACTAAATGGCCAGGTCACAAGGACCCCAAAGTATCAGAAAAGGTTTGTGAAGGGAACCCACTGGACAGCTCTTAGGAGACAGATGGTAACCTCCCATCAAGGTCATCCAGCTTGTTCTTTATCGTGCACAAGGTATGGCTCTCCCGCACCCGAGGCCACTGATTTGCGTCCCATTCGACCAACAGCGACCTTTCCAAGCCCACCAGTTTTCCTTACTGATCTAAGGCAGGGCGAGGAGTTTTGCGGAGATAAATCTCAATGTTGGTCCAGCTGGGACTCGAACCTAGATCTCCTTTATTAATTTTTACAATCATTAAAAACACTGTTAGGAGGAGAATATTATTTTTGCATCAATTGAACACGCGCCAATCTTTCTCCCAACTAAAAATTAATCTACAAGCCTTCATTTTGCATTGTTGGTAACATAAAACGAAATCACATTCTTAAGCATGAATTTAAACATAGCAAAGCCAAGATTTGCTTAAATATGCAAGTTCAATGGAATATTTTAGTTACCTCGTATTCTTCGCAGTAATGCATTTTGTTTGCAAACACGAAGTTTGGACATATGTAGAGCCAACTTCATTGACTTTATCCACGTCTGAATGACTTTTGCTCGCCGTTACGGAGGACAACAAGCATATTTTTAGCATTGCTAATTCAACCTCTGTCCGTGTTCCGGGAATTTACGTGATGAATATCATTAACTGTTGCAGTTCGCGTGATCTTATTGTCGCAGAACGCAGCTAACCAAATTATCTTTTTTTTGTCCTACAAGGAAGCTGAAACAGACACTCTCGTAATAAAAATGCGTGTCATTTCCTTATATTATAATAGCATTATTTAATATTTACCATAATGAACAGAACGAGAAATGCATAGTTAGAATAATACAGAAAACGCTTGTAAAGTCTTTCAGTGATTTTTAAACTAGCATGTTAAGAATCAGTATAAATAGCCAGTTTCAATTAATTATATTTATAATATATTTGAGTAATTAAGTTCAAATATTAGTATAATATTGCTTGTTTGAAAATGCAACATTCTACGATGCAAATTGAAAACAATTTGGCAATTACTAGATATATGAAAGCTTCTTCAGAACTAGGGTAATATCAGAGGCCAATCTTAGTCTCTGCATTTATGCCAGTCTGGTTTTTTCTTGTGATAGCTACACAAGACTACCTCACGTGAGAAATACTCAAGCTCTTTCGTATCCTTCGCCAAATTACAACATTATGCAGCAAGTGGCTATTAACATAAACAAGTGGCTGTTGTGCAAAATTGTACAACAAACATTATCCAGCAAGTGGCTGTTGAACAAAACTGTGCAACAAACATTATCCAGTATGTGATTGTTGGACAAAACTGTGCAACAAACATTATACAGCAAGTGGCTGTTGACAAAATATTTGCCAACATGCTTGTTACAGAGGCTTTAAAGGTCCTCATAGGAAAGAAAACACAGAAGGGAAAAACATCCATACTTTTTTCGGGGCTTGAATCTAAGTCTAACAGATCAGTAGCCAAGTGCGCTAACCACTCAGCCAGCAAATATATACTTTAGCTCCCCTCAAGCAACCGATTTAGCCACCATTATTCGAACTGAATTTCTGAGTTTTTTTTATACTTGCTTGAAAGACAGAGCTTTCATGCGATTCTAGTTTTCTAAATTTCAAAGCATTATAGAGGACACTAAAGAATGACCGTACTGTTCTCAGTCGTTTTATTTACACTATCCTTTATACAGAAAATCAAAATTTGTATAACCATAACGAATCCCATTCAGGCCTTCCATTAACTGATAGCGAATTTCAAAGTACACTTTCCTGCTAAGAGTAGGACTAAAAGAGGCAAGTTTAAAAGTAGGATTCTCTAACAGACTAAAAATATCACTTGGATTCTTGTTTTTTATATGTTTGTATGTTTTTATAAATAAAATTTTTATATGTATAAAATTTTTATATTTAACGTTTCCAAATGATAGCTTGCTTCACGATATTCGTTTTAAAACGAAAACAACATTAAAATAATAATGTAAATATGAATGACATTAAAACAGGAATAATGAAAACATCAATGGCATTAACATATGAGCAATGCAAACAACAATATCATTAAAGTCATTTAAAAAATTAAATTATGAACAGTGGAAAACAACATTAACCTCAAACAATGAAACAACACTAAAATAACAATGAAAGTGGAAATTTTAAAGTAATAACAATGAAAAGAACACTAAGCTGATGATGAAAGCGGAATTAATAATAATGATGATGATGATGATGATGATGACGACAACAACAACAACAACAACAACAACAGCAACGATGAAAATAACATTAAATTAACAATGAAAGCAGAAAGTTTAATAACAATGAAAACAACACTAATAACCAAGACAGCAAAGACTTTAAAATAATAACAATGGAAACCAGAATTTAAATTAGTTTAATTTTAAATTATCACTTGTATAAAGCATTCTAAGTTCGTTTGGAAGTAAACGGAATTAGAAGTATTAAATTGGGTATCCAGCAACTTCATCTAGAAAATCTTTCGTTTCCACATAGTCCAGCTGCACATTCCAGACATATCGATCAACGTTTGCCAGTAACAATGCCGCATGTAGCTGGGATTATGTTTTAACTCTCATGTCTGTTTGATGGTCGTCTTCTGGTTTGATATGCACACACTGGAACTTCAACAACAGATTGCTATAGAAGTTAGCTAGCCCAGAAGTCTCACGATAAACAGAGATAGTCATTTACTCTGGTAAAGCAAAAGCTATTGCATATTTATTCTACTCTATTACTTTTGAAAACAGCGTCATAAGATGAATATTTATTCACCTAAAAACTTTCATAAATTTTATCTTGGTTTATACCATTTAACAGATTTCTCTGAGTCAAAAGAAGTCAGTAATATTTACTGACATTAATTATTTTACATGTTATTTAAAGTCTCTGTAAGTCATATAATATATACTGTATAGCTTAATATCAATAAATTTATAAAATAAAATAAATAAATACCCCCTCAAGCAGCTGCTTGCCACAGAGGTCTGACAGGAGCCTATCAGTTTATATGCCACAGTAGGAGATCTGAGAGGATGGCAGGACCTCAGCAGAAAAACGACACACACACATCCATGCCTAATCCTGGGCTCGAACCCAGGTCCCTTAGATCAGTAGCCAAGCATGCTAACCACTCGGCCACGGGACGGCAATCAATAAATTTAAGCTATATATATTATATAGGTCAATTGTAAATTTACAAAAACAATGTACCGTATCAAATTTAGGCAGGATAAATTTATTCATGTTAAAATAGAGTTACTATATTTTGACAACACTTCATAGGCAATTGCGTGCTGCATTCTAATGAACACAAAATGAACACAAAATGAACCTCTGAACACAAAAGGTTGTTGTGCCGTGCTGCAGTTGACGACTGAAGGTAGAAACTGTATTTGTAGATACAATCACATTCAGGACCTATTGATACAAACTTTTTTTCGTAATAAGCATATCTGCCATGTTTGTTAAATTAAAAAAAGATTTAGGCGGAAAATATGATTAAATATTTTCATAAAAGTTTACTTATTATAGTAAGTTTGGTTCCAAATACTACGGCATAAGTTACATATTTAAAAAAAAACTAGAAGTGCGGTTCGTTATTGTCACTCATTCATTTTAAGGGACCGCACTTTATGTTTAACCATTATAGGTACCTTAGTATGAAGAATGAATCTAATTTTTTTACTTTGTGATTTTATGTATACATTCTAATAGAAATGTGTACGAAGTATATAATACTGAAATGATACTAAACATAGCAGATTGAACATTGGATTCCATATACTGACTGAATAAAATGAAATGTCGAATTCCATAAACCTACTGAACATAGCAGATAGGATTCTACTCGTAAAAACTGACTAAACATAGGAGATAAAACACCGCATTCTATAAACTGACTGAACGCAGCAGATGAAACACAGGATTTTACATATTGACTGAACATAGCAGATGGAACGTCGAATTCTACAAACTGACTGAATATAATAGATGAAGTCTAGGATTCTACAAACTGAATAAACGTAACAGATGAAACATTGCATGCTGTAAACTGACTAAACATAGAAGAAGAAACATCGGATTCTATAAACTTGATAAAAATTGTCTTAAATTGAAAGGAACCTTATTGATTGATGTGATATCGCAAATGAGCTCTTACTAGTTTACTTGCTCATCCACGCTTACAAACTATTCATTTGCGTGATATACTCAAGCAAAGCGATGCTAACCACAATGGTTGCCTCAGAAACGTAAATAAAATATGCACTCTTTGTTTTAAGCCTTTTAATGAAGATAGCTTCAAACCAGAAGCAAACTGTGGGTATCTTGTATTTAAAGTGAAGTGGGTTTAAAATAATGATCAGGAAGGTCTTACCTTCTGCTTACGGTATTGTTCTGCTTGCAGTGCAGAGCTGAAAGCGTTCGGGCGTCCAAGCAAGAAATGAACAGAGAGAGTGGGGGTGGAGGGTGGAAGAAGAGAGGAACAGAACAATAGGCGAAAATCCCTCGGGAGAGAGAGGATAGATAGCCGGACGCCAATGAAACTCTGTCTAGCGGAAGAGGAAGACGAGGAAGAAGTGGACGGCAAGAGTGATCGGAGATAGGGAACGCCATCAGGGATGTTGGTGATTCTACTTAAGATGAGTTTGAGTGAAAAACGAAGTCATATCTGAAATCAGATAACCATTGGGAAAATGAGTGGATGTTGCGGAAACGCAATTTTGGGAGAAGAATGAATGCAAAGGGATACTGAAGAATAAACAGTGACTGTGATATCGAAATCGAGAATGATTTAATTCAGTAAATCATAACCACAAAGTGAATTTGAAAACCATACAAAATCAGTGATATATTAGGTGAATGAGAAGTAATGTAATTTCAATGCGAAATAATCATTGTTTTCTTCGCTTGACACGAAAATGCAGCATTTAATCATTTTTCTACCAGATATTCAACATATGTTACGTAAATTGTCTTTGTGTTTATGAATTTAACCATTTCTTCTTTAAATATTCAAACTCCTTTTTTAAAAAAATGCAATATTTTTCATTTGTTGAAACTCTTGACAAATTAATTTCGCAAGAGCTACGAAAGTCTATAATATTCTTTTCTCCATCTTTGTTATATAAATTGAGACAAAAAAACTTTCGACGAATCAGATGTGATTTATTGTTCGAAATACTTTTCCGTAACAAAGCTTAATATAGAGATGTTTACTGAAAATCAACTTTACCATACAATTCTTGTCCTTTCTACTTCAAATAATCAATTTGTTTTCTTCTTCCCTCCACTGTAATAATTGTCTATATGCATTTTTTTTCTACGTTACAGTGGCATTTAAAAAAAATACTATTCGTGAAAAATATCTCTAAATTGTAAGTTTACCATTTTTGCTTATCCATGCTTACAAAGTATTCATCTGCGTAATGATAAAAAAAGATGCTTGCTCAAGTAAAGAGATGCTAACCACATCGATTACTTCTTTGTGTGTAAAGAACGGAAATAAACTGCCCACTCTTTTATTAATTTAAAAAGTCAATCATTATCTGAGTTCTTTATTATTTGTTCCATCGGTGAATACAAGATGTTACTGATACTAGTCATTTATATAGTAGGCGAAGTAGTCTTTCCTGTTACACGGATCACTCAATTATATTTTGACCACCGTAAGTTAACATATTTCGACTTGCAATTGAACTTCTGATGATAACTTTGCAAGTCGAAATATGTTAAGTGACAGTGTAAAACTATAATTCAGCGATTCCTGTAACAGGAAAGGACTTACTTCGCATACTATACAAGAAGGCAATTACAAAATGGTGGCCCACCTTCTGCAGTACTTTGCAATTTTATTTTAGCGTATGCGCATTTGTCTTATCGCTGTAATAGATAATGTTAAGATTCCAGAAGGTGCCTTTAATGTTAGAATTCGTATTGACAATACGAAAGCATCCGACGCATCACTAATTCGCAAAGTAAATGCTCTGATTTTCTACATAACGCAACAAAAAGTGCTTGCAAAACGAGGGGACTGGGTGGCTCAGTCGGTAGCGCGCTAGGCTCGTAATCTGTAGTTCCCAGGTTCGAGTCCCAGCTGGGTCAGCGTTGATAATCCGCAAAATTCCCCGCCCTGCAGTAGGGGACACCGATGGGCTTGGTAAAGGCCGCCGTCCGTCGTATGGGACGTTACGCCGTGGCCCCGTGTACGGGAGAGCCATACCCTGTGCACGTTAAAGAACACGCTGGATGGCCTTGACGGGAGGCTACCATCTGTCTCCCAACAGCTGTTCCAGTGGGTCCCCTCCCCCAACCTTCTCTGAGCCTTCGGGGTCCATGTGACCTGGCCATTTAGCCCATGGTGTGCAAAAAAGTGCCGCTCAGAGGTAAAACAACCCAACAACGCAACTTACAAAACGAACATAGAAGTGATATTTTGCTGATTTAGATATGACAAATTATGAGTACTAAATTTGAAATTTATTTATTATTTCTTGCGATTATTTTTGAAGGGGTAGTGGTGCCCCAGGTTGTCTAATGGACGAGCGGCGCCTGATAAGATTCAGCTTACAGCTTTCAATAACAATAATTTTACTGGCTATGTTCTTAAACTGAAGAAATTTGAAAGCAGAGATCTTTCTTGATATAAATTTCGACATTGAAATGCCTCGTGAAAGCATATTTAGCAGCATTGTGTAATCTGGTATCAGTAAAAATGGGAACACACAGATTTGCATCTACACGTTTTTGCAGCTGACAGCCCATAACATTTTTCATTCCTCTATGCCACAATTATTAATATTAAACACATACTTTGTTTTCGTAATATATCAAAATAATATATAACAGTTAATCGTTCAGTCATTTTAAATGAAGAATTAGAAGGTTTAAATTTTCATTTATTATGTTTCCAAAAAAATGTTGATTTCAGCATGGAACTTGTATCTATTAATTCGAAAAAACAGGGAAAATTATATGAAAAGATGTGAAAAATAATGATTATTCTTCAACTGGCACATTACTTCGGACGCTAACAATAAGATACCTGAAGTGTTTTTAATCTTTGCTTTGAATATTGCAGTTATAACAATTTACTTAACTGCCAAAAAGGTTCAACTACAAGACCCGAATAAACTCTAACATGGGATATCGCTTAAATCATCATAAAGAGTAAAATTCAGATGCGGGAGAGAAGAAGTTTTCTTGGCCTCCGAGTATACTCGGACATGGGAGCGAAAGGGTTAAAAGTAAGGATGCAATTATGAAATATTCTATTACCAACAAATTAGATATATCTCTGCTAATGACTGTCAAGGCTCTGCTAATGACTGGACAGGGCAGGATCTATCTCTTTTCCTGCCCTCAGTGAGAAACGTAGCATCGATGGGCTTGGAAAAGCCGCCGTCCATCAAAGGAACCTAAAGCCGTGTGCAGGACAGCTATACCCTGTGCACAATAAAGATCACGCTGTATAGCCTTAACGAGAGGTTTTCATCTAACAGCTGTCCAGTGGATCTGTATCCACAATCTTCTCTGAGCTTTTGGGTATTTATGACTTGGCCATTTAGCTCATTGTGAGAAAGAAAACTGCCGCTCAGAGGTAGGTTGGTGTTCAGAAGCCTGTAAAGATTTTTTTATGTGTCTTCTGAAACCAACCCAAATATTTTAATAATTTCTTGAAAAATAATTTAAATTATCCATATTTATTAATTATTTAAAATTTTCAGAAAATAAATGCATTATATTTTCCGTTTAACTACTCTTTTTTAAAAAAGATGTTTCCAAACCAATTGATGTTACTATTTCTTTTTAAATTTGAAAATATATTTTATCATCAGATATCCTATACTGAGCATTTCAGTAAGTTGGATATGTAATCATGTTATACGAAAGGAATCATATTAATAAAATGGAGAATTAAGCCAAAAACTTATAATAATAAGAAACTAAACACGTATCAAAGAAAAGCTTTATAATTATATTCACACAACCAAATTTCCTGGTCTCTTTGTAACACTATACACGCATAATAATCTAACATTCGTAGATCCATCAACGCTTCGCATTGCAAAACATGACTACAAACCTCAATGATAAAATGATAATAACTACCTCGAATATTTCAACACAATGTTCATATTTGATCATTCTAATCTCTGAAGATTTATTGCTACGTAAAGCATTTATGGCTGTTAAACTACCTAACAAGGTAAAGTCATTTATTTCAAATACACATCCGAGAGTCTTCATCTTTTAACGACGTGTGAAAAGAGACATCCTGCTCTTGGAGGTAAGCGTTGCTAAGGAAGACTTTCCAATATTAATATTCGAGACAACGAGAGACAGCACATGACAACAAAATCTAATTCTGCCTCGGCCCTATTTCCTTCATCCTATTAGCAATCTGCAGCAACAATCTAATGAGCGAACGCTTTAACGTATTCCGACGCTTCAGCAAAATCAACATTGTAACACAGAGACCATCATTAAAAATTTAACGAGATTTCGAGAAATTAACCAGATTTAAATTTCGTTTCTGAATTGTTAATGTTTAATTTGAAGTATGTAATCTCATCGATAATCTTGTAGGAATAAATAATAAATATGGATTTTGTTGACACGAGACAGGTAAGACTTACTTTTTCATGAGAATTATGCATAAATTATTGCGATCGTCAAAAGAAAGAATAGAGATCTCGAGTATTTCGATTAGGAACACGTTTCAGGGGTTCCAGACATCGGAAATATGGAGTTTGCAATGTTATGTGTCTTTGCAGGCTTCTGAAACCTAAAGGGTTCAAGCAATGGAACTGATATTTTACACATAGATATGGTTTCTTCACAAATAGTGGTTTTGAATTTTATATAAAGGGGAAGTTCCATGCGGATCAGTAGCTCTGATATTTTATACATAGGGATATTTCTTTCTGGATCAGTGGTTCTCAACTTTTATATAAAGGGATAGCTCTTTCCAACTCAATGGTCCTGACATTTTTTAGTAACGAATGTTTTCTTTTCAGATCAGTGCCCCTAAAATTTTATATATAGGAATATTTCTTTCTGGAATAGTGGCTCTGAAATTTTATATAAAGTAGTAGTACCTTCCGGATCAGTGCCCCTTAAATTTTATATATAGGGATATTTATTTCTAGAATAGTGGCTCTGAAATTTTATATAGAGGAGTAGTCCCTTTCCGGATCAGTGACCCTGAAAATTTTTGCAGATGGATTGTTCCATTCGGATCAGTGACCCTGAACATTAGGAGAACTGAAGGGGCAATCCCCCTCTTAGAATGCTAGTAATGCTAGTAAGAGTAATAGAGGCAAAATTATTAAAATTATCATATGCATTTTCCAAAGAATATTTTAAAAACCTATATAACAGAAGGGGAAATATTTTACTGAAATGCAAACCCAGTCTCTTTCCCCCTACTTGTACATTTTTTTCCGCTCGATTGCCCCCCACCCCTCGATAATAGTTTTAGATCCGCTCGATTGCGATTAGATTTTTTTCCGCTCGATTGCGTTTATCCTCCCACCCCTCGATTATATTTTTAGATCCGAGCCTGGGATATGCTAAAATAAAATTTACCTGCTTGATAAAATTCCACCTTAGGAAACTGCATGCTAATTTCAGTCATACGGATCGTTTAGTTTAAAATTTTGCAAAACTTTATGAAGCTGCATTTTGCACCTAGCTTCCTGAGGCAGTCTGTACAATATAAGCTGACGTCTAAATTTCGTGCTGTTTCCTAAAATGTATGTTTAAAATATCTGCTAAACACGAATAATTTCGGTACCCTTTGTTGCTTGTAAATTAATTGCTATTAAGCGACATCGTTGTTTATAGATAACAAGTGAGGCATAAAAATGAATAATCTATAACAATATTTCAGAATTAGATTAATCTTAGAACTAAATATAATTATATCTAATATTTTTACGACAGATGAACGTGCTACAATGAACTTGTGATGTGATGTATCATTTTGATGCTCGCGTGAACTACAGCGTGAGAATTATGTTACCAACTACTTCGAACGACTTAACCGAAAAATAAGGAATAAGTTGTGGAAATTAAGAAGATTTTGTGTGGAAGGAAATGTAGTTAGTCTCAGTCTGTACAGGATAAGATAATCTAAAGAAGAAGTGTTTTATGTGGAGTGTGCGCGGAAGGTTAATTAAGTTTAATAATGTTGATCCTGTTATTGGACTGGCAAGAAAAAGAAGGATGTTTAGGATACTTGAGGAGGTTATACGTTAGTCGAATAAGCAGAGTTGATCTCAACTTTTCTGTAGGAAAAGATTATCATTTGTTACATAGTTATATTTAGTTTGTTTAGGAATTGGTAAGTTTATGCTTTATAGATTGCAGGTTTACTTTTATAATGATTTAGATTTGTGTTAGTTGAATTTGTATAAATGTTTTCATTCTTACTTTTGTAATAAATTACATTATTTTAGAATTATAATTATTAAATACTGTCATTTTTTAAACTCACGTTGCTTTCCATCCGTTTAATTCATAACAATATTATATAAATCATAATATGACAAAAAGCGATAAACTGAAAAAAAATGTTCTTTACTTGGTTTAACTTCATATAAAACGTATAAAACCATTTTTAGACGAAGAAAAACAAATACCAAAATTGAATTGTGCGAGTACAGTCGCTCAAAAAAGTATCCGAACGCTATGGTTGATTTCAGAATTCAGAAAAAATATCTGGCAACGATTTTTTTTAGAAATTAGTGATCTGGACCCTTCGTGTCACATGACACAAAGGGTGCCAGATCACTAATTTCTAAAAAAATCGTTGCCAGATATTTTTTCTGAATTCTGAAATCAACCATAGCGTTCGGATACTTTTTTGAGCGACTGTACAACTGTATTTCTTTAGCAGAAATACAGTTGTACTCGCACAATTTATGCCTTTGATTACTGATCTTAATGAAGTAAGGTATTACAGAATGTATGTACCAAACATACACTTATTTTGTTGAACTGCAACGTTCTGGTTCGGAAAATAACGGTTTATCGATGAGACAGTCAGTGTTGATAACTAAAAATATATTAAATGAAATTGCTCACTTATCCCATCTTTTGGCGCTCTTACAATAATATCTTATTCAGGAAAGTCATACTCTAGAAACGTTAAAGAACAATCTGAATGACCTTGATGGAAAGCTTCCATCCTTCTCAACAGTCCAATATAAGTTATCATATTCTCCTAATCAGCTCTGAGCCCTTCGACTCATTGTGACCTGGTTGTTTATACTATAAGCTTTATAATATATCAGGCAGAAAAAAAAGGGGTGCCCAGAAATAAAATAATAATCCAACTGGGTCCAAGAGGTATAACATGTCAAGTTGTAAACCTGAAAAGTACCTTTATATAAATAACACATCTATTAAAAATTAAAGTAATCCGTGCCTGTGTTCGAAAGTTATTGTGGAACAACCACACAAACAAATAATCTTAAAAATAATGGAAGAGCAATGGAATAAAAATACTGAGTTCTCTTGGTGAAAAAAGAAAACATTTTTTTAGATGAATTTTATGTAGATTAGAGAGATTTTATTCATCTCTGTGGTCTATGGTTTAATACAAAAATCTTCGGAAAAGCCTATGTTCTGAGTGTCCTCATTAGCGACAAAAACAAACAATTGTTAGCACATCAACTCTTTTTTGCACTTTCGTCCCCTTCCTAATAAATCTAAACGTATGATTACTTTCCTCATCCTTTAAGCTACCTGACGAAGTTTAAAACACTTGCCTTGAGCCATATCGAGGCATCAATATGCAAGCATACGCTCGTGTGTGTGCTTATATGCGCTCTTTTCACACAAGCGGTCAGGATTGATGATGGATGGAGCAAAGGATGCTAAGATCTTGTAAATGACACAATGGACGTGTCAATTAAGAGCTTAGTCTGGCGAGAAGTCTGTAACACGAACGCTTGCGCAGGGAACTTGCCGATAAGGATAAGTGCTGGCTCTTGAGAATTCATTGTTATTGGCAGGGTGGCAAACTCTTCAATCGACCTGCACCTTTTTGTATCCTCCGGTGATAGATAAACCGCACTTGGGGGCAACAACGGCAATCCGATACACTTCGTGTTCACGTGGGAAGAAGGTTTGCCTTCCATCCGCAGTATCATCTGTCTTTAATTGTTTTCGCATTCTACACGGCATGGTGTAAGAAGTCAGCTTTAAGGAGCTTGCTTCCTGAGAAGACAGTATAAAGGTGTTCGTGAATAGAAGGTTTTCTAAACAGAATTTCGGCGGAAGCTTCTAAACTTTTAACGCAAATCACCATTTGGGTATTACAGAATGTATGTACCAAACATTCAATACCAAACGAATGAAAAACTTTATTCTGCATCAAAATGCAGTGTTAGGCACAATGATTAGGATTTACGGATTACTGTTTTAAACTACTTTTTTTCCTTTTTGTTTTCAGAAAGAACTTGATATTAGCATTAGTTAATACGGATAAATATATACACCTCGTAATACTATTATCTTATCGATATATATATGTATTTGTATCGCAGTGGCGTATATATGATTTTCTTATCTGGAGAGGAAGATATCAAAATTTAGAGAGTATTACAGAAATTTAAAATTAACATCTATCCAAGCGAAAAAAAAATATCAGGCAGCAGAATTTCATTAAGATCAGTAATCAAAAGCATAAATCTTTTAAATGTTGAAGAAATTTATCTTTTTTATTCATTCTTTATCTTACTAAAAACATACACCAAATTTTAAAGCGGGTCCAGACACCATACCTCCCTCTACCTTCCTCCGCGAACGCCATTGTTATATCGCTACCCAAAACTGAAACAGATAGACATATGAACGGAACTTATAATAATATATAATAGGAAAATGCTATGATTATACACATTAATATATTATGATTATTAATTATGACAGGTTATTGTATGTCTCTGGTATTTCACAATTTGAAAAAGTGTATTCTCGAGAACAGGTATATCAGTCGACTTGTAGCACAACTCGTTATTATAATATCAAACATAATCTGTTGATTTACGGGCAAACGTGATTTATTTATCGAACCATCATACATAATTAGTTTTATAATTCTGATAAGATATTTTTAATACTGCTAAGATTACATATTTTTAAAAAAATATTCCTAACCTTAACTTTTTAGCTTCGAGATCAATACAACACTTGGTTTATTTAGACATAAAATTACTAAACTTTCAATCTTAATTAACATAATTTCCATAGCTGCTTAAAGCACTGTTCTTCTTAACGAAACTTCAACTAACAGTACTAATTCATTGAGTATACACCGAAAGAAAAACATTTTAAATTAATTTTTGAATTATAGATAACGGTTAATCAAAGCGTTTAAATTCGATTATCTCTTTGTCATTGCGCACGGGATGAAATCGAACACAAAAAAAAATTAGATGTTTGTCCATCTTCAATGTCAATCCGTGAATGGCAAAATAGAAGAATCCTATTATTTTCTCACTATCCAAGGGATGATATATATCATTATTGATATGAAATGTAACTTATCCAATTAAAAGCTTACAAAACTATTTTTATACACGTATCCCGTGGCCGAGTGGTTAGCACGCTTGGCTACTGATCTACGGAACCTGAGTTCGAGCCCCGGGTAAGGCATGGATGTATGTGTTGTTTTTCTGCTGAGGTCCTGCCATCCTCTCAGATCTTCTACTTTGGCATATAAACTGACAGGATCCTGTCAGACCTCTGTGTCAAGCAGCTGCTTGAGGGGGTATTTATTTATTATTTTATTATATCTTGAAAAAGTTGTTCAAATAATCTTTCGTAATGGTTACCCATTACTTTTTTAAAGAATGTTAATACTTCTACATTTAAAATAAAGTTCGAAGTGACTTTTTTTTGCTGTGATGAATTTTTTTTTTATTTAAGACACCATTAAACGGCATTCACAAGGTTAAGCCATTTGTATATGTATAACGAAGCAAAGCTAACATTAAAACTCAAAGACATTACCTCCTCAAGCAGCTGCTTGCCACAGAGGTCAGTTTATATGCCACAGTAGTTGGAGGAAGTAAAAGAGTTAACAGAAACACCGAGTTAATCGGACTGGGTAGCAAATTCAAGACTATCTGATGCACATGATTTATATGAACTATCACGACATAGTCATTTTCTCACTAATTGAAGATGAGCCATGTAAATACTACATAGCTCCAACTAGTGGCAAATGAGTATGGTGTGATAGCTCAACAGGTAAGTATCCAGCGCCACCTAGATATACTAAGCCCGCACAACGATTGAACAAAAGAATAGAACAAAGGAGGGGAAGCTAATATGTATAAAGATTTAAGTGATTTAATTTGTCTACTTGGCTACTGATCTATGGGACCTGGGTT
Organism: Ryuthela nishihirai; assembly: GCA_038380435.1. Classification (NCBI taxonomy): domain Eukaryota; kingdom Metazoa; phylum Arthropoda; class Arachnida; order Araneae; family Heptathelidae; genus Ryuthela; species Ryuthela nishihirai. The sequence goes on from JAWZYU010000011.1 coordinate 20,602,319, forward strand.
CGAGCCCCGGGTAAAGGCATGGATGTTCGTGTTGTTTTTCTGCTGAAGTCCTGCCATCCTCTCAGACCTTCTACTCTGGCATATAAACTGACAGGCTCCTGTCAGACCTCTGTGGCAAGCAGCTGCTTGAGGGGGTATTTATTTATTTTATTTTTTTTACTTCATTTGCACTACTACTTTATTACGATATGCTGGATATTTTAAACTAATTACCAAATTTTTAAAAATAAATAGTTACCAGTTAAGTTTTAAGAGACGAAATTTTAATTTAAAAAAAAAAACCTGTCTATTTGAAAATTAATCATTTTGTTAGTGCACTGTCCAGGCCCTATATGATTGGAAATGACAAAGGACATTTGTCTGTTGTTAAAACTGAATTTCTCAGATATAGTTTCTTGCTTTAAAATGTTCATAGCATAGGAGTTGGATTATTTTACCTGTGAGCCGCAATTTTTTGCACACAAAGATCTAAATGATCCAGATTGTGACAAAGATCACAAGGATCCAGATGGCTCAAAGAAGATTGGGGGGGGGGAAGGGATCCATTGGACAGCTGTTTCGAGAAAGATGATAGCTTCCTATCAAGGCCATCCAGCGAGTTCTTTAACGTGCACAGGGTATAACTCTCCCGCATACGGGGACACCGCTTTAAGTCCCATCCGACGGAAGGCGGCCTTTCCAAGCCCATCGGTGTCCCCTACTGACCCAAGGCAGGGTGTGGGTTTCTCGGAGATAAATCTCAACGCTGGCCCCGCTGGGACTCGAACCTTGGAACTGCAGATTACGAACCTGGCATGTTACTCACTGAGCCTCCCCCTATCCTAATCACAACATATGAAACAGAGAAGTAAAATCATAAATCTCGATTTGTCGTGATTTTATATTTAAACTCTTACAAGGACAATAAAATTATTTCACTTCTTATCCAGAAGTAAAACCCCAGATACACTATCGCAGGCCTAGGTAAATTAAGGCCCGCCACCTCATTTTGGCCGGTGTGCTAGCTACTGCTCAAAAATGAATTAAATTTGTAAGAGAGAAAGAAAGGACGTATAAAAGGCAAACAATCCGACTTCGGCGAAACAAATTCTCATTAAAATAATTGATTTTAATAAAATTATACTGTTTTTGCTTCACTTTATGTTTCTTTTGCGTTGCTTATACATACATTATTAATTATATATTTCGTTGGCAGCTTGCCCTTCCATTTCAGTTTTCTATGCAGCTCTTCAGCTAAAACGTTCGTCCAGGCATGCGCTAATGTAACAATATATACTATGACCACTGCAACAATGGATAAATCCTTTATCTATTCTACTTGATTTCCTATATTAAGATACAAATAAATGCTATTTTTATGAATAAATTGTTATGCTCGATTCACTATTTCTATATTACTCTGAAACATTTATGTTTCAGAAGTGTGTTTTTTTTATTGAGAAAGGCATAAAATAGCAACTAAAATTTTAAACAGTTTATCATGTAAAATGTCATATATATATATACCCAAGATTGATAATATGCAGGTCAAAATCTCCTAAATACGTTCTGGAAAAATCAGTCAAATAATAATATTTAAATACGTTCTGGAAAAACGAATCATAGCTTATTTGTACACTGTTGAGTCTATATCAGTTATGTTAATACCTTTTCAATATGTATTCGTCTTGTGACATAGATAAGATCGCATGCCACACCGCTGTTTACAGTGATGTCCCGTTCTTCCCACGCATATTTTCGTGAAACGTGACATGCACGACGTGCAGTATGTGTCCCTGTGCCAAGCAAATGAGAGCAATTCTCAGAAACTGATGAAGTTCCTGGTAGTAAAAGATAGAGGACGAGCAGATGTTTCTTATCAGATAATAAGGTCAGAGATTACAAAATTGCAGCACCAAGCTTATATTTTAAACGCTTTGATGTATTGCTCTATTTACGTTTATGAGACCTGATAAGGGCGTATCCCATAATGTTTTAACAGAATACCGATGGTTAGAGGCTTTAAATTATATTTAGTTTTATTAACGAATAATAAAGTTCAGTTTAATAAGACTAATCATCTGCTAGACAAGGTACAAACAAAGTAGTTTTTCTGGAGAAAAAACCGCACCATGTTTTCGACGATCTTATTCCTCTTATTAGGGTAAAATTAGTATAAGAGCACGCCCTGATCTAGAAAAAAATAAGTGGGGAAGAGGCCGGATTTCCATTGCAGTATAACATTTTAGAGGTCTTTAACATATTCTTGAAAAATTCGTAAAATATGGAGATATTTAATAATTTTGCCTCCATTACCCTTTCTAACATTCTCAAACTCCCTTCTACCCTTGAGAATGTTAGAGAGAATGCTTGAGAACGACAGAAAGGCACAGACAGACATGGGATTTTTTTTAATAACGAAAAATTTTATTGCCAGAATAGTTACATTTGCATCCGACAGGTGGCACTGTAGCGGTGTACAGAGGTCGGCCGACGTCATTGGCCAGGTTGAAAGAAGCTATTCGCCATCATGTGACAGGAATTACAGCTGAAACCCTCTTCGATGCTGTGCAGTGTCGTGCCAACACGTCTGACGGCCATTCTCATGAATGACGGTCGTCACATTGAACATTTGTAATCCTAGCTGCGTTGCGAATTATGCTGCGCCACTGTACAAACTACTGACACAACTGAAGAGCCACCTGTCGGTGGCAAATGTAACTATTCTGGCAATAAAATATTTCGTTATTAAAAAAAAATCACGTGTCTTTCTGTGCATTTCTCTGAAAACCGCATCGTGCTACTGTATATACTTTTCGAATTATTGCATTTTTACTTTTTCTGTTACTTTTCGATCACTCGGTATTACTTATAAAAATTTATAATTTTCATAATAACAATTCGGCAATGCATTTAGTCCTTTTAACGCATTATGTTTAAAAAGAAAATTTTACAGGACTAAAGAATGTCAACACGTTATTCGATTTCATTTTGAAAACGTTAGGGAATTCAACGGCAAATGAAATATAATATTAAGAACATTGAAAGCATCTCATTGTAGTGATACGAGGAAAGAGCGTTCTAGTTCCCACTAGAGTGTTGATCGAACGACCAGAAATACTGTGGAATGAGCCTTCACATTGGAATGTGTTTGACTACATTCCCATAGCATACTTAGAAAATCTTGCTGAACGTCCTCATTGTGGTCTTTTGTTCTGGCATCTCGACAAAACCTCAAAACACGTGTGGTAATATATTAGTCAGCCAATCATTTTAGAGACGAGTTTAAGATGGTCTTCTCATAACCACTGCCAGGTATTTTATTGCAAATGCCATTTTCATCGTATTTGTGATTGTTCAGCAATGTGCCATTTTCTTCCCAAAGGAACCCGAAAAAGGCCAGCTAGATTTTTTTCTTATTCGCAATTTTCGATGTGGATCATCGGTTGGCTCATAAGTTAAAACACATTTCTTTTATGACACTGATTAATTATGTTGGTTTGTTTTACCTCCGAGAGTATTGTTTTGCACACAATAGGATAAATTGCCAAGTCACAATGGCCACAAGGAAGATATGGGTGGAGAAGGGAATCTACTGGCTTGCTGTTGGGAGGTAAATATAAACCTCCTTTCAAGACCATTCAGTATTTCTTTACATGTATAGGATATGCTCTCGTATTAGAAAAACCACGGCGTCACGTCTCATCCAATGGAGGAAGTGTTTCCGAGTCTATTACTTTTCTCTTTCTCACCGAGCGAAGTGTTCGGGTTAGAGGGGGAAATTTCAATGCAGACATACTGAAGACTCGAACCTGGGAACATCTGATTGCGATCCTTGCACTCTACCGACTGAGTCACAAGTAGAAGATGAATCACCTGAAAAATTTTATTTTTCAGGTTAGGAAAAAGGAAAAGGAATGGTCGGAAAAAAATTCCTTTCAGTGTGCTACACGACTTTATCGAAAGCTTTTCAGTTCATATGTCTTAAAAACTGCTTCTCTCTCTCGATTCATTTCATATAAACACGAAATAGGCTGTAGATAGAACTTATATATTGCTGTAATTTCCGGTCCAAAGATCACACTGTCAGCCAAATATGCAGATAAATGACACTGTGGGTAGCTTTTTTTCTTCACTGTTAGTCTAAAATGTTTGATAACCACTTTGACAAAATAGTTTTGGATGAATCTATAACACTGCAAAAATAAAGTGCCACATTTTGCAAAAATCCTAACACTCTTAAATAATCCTTTCACGTTTTTGTTCAAACTCATTATTTTTCATTTCATTTTAGACAGCAAAGCTGAAGAAAGAACCTTATTATCTTTACTTGTACATCGGTAGAAAGCAAAAAAAAGCTAATAATCCAGCAAAAGAATGACAAGATAATTTTTGACGTCCATATCCTTCTCAATTTTTCGTTCAAAAATATTACATATATAAATCGCAATAGAGGAAAATTCCAGTCGTTTCTAAGGATGTTTTAGGAGCATTGATTATTTCTTGACCACTGTCTTCTTCCCATTTGAGACTTTTCACTTTCAGTTTTTTTTTCTCCGTAAAGTTTCAGTTGTTCAGCACATTTTCTCACGTCTCAAAAAAGGATGTGTCAGTTTCGTTCGCTAATGGATGTCTCACTGAAGCATCAAGAGCTGAATATAAGTTTTTTGACAGAACAAGAATAGAAAAGGTGAAAAAAAAGAAGGAAATGTCTTTTCTATGTCCGATGTATTGGAGGTTGCAGACAGGACTACTGAGCTTTTCCTTTTTTCGTTCATTTTGTTTTTCCCTTCGTCACGGACGGAGCTCAGCTGGCTGATGTTAAAGCATGTTTTTCTTACTCGCCAATATATCAGGTCTACACTTCGCTTTTGTTCGATTGGTCGAGTTAGTGGAACCCTGGGACACTAGAACAACAGCAAGAGCCGCTTCGTGCCTTGAGGGCCAAGTGGAGGTTGCAACTCTGGGTATAACAGCAAATATGAAGTGCATTTTGTTTGTGTCTACTTTTGAGAGGGTGGAAAAAGAGCAATTTTATCCGGAGGACTGCAAGCTAAACTGCTAGGAAACCCGTCATTAGGTAATTTAGTTGCCTGAGAAACGATCGGAGATAATGGTTCAAATCTAGATCAAAGATGGATCTGAGATTTTGCATCACAAGAAAGAAAAAAAAAGGACATTTTCTTTATCATTCCTGTTATGAAATGAAATGACCCTTAAATGTTACAAGATTGTTTCTTCAATAAATTTGATCAATTTTTCCTCTTCTTTCCACTAGGTCAACTTAGTAGAAGAGGGAGCTTGCAACAACAGTGGAGGCGTAAGATGGGCGTATCTCCCCAGTGCAAAAATAAGTTACTTCTACAAAGGAAGAAGTCTTATGGAACTCACTCTTAATAGAATTGTTACTTTTTACCAACTCATTTCTAGTGGCTGATTTAGATGTTTTTTACGTCAAGAAAACATTAAGTAGAAATTAATACTTAAATATCAATATATTTTAATATATGTACAAATAATGTATTATAGGCTGGGATGTAAAATATAGAAGTGGATGTGGATCAAAGGTCAGAATTAAGCCAAAACGAACCAAATTGTTGTCTTAGTATAACGTTAAGAAATTACTGAATAGTAAAATATGATTTACCTATGTTCTTCTTGTTATAAAAAATTTCCAGGAAAAGAGAGGAGCGTGATCTACTATTGTTATTCCTCTAGATCCCACCGTGGTATAATAATTATATATTATATTAAAAATGATTTTAATAACCTACTTGAAATTAAATAAATGCTATTTTATAATTTATCGTCAATTTATTTGAAAAAAGGAAAAGAATTATTCATTTTCGATTATATGTAAAACAGATAAATTTGATTTTTTCTGGAATCTTGAGATTTCAGAAATGTACACTACGATTATCTCACCCACTTCCATTTGATTCTGATGATCAAATTTATGTCAAGGTGTCAATTCATTAGAGTAATGAAAAGACCTTACTTTTATTTTTTCACATATGAATAGAAACCAACGACTGACGTACCTTTTTATTGCCCATGATTCTAAATGAGAAAAGTTAAATTTAGAGCCTAAATATTAGTGCCCAGCCTAACATGTGAGCCTTAGAAGACAGCCTCTACAAACTAATTTCGTATGACATCGCATAACAGGTCGTTCAGCATCTACTTATATTTTTCTTCTCACATTCTGTCTTCCATCTTCCCATTCTCCTTTAAACCCCCCCCCCCCCCACTCCTTTCCCACCCCCTGCTTTGGTATATATTATCCTCCAACTCCGCCACGCGTCCTACGTGCTTTAAACAATCTGGAAGACAGGAGATACATTGTTCAACCCACTCCACGTTCACGAGTGGTAGACGCTGGCAGCGTGTGTGCGCGGAGAACTGACTGTGCAAGCGTAAAGTACCAATCCATGTCTCTCCCTAACCTTCAACAAGGGTGATCAATGAGATGCATTGTGTGACCGAAAGCCCGGGCCTGTCAGATGCTGAGCTGGCCTGTTATGTCCTGCTTGACGTGGTGCGGTGGCCTCGTTGAGTGCGCAATGGATGTGGGTTCGCCATCCATTCATCGTCATGAAAGCGATCAGGAGTAAACTGTGACCCAGCTTCCTCCGATCCTACCACCTCAACTTCCTCTGCCTCCTCCTTTTCCTCTTGATGGTGCGATGCATTCCACCATCGCGAAGACTCCCGCCTCTTTTCTCCCTCTTGGTCCGGACCAATTCTTGCCGTTTCTTTCTCTTTTGTGACCGCTCGACGAAGCCAGAGGAACGGATTGTGCATGGAAGGATAAGTTGTCCATAGATGGTGGGCATACCGTAAATATCTGCAGTTGGAGATTGACTGTTGCTCTTGGCTTCTCCCACATAACGGAAAAGCGATATATTTCGCTCGGAGGGAGATATCGCCGCTTGACAAGGAAGGGAAGTGCATTGGTTGCACTTTGTATCAGACGTATTTAGTCATGGGAGATAAAAATATAATACAGTGGATTCTCAATTATCCAGAATGAATGGGAATAAAACAATCCAGGATAATCGAATTCCCAGTTAATCCGTCATCCATATAAAACATACAAAAGCTTCCAAATTTTTAGAAAACGTCATAGCACGGACTTATTATATTCATTTAAAAGAGCATTGCAAGCAAGTTGCATTGTGCTGCGTGAAATATTTTACTGTCGCATCATATTTTAACGGCAACTATCTCATATCCCATATTATTTTAGGGCATGCATTTTTTTTCTTCAAAATCTCGATTAATCTGCATCCTGGTTAATCGAATCCAGGATAATCAAGAGTCTACTCTTCCACGAAACCAACTAGATAAACTCAGTACGAAATATGGAATATGAATGTTAACAGAAGCACACATCTAAAATTATTAACTATATTTTCATCTTTAACAACTTCTTCTCATACTGTGAATTTCAAAAGAGAGAATGAACCGAAGACTGCCGAAGCTTCAATTATTAGTTTAATTCATAAATTCCTCATTAAATAAAAGGAAAACACAATCACCATTAATTAACTTTCCATCAGAAAGTTGGATATTAAGAATAATCAATAATCTGTTCATTAGTATATTGCAATGTGCAACACAATGGGGAGGAGAAAGATTATCACTTATTTCGGATTGACAATTTTATCTCTTTTCTAGAAAGTGACTTTTAGGAAAGGCTAACTACCTATTAAGCCCTAATGATCCGTATGTTATTATCAATATATGATCCGCAAAGAATGATAAGGAGAAGAATCCATTGCATGATCTACTTTTGAACAATAAAAGACTAATTTATGATTTGTAGATTAGGCTCACACTTTAGATTCCAGAGAAATTAGTCTGGGATTTTTTTTTCACTATCAATACAGTATTCATTGTCCAAGAGAACAAAAATTACAATGAGAAATGTATCTTTTCGGCTCGCATACCATGTAAACCAAATGAAGATTTTGTCGTTTAAAACAACAACAAGAAATAATGATTACTATTATTCATTTGAAGTTCGATTTTCTAAAAGACTGTAGCGTTCACGGAATGCTTACAAATATTTTTGTGCAACACGTAAGTACAAGACGATGGAAAGATTTAATTGGTAGAGACTACCATAACTAAATGCATTTTAACATAGACGACTACTAACGATTATGCAGCAGCTTAGTCGTTTGCTTTCACTCCTCACAAATAATTATCTTCATTTTGAAAGACTTTAAGTAGCATTTTGAAGTTAAGAAACTTTTCTAGTATACTGGAATGAATACTTAACTTACTTTTAGAGAATATTGTAATTTATATACTTCCGATATGACACGATTTAACTTTTCTTTCCCGAAAATGGGTTGGCGGGATTGATCAATTACCTGGTAATTCGCAATTCCCAGGTTCGAATTTCTGCATTTCTGGAACAGCATTTCTGCCTTCGGCCAGTAGGAGGCATCGATTGGCTTAGAAAAGTCGCCGTCCGTCGTATGGGGCGTTAAACCGTGAATCCGTGTGCGGAAGAGCCATACCCTGTGTACATTAAAGAACACGCTGTATGGCCTTGACGGGAGACTACCATCTGTCTCTCAACAGCTGTCCAGTGGGTCCTCTTCCAAAAACCTTCTCTGAACACTCGGGGTTCTTGTGGCCTGGCCATTTAGTCCACTGTGCAAAATAGTATCGCTCAGAGGTAAAGAAACATAACTCGACCCCAAGGTTTATTATTTTAAATCACTCAGCCACTTCCATGGACCCTCTCTTAAATAACTCGGTCACTTCAAAGGATCTCTACTAAACTAATCGACCACTTAAATGGACCATCTCCGAAATTACTCAGCCAATTTAATGGTCCCTAAGCTGAATTAATGATTCTTCGATGGACCATCTCTTAAATCATTCGATCACTTTGACAGATTATTTCCTGAAACTTAATTTAAGATTATTGCTTCGATATACCCCTTTTCCAAAACATTCGACTAATGAGCTAGACTCTCCTCTTTTTAAAGAAATGTTGTGTGAGGCGCTGCACAAAACAACAAGCCCCCAAAACATAATAAATGCAATCCAAATAGTTTCAGGCTTGTAAAATAAAGAATCATAATTTTTAGTTCCATCAGAACCTGAGAGATATTTTTTTCTTTTTTCCCCATGACGCCAGTGAGGAAATGGATATTGCTTGGCTCCATCGAATGTCGCATTTAAAAAATAGGTGATGAAAAAAACCATTTGATGGTAATGGTTATTAAAAAAAATATCCATTTCTTAAGTTAGTTTTGCTCGCAGTGTATGTCAACTCTCATTGCAACTATAGTCATTTTTTCCACACTAATTGACAACGTCAATTTCTCAAGAGATGGAGCCACTGATACTTCTCCCAAGGAGGTGACTTTAAGGCATCAACTTGAAACACTTCCTCATTGAGTTTTTTCTTTTCCTCTTTTTCAGTAATACTGCTTTCTTTTTTTCAACTGAAGAGTGAAATGCGTTTTTGGTGATGGAGTTTTATTGTTAACCATTTAAGCTAAAAGGTTTCGCTTCTTTTTTACCGCAATTAAAAGATTTTTCAATCCATTCCTCTTATTTTTAAAATGTTTCGTGCCTCAAATCTGTATTTGTACTACTTGTTCCTCCTCTGAAAGATCATTTAGAATATCACACTTTTAAAAAATTTCATATTTCGCAAATTGTATTGTACAAATGGAAACAAGCATATAAATTCGCGTCACTGTGCTTTCTAATGTTCAAAAATGCGATTGCGTGAAGGAATTCACAAAGAAAATTCAGTGCAAATTTCAGGAAAATATGATGATAAACACCGGTTCTTGAAAAACATTAATCATGGTAAATTAATTTTTTCTTTTGGATGAATGTTACGTGGGTTGGTTGGCCCGATCATAAGGACCACGAGGGCCCAGAGAACATTGGGGGGAGGGGACCCACTGGACAGCTGTTGGGAGACAGATAGTATGTTTCCCTTCAAGCGTGTTATTTAACGTGCAAAGGATATGACTCTCGCGTACACGGGCCACAGTTTTACGTTCCATCCGACGGACGGCGGGCTTTCCAAGCCACATTTGCATGGTGTCCCCTACTGCGAGAAATGCGGGGAATTTTGCGGAGATAAATCTCAACGCTGTCTCATCTCTTAATGTCACATGGATTATCTACAATCCTCCTAATTGACAAACTAAGATCATTCATTAAAATCTGACCAGATCTGCCTTTCTTTTATATTAAATGATTGAAAAAGTCATTTGTTTTCAATATTTAAGAGTGTTAATTCGACTTTATTTTTCCCAAGTTTCTTTGCCTAATTTTTTTTCATATGCGATGTTAGAAATACAGCTGTAAGATATACATATATTCATTCCAGATATTGATAATGATTGTTCTAAAAAATAATATTAGATTTAACAGTTAGTAACATTGTCACATCATACATATTATAGATTATTAAAAAGCTAGTTCAGGATCAAATATATTGTGACCACATTTGACCAGCTGTGCCATTTGACCAGCTTTGCCATTTGACCAGCTTGCCCCCCCCCCAAAAAAAAAAAATACAATACAGTAAAATATTTAGAGGATTATGATTTAAGAAAAAAACCTTTATGTCTATTTTGTGTGGTTTTCTTTGGTGTGTGATATAGTTTATTTACTCATGCAATATTATATTTAATTACATGTCATTTCGTTAGTTCATCAAACGTAAATCAATAGTATTTTACCTATCTGAATTTCCAGTTTCCATCATTATTTTATGTCCCTTTCGAGAGTCTGCTTTCCTTCTCCCTGAAATCGATTTTAGTTACGTGTCTTGATTGCTGCCTTTCGGTTAATTCTGGGTGAAACTATATTTTAATTTGTATGAGAAGATAATTCGTTTTTCCACTTTCGTATTCCCAAATGGAAAATAAACATGAAACCTTTGATCAATATCAAATTAATGTAACATTTGTCTGTTCCCTACAATTGATAACGAATGTATGAATCTCTCTTAGAGTCGATTTGCGGAAAACGCCACCCTTTAAATTTCTGTAAACAAATCAGGGTTCTGTCACGAAATCCGAAAACAGAATAAACTTCTTTATTCACCAGGTATGGTTAGCTCATTCTCTTTCGCAGAGTGAAGATCCCATGTTTGTTTGTTCTCTTCTTTTCGCACCATTAACGTAAGGAAATTGCCAGACATCATTTTCTTTAATTTTCCAGCGTAATCGGATGCCTGCGGAGCGAAATATTCCTGCTAACGAGTTAATTAGTTTCGTTTACAAAATAAATTTACGAAGTTTTGAGTTTCCTCAAAATAAATTTGAAGAACCTTTCAAGCTTTATTGTTTACTTACTCTTCTATTTTGAACGTGTATTTATTTATTTTTGATAAAACTTTCAATAATTTCTTTCGTTTGCAAATGATTTAAAAAACACGGTTCTTTATGAATTTACTTTTACTTTTTATCCTTTATAAAAATTAAACTCTTTGTTATACGCAACAAAAAAACAAGATTGGGTTCGGTTATTACACTGGGTACATCACTGAAATAGGTCTCTTTTTACGTTATCATTGAATAAATTATTAATGCTTAGCAGGAAAATGAGGATAAAAAACACAAAAATTGGCATTTGAATTCGAAGCCGTATCTAAAAAATATGAAGTTATAAAACAACGTTTTAATTTGAGATTTCTCAATCATTTGGAGAAACGATTTAGAGTAAGCACAGTTTTAGTAAAATCTTAAGTGATCTTGCAGGCAAATCAGTTGATGCAATGCTTATTTTATAATTTATAGATTTGGAGATTGAATCAGCGATTTCGCGATTGCATTTGCCTTTTTTAAGCGAATACCGATATCTACCAAAGATCTTTAAGATGGGAGCTGACAATGTGATATTGTGGTAAATGGAGCTAAATGGAAGTTAATGTTAATAAAAATATTAAATGGTTATAAAATTATCTTAGTAGATAAGATATATATAGGTAATATTTGCATTCTAGGTTGGGTTCTTTTACCTCTGAGCGGCACTTTTTTGCACACCATGGGCTAAATGGCCAGGTCACATGGACCCCGAAGGCTCAGAGAAGGTTGGGGACCCACTGGAACAGCTGTTGGGAGACAGATGGTAACCTCCCGTCAAGGCCATCCAGCGTATTCTTTAACGTGCACAGGGTATGGCTCTCCCGCACACGGGGCCACGGCTTAACGTCCCATCCGACGGACGGCGGCCTTTTCAAGCCCATCGGTGTCCCCTACTGACCGTGGGCAGGGCGGGGGATTTTGTGGAGATAAATCTCAACGCTGACCCAGCTGGAACTCGAAACTGGGAACTACAGATTACGAGCCTGGCGCGCTACCACTGAGCCACCCCCGCTCCCTTGCATTCTAGGTGAGTTTACTGTTACGTTTCACAATACTTAATTTTTTAAATCCGAACCAGAAAAATTTCGATAACTATGAGCACTAGCCCTCCCGGGCTCGGGTGCTCAGATGTTTCCAAGTTGCCAAGTACATTTTCCCGACACATCGTAAAACATATATGCAGAAATGCATTCTTCAAAGAAATTTTTTAATTCTTTGTGCTAAAGGCTGTTACAAATTTCAAAAGAATTAAAAATTTTTAATCATAAGATTAAAGTCTTAATATAATTTGGATTGAAGAATAGTAGAAATAATTCGTAGAAATTCAACATTCGCTATTAATATCATTTATAAACACTAACTGATTCTTTACTAAAAGGCAGAATAAAAAAAAGAGCCAAAAGCTGAAAGGTGTTTATTTTAAATTGCTTAAAGACTGATTAAAAGATCGAAATAATAATCAAGAAAGATTTTCTATTGATTTTTACCATTTACAATGAACACTAACAAAAATTTTCACAGAGGTCTGATAGAAGAGTCAGTATAATACTAATATGCCATAAAAAAAAGGATTTGTGAGGAAAGCAAGACTCATCAAATATAAAATGCGAGAAAAGTAGCATCCATGCCTTATCCGGGGTTGAAACCCGAGTCCTTTTGATTACGAGACAAACGCTCTAACCACTCCGCCACAGGAACGGTCAGAACATTACAAATTTAAATTTTTACTGAGTGCTAGTCTGAACTCTCTAGTTTTAGTCAATAAATATTTTTTCTCTAGTCACCAAATATTTTAGTAGTTAAATACATACAGGGAGATCAAAAAGTCTCTGCGCACCTGATGAGGGTTGGGTTGGGTTGTTTTACCTCTGAGCGGCACTTTTTTGCACACCATGGGCTAAATGGCCAGGTCACATGGACACCGAAGGCTCAGAGAAGGTTGGGGGAGGACTTCACTGGAACAAGCTGTTGGAACAAGCTTCACCGGAACAAGCTTCACTGGAACAAGCTGTTGGGAGACAGATGGTAGCCTCCTGTCAAGGCCATCCAGCGTGTTCTTTAACGTGCACAGGGTATGGCTCTCCCGCACACGGGGCCACGGCTAAACATCCCATCCGACGGACGGCGGCCTTTCCAAGCCCATCGGTGTCCCCTACTGAACGTGGGCAGGGCGGGGAATTTTGCGGAGCTTACCCAGATGGGACTCGAACCTGGGAACTACAGATTACGAGCCTGGCGCGCTACCGACTGAGCCACCCCCGCCCCCAGCACCTGATGAGGAATACCTGTACCATTACAATAAACGTTGAAAGTCTCGAGACATTTAGGGACACGTGATGGCTTAGTGTGACGTTAGTGGGAGAGACGCGGTCGCCTGCTTGCCAAGCAGTCAGTGAGCCACATTGAGCTAAGTAGTAAGGCACTGTAGATGTGCGTTGTGGCAATGGCGTTATCTGTTGACGAGCGTACATTCCTTGTGGAACATGTGTTTCGGTATGTGAAAGAGTGCACACAAGACGTTCAGTTTCTGGAAACCAAGGTGCTCTATCGTAATGCAGTGCAGCAATTGATTCAGAAATTCCAGGAAACCGATTCCGAGTGAGACACGCCCAGATCTGGTAGGCCATCAATACCGACAGGGGAGAAAGTGTTGGATGTCGCAGACTGCTGCATGCTCCGAAGCCCGAAAAAGTCCATCAGGATATTGAAGTGTCTATTAGGTGCACAGTGACTTTTTGATCACCCGGTATATTTGCGTCGCTAGTAGATGTGCTGTTACCTTGTTTAATTAAACAAAACCACTGTAAAATATAGTTCATACTCAAACTGTTAAGTAAATTTGACTTTGTAGACAGGAATTGGATTGAATTTTGAGAGTACAGAATTAGACGAAACTTTATTCTAGTAGGATATATGATTATTAATTTCCTTAAGCTCAATATTATGTGTTTTTTTTTCAAATTAAATGAATGATATTGGGTTGTTTTATCTCGGAGCGGCATTTTTTTTGCACACAATGGGATAAATGGACAAATAAGGACCCGAGAGATCGGAGACGTTAGGAAGGGGACACACTGGATAGCTGTTAGGAGACAGATGGTAATCTTCCGTCAAGGCCATCCAGCGTGTTCTTTAACGTGCACGTGGTATGACTCTCCTGACGAGAGAACCATGGCTTATCATTCCATCCGACGGACGGCGCCCTTTCCGAGCACATAGGTGTCCCATATTAACTGAGAGCAGAGCGGGGAATTTTGAGGAGATAAATCTTAAAGGTAGCCCTGATAGGATTTGAACCTGGGAACTGCAGATTACGAGCCTGGAGCGCTGCCGACTAAGCCATCCCCGTTCTAAATATATCAGAGTAAATAAAAACAATTGCGACTCAATCTTTATGATATTTGAAAAAAAAAAGTATTTTTCTATCCCTCGTTTTAATAGCATTATTTATTATTGGAATGCAAAATATATATTGGCAAAGAACGAGTATTTCAGTAAAAATAAATATTAGATTAACAATATCGTAAGTCAATGAATTTATTTTGGTTTTGCAATATTAATACCACATTAACATCTATTGATTTGCAATTCTTACCGCGATTTTGCATATGAATGCATATATTCGAGCTTAATTTGTATCTCATCACGTTATTTATAACTCATCTATCGGTAAAATAAACTTTCCCTTATTTCTTCACTATCTGCAACTATTGACTTTAAATCAAAACTTGGTCGTCATTTTAAATTGCTTTTCTTTTTCAAACATGTTAAATCACATATACGATATTTTTTTCATCATTCGTTTTCCTTTCCTCGTTTCTTTTCCTTTTGTCATCTGTTTTTATGTACTTTTTCTTTTCCGACTCCTTTTCATGTTTCTCCCAATCTATTCACCTCCTACGGAACAGGCGAACGTCATTACATTTATCACCATCAGAGGAAGACGAAAAACCAAAATGGGAATAGCAGCGTAAAGGAAAGGAGCTGACACGTTGTCGAAGGACGTGGAGGACAAAAAATGAAGAGAGCGAAAACTAAAACAATAGAGAGACATATCACAGTGGCCACAGCCGATCAAACGGTCGCAGACATAGCGGGATCGTCTCCATCAATCATCGGCAAAAGCGATAAGACGACTGATTGGAAGGAAATATGGGAGCTGTCCTAAGTAGCATCTTCATAGAGAAGAGAAGTGCTGGTGGCATCCAGAACATAACTTTCCAGATTTCTGGTAAAATGAAAAGATATTTTTGGAATGTCATCTGTCTGTATGCCATTTTGTCTGCTTTTGGTGTATCACTTGTCTTGTTCCGAGTTCTATTCCTCAGGAGTCAACCAGATTTGTGGTACGTCTGAGCAACATTTTTTGGAACAAAATGGACTAAATGGCCAGGTCACAAGGATACTAAGGTTTCAGAAAAACAGGTTGGTGAATATCATCCACTGGCAGCTGTTAGGAGATAGATAGAAGCGTTCTGTCTTTGTCATCCGGCAGATTATACTATCGATGTGTGCTAGACCTGCGCTAGATAATAGAGACGAATTCGTGTACATTCAGCAAATGAGAGGTGTGAATTATTTGGGTTACAAAACCTATGTATTTGAAGAAAATCATAGAAAAAATGCTTGTATAGGTTTCTGGAAGTTGTACAATTTAAAAGACTTGTTCCTTTACAAATTGCGCAAAATATGATAAAATTATGTATATGTGCATTTCCCATTACATTTTAACCTTTCCGCACATAATTATAAAAGCCCACAAGCCCTAGTTCTAATCATGTGACTATATTGATATACAGCTAGGAGAGCTAAAATGGTTTGCAGATATACTGGACACTGTTTAAGAAGGATTAATACAAGCTAATACATAATGTGAAAAGCCAAATATTATGACCACCTGCCTGATATGATGTTAGTCCTCCACGTGCCGCCAAAAGAGCTCTTACCCAGTGAGGCATGGGGCTACAAGATTTCGAAAGGTATCTTGTGGTATCTAGTACCAACATGTTACCAGTAGATCCTTTAACTCTTGTAACTTTCGTGGTTGAACCGCCGCAAATCGGATATGCTGTTCGAACACAAAACCACAGATGCCAGATTGGATTGATGTCAGGGGAATTTGGAGGTCAGGGCAATACCTTGTAGTCTTCCTCATGTTCCGTGAACCATTCTCGAACAATCCGGCAATTGTTGCATGGTGCATTATCCTGCTGAAAGAAGACACTACTAGAGAGGAATACTGTTGCCTTGAAAGGATGTACCTATGTTTAAGTAGATGGCAGACGTCATAGTTTCCTGCACATGAATGACCAAACCCAGGGTTTCCCAGCAGAACATTGCCCAAAGCATTACACTTTCCCCACTAGCTTGTTCTCGTCCCACGGTGCATCCTGGTGCCAACACTTCCCCGGGTAAACGACGCACATGTACTCCATATGGTGCAACAGGAAACGAGATACATTGGCTCCGACGACTTACTTCCAAACATTCAAGGTCCATTTTTGATCCTTGCGTGCCCATTTCAGCTGCTTTCGACGGTGATCCGAGGTTAGCTTGGGCACTCAGAGCAGGCTGCAGCTACGCAGCTCTATTTTCAGCAAGGTTCGATATACTGTGTGTTGTGACACATTACTCCCATCACCAGCATTCAAATTACGGGCGAGTTGCTCCATAAGTATTACTTCTGTTGGCTCGTACTATACGGATAGCCTTCGCTCACCTCTAGCATCGATGATCCGTGGTCGGCCCATACTTTGCTGGTGGCTGACCGTCAGCACCCCACAAGCCTTGCCATCTCGATAATGCTCTGACCCATTACAATGCCCTTTGTTAAACTCACTTAAGTCCGCTGCTTTTCCCATCTGAAGAACAAGAATTTGCATAAAGAAGTGCTGGTTATAATTTTTTGGCTATTCGGTATGTATTTAGGAGTGTACAATTGCGTTTTTTATTACACGATTTAATAATGCTTTTTGCAGTAGTGAAATTAGTCGGAAATGTACATACATACATACATACATACATACATACATACATACTGTGCATATACATTGAAGAGCCAAAACATTATGGCCACAGCGTCTTTATACAAATCGAAGCAACCACAGGTAAACGACGACGCATATGAAGGTCATGAAACGATATAACACCTGATACTGAGCTCTGTTAATCAGTGTTAATCTTGTTCTTCAGATGGGAAAGGCAGAAGGCCTAAGTGAGTTTCACAAAGGACAAATTGCAATGGCCAGACGACTGGGTCAGAGCATTTCCGAGATGGCAAGGCTTATGGGGTGCTAACAGTCAGCCTTGGTAATACCTTCAAAAAATGGTCCAAGTAGGGAAAAACCACGAACCGGCAGCAAGGTGTGGGTCGACCACGGCTCATCGATGCTAGAGGTGAGCAAAGGCTTCCCTTATGGTACAAGACAACAGAAGAGATACTGTGGTGCAACTCGCACGTAATTTGAATGCTGGTGACGGGAGTAATGTATCACAACACAGAGTACATCTAACCCTGCTGAAAATGAAGCTGCTCCGCGTGCCCATTATAATCTCGGTTCACCTTCGAAAGCGCCTACATGGGCACGCGAGCAACAAAACTGGACCTTGAATGATTGGAAGAAAGTCGTCTGATCCGATGAATCTCGTTTCCTGCTACACCATATGAAATGCCGGGTATGTGTGCATCGTTTACCTGGGGAAGTGTTGGGACCAGAATGCACTGTGGGACGAAAACAAGCCAGAAGAGGAAGAGTGATGCTTTGGGCAATGTACTGATGGGAAACCTCCCTCATTTTCAAACATTTTCTGACAACAAACAAGCCTCATTTTCAGCAGGGTTCGATGTACTCTGTGTTGTGACACATTACTCCCGTCACCAGGATTCAAATTACGTGCGAGTTGCGTGCGACTTACAAGACTTAAAGGATCTACTGGTAACAAGTTGGTACCAGATATCACAAGACACCTTTAGAAATCTTGTTTCTAAAGAATCTTGTTTCTTGTAGAAATCTTGTTGCCTCACCGGCATGGACGCTACAAGATTCTCTAGACGCTTCTATATTTCTCTATGAAGAGTTAACCCTTCATAGAGAAATATACTAACGTTAACATTATATCATACTACCAAATTGAAATTTTGTGCATTTCTAGAAGTTTATCCTGACACAGATTGGCAGAAAGGCAGGAAGAGAATCAGACGGGAGGACAGATAGGTAGAGAAATAGAGAGACAGACTGATGCTACACAGATACACACAGTAGTGAAAGTGTTGGAAGTATCAAGATGGAACTAATACTAAAATTCTAGGAAAATAATATTAATTAGATTATTCTGCCTGCATAATAGCATAAATAATTAAATGAACGTGCAATAAAAATAAAAATAAGTGTATAGGTGAAAAATAGTAAAAAGATTAGCAGAGCTGATTTCTAACTGTGCTCTCAAAGTATTCCAAAACAAAGCAAAAAACGTAATACGATTAGAAGAAGAAGAATGTCTATGTCTATGAAATATACCTTGCAAGATAAACTAGTATCGATAATTTACACATTTTTGGATATACTGATTTTAATTTCTTTAAACTTCTGAATGTTTCTTATTCTCGCAATTTTTTTTTTGAGTTTATTATTCTCTAAACCTTTTTAAAAACCTTCGCTTTTACAGACTTAAAAATAGCTCATTACACAAATTCAGCATTACTTGGGTGCATTAATATTGTGTTTTAAATAGTTGACGAAATGTTTACCTTGATTCGTTTCATGCTGACAGTATT
Source organism: Ryuthela nishihirai (assembly GCA_038380435.1). Classification (NCBI taxonomy): domain Eukaryota; kingdom Metazoa; phylum Arthropoda; class Arachnida; order Araneae; family Heptathelidae; genus Ryuthela; species Ryuthela nishihirai. Next base: position 20,621,432 of record JAWZYU010000011.1, read on the forward strand.
GTGTCCAAACTCTCAATGCATGCAAAACCATTAAACTAATAACCTTACCCTTTAAAAAATTGCATCCAAAGTTATATAGCACTCCACAATGTTTATACCGTCTCTGAAAGATATCAATCGACATTTTTCCTCTATTTTCCGTTTATCCTTATTTCCAAAAGAGAGCGAACTGCCAATACAAATTTCTCCGTAAGATGACAATAATTCAACCTTCACAAATTGCAAATCGAACCTACAACAGTGTTTTGGTAATGATTACGAACTGGAATTGCACATAACAACAATACGTAGCTCCATAGCACAAAACAAACTGTACTAACAATTTTTTTTTTGTCGCTTGCATCTATCTTGAAATCGGTTGCCATAGCATTAGTATCGACTCTGTTAGTTTAGTTCGGCAGCTATTGCACAATACAAGGTTGCCATTTAGTAAATGCAGTTTTCATCGACTAAGCAGCAATGGCACAAATATATTTTATCATTTGGGTTATTAATACAGAAACAAATAACACAAATAATCCAAAGGAATTAAACAGAATTTCATTCAAAAGAAGAGAAAATATTAATAATAATAAAATGTTGTTTGTAAAGTTGGGTTGTTTCACCTCTGAGCGGCACTTTTTGCACACCATGTGCTAAATGGCCAGGTCACAAGGACCCCGAAGGCTCAGAGAAGGTTGGGGGAGGGGACCCACTGGAACAGCTGTTGGGAGACAGATGGTAGCCTCCCGTCAAGGCCATCCAGCGTGTTATTTAACGTGCACAGGGTATGGCTCTCCCGCACACGGGGACACGGCTTAACGTCCCATCCTACGGACGGCGGCCTTTCCAAGCACATCGATGTCCCCTACTGACCGTGGGCAGGGCGGGGAATTTTTGCGGAGATAAATCTCAACGCTGACCCAGCTGGGACTCGAACCTGGGAACTACAGATTACGAGCCTGGCGCGCTACCGACTGAGCCACCCCCGCCCCCAAAATTTGTAAACAAATATCCCATGCATATATAGTTTGCGATCTGTATCTACAAGAATTTTATAATTGCCCAATTACGCCAACAAAATCTATTCATCTTTTAATTGCTAGTTCAGATAATCTGAAATATTTGTTTATTAAATGGGGAATTTCCACATTTCTACGAAATATAAGTAGAGCTATGATTAAAAATATCCGCTTGAAATCGATTCAATTCGTTGGGGTCAAAACTAAAGGTTGTAACAGATACATAACTTGAATCATTCATAGGAATTTTAAATACATGGATGTTTATACATCTATGGATACATTAGAGATGAAAGGAGTTTTGAGCTGGGCTCAACAGCCCGATCTCGAATCCTGTTCTTGATTGGGCTCGGACTTGAAATAACACAAATATTTCGGCCATAATTTAAATTTACAATTTTGCTAATGACTGTGGAACAAAATAAGCTAAGTAAAATAATATTCTTTTATTATTTAGAGTTTTACCTAGTATTCAGTAATTAAATTAATAAACACTCTTCAACTTTTGATTATTTTTTTCCAGTACTGCCTCTCCTTAATGAATGTCTTTTAGCGTTTATAATGACTTTGGGAACCACTGGTTTATCGTCTTTATTATCATGAATCCCTCCTTATTTAGTTGGTTGCTTTACTCTGAGCGTCAATTTTTAGCACATAACAGGCCAAATGGCCAGTTCATCAAGAAACCCCGAGGGCTCAGAAAAGATTGGGGGAGGGGATCTACTGGACAGCTGTTGGGAGACAGATGGAAGCCCCCACCCAGTCAAGGCCATCCAGCGTGTTCTTTAACGTACACAGGGTATGGCTCTCGTGCACACGAGGCCACCGCAAATGAAAAAAATAAAACCCAACGAATTGAATAAAATACGTTTATAATTACTTATTTGTTTGAAATTAGAATATAACAGAGTATTTCTCTTATGCCTCGTCGGTTGCGTAGTAGGTGGCATAGTAATATTCCAGATATAAAATATTGAGCAGCCGAGATCCAGGTTAGAATCTCGGCTGATGGTACGGATGTTGATGCTGCAGTTTCGTATGAGAAAATCTGCATAAGTTACAATCGTAAGTAGAGAAAATATCTGTTCACCACGATATCGAAACAAAAAATTCCGACTAACCTCAAAATAGAAAAAATAATGAATCGAAATTAAAACATTTTTTTTAGTCTCTGGTTCGTTAATTTTTTATTGTTCCATCCCAAATTGGGAGAAACGTTGCAAAAGTTTAGAAGTGAAGAGAAAACCGAGCCAACAAAGTCGAAAAAAAAAAGTTTATTTGCTTCCAAATTAGTTAATAAATGGCGGTGTCGGTTTCGACCGAACCGTAATTAATTTATTGTCCTTTGCTTATTGACTGTGGGGAGCGGGCGACGAAGATAAACTACCGGTTCGGAACCCTTGGTCTCTGCAGACTTGGGAGGGGTGAAAAGTGTTAATTTCATTAAGTGTGAAAAACGTTAATGAGAGTTTAACTAATATCGAACTGTTGGGATGTTGAGGCTTGCTCCTTTTCAGCTGCTTTAGATAGTGACTAATAGTTCTTTTCTGCTTTTGTAAACTTTTTTCGATTCATTTACTCCCCTCCTACCCCAACAAGCCTCCTTTCCGTATCTTTTCTCTGTCGACCTCATCAAAGTTTCTCTTGGTTTACAAAAGAAAAAAATAAGAGGCATAATAGAGAGGTTTTGCGAAGTTCGGAAAACCGTGTTCACTTACTTTGTGATTAAAAGAAACAAATGACTCCTTTCGTGTGGATTAGGTTAAAACAGAGACGAAAGAAAAAAGTCATATTTATATGCAGATTCATAAGACCAAAAGGGAAATTTGGCTCATTACAACAAAATGAAAGCTTAGCCGAAGAAAAAAAATGTAACTATGGGGGGTATGTTATTTGCTCTTGGAAATAACAAATTAACTGAAGTAAATGTATTAAGAATTGTCGCCGAATTGGAAGAAAAAAAGCCTGTCGTTTCAATTACGAAAAAATGATTTCTTTTTGTTAATAAAGCTCAGAATCCTTGGCAGCTTAACGGCAAAGATCTCATTTTTTTTTTCTCTTTCCCCAAATAACATGCTAAATGTTTCATAAATTTCTAAACATAGTCATCTATACCCTACAGATATTAATAGATTGAAATATCCGATATTTATTCCATGGTTGGTTTTGGTACTGTGTTATTAAGAAATGTAGTTTTTAGTTATTTTTAACAAATAATATATTAAATGAAAATCTAGTGTAAGACGAATTGATGATTTCTTTTTTTAAAACATAAGATTTATACACCAAAGAGCCAAAATATTATGGCCAGCGTGTCTTTATGCAAATCGAGCAATTTTAAGTAAACGACAGTGCGTGTAAAGGTCATGAAACGGTATAAATATCACCTGATACTGAGCTCTGTTAATCAGTGTTATTCTTGTTCTTCAGATGGGAAAGGCAGCGGACCTAAGTGACTTTGACGAAGCCGAAATTGCAATGGCCAGACAACTGGGTTAGAACATTTCCGAAATGGGAAGGCCTATGGGATGCTGATGGTTAGCCGTGGTAACCATGGCTAACCATCAGCCTTCATATCATACCTTCGAAACCCATACCTTCATACCCAAACCATCATACCTTCGAAAAGTGGTCCGGGAGGGAAAAAACACGAACTGCCAGCAAGGTGTGGGCCGACCAGGGCTCATCGATGCTAGAGGTGAGCGAAGGTTATCCCGTATGGTATCAGCCAATAGAAGGGATACTGTGGCACACCTCGCCCGTAATTTGAATGCTGGTGACGGGAATAATGTGTCACAACACAGTACATCGAACCCTGCTGAAAATGAGGCTGCGTAGCTGCAGGTCGTTCCGAGTGATCATGATATCCTCGATTCACCGTCGAAAGCGCCTACAATGGGCACACGAGCATCAAAACTGAACCTTGAATGATTGGAAGAAGGTCGTCTTGTCCGATGAACCTCGTTTCCTGTTGCACCATGTGGATGGCTGGGTACGTGTGCATCATTTACCTGGGGAAGTATTTGCACCAGGATGCACCATGGGACGAAAACAAGCCGGTGGAGGAAGTGCAATGCTCTGGGCAATGTTCTGCTGGGAAACCCTGGGTTAGATCATTCATGCGCAAGAAACTATGACGTCTACCACCTATTTAAACATCATTGCAGACAGATACATCCTTTCAAGGCAACGGTGCATCCCTCTAGTAGTATATTCTTTCAGCAGGATAATTCACAATGCCACACTGCCATATCACCTACTTAACTTACTATCCAGTGATTGTTAAGATATCCCGGTGATGAGGAAGACTTCCAGGTTTTGTCCTGGCCACCAAATTCCCCAGACATCAATCCAATCGAGCTTCTATAGTTTGTGTTGGGACAGCATATCGGATATGCTGCGGCTCAACCACGTAACTTAAAAGAGTTAAAGGATCTACTGGTAACATTGGTACCAAATACCACAAGACATCTTTAAAAAATCTTGTAGCCTCCATTCCTCGCCGAGTAAGAGCTGTTTTAGCACCACGTGGAGGACCAACATCATATTAGGCAGGTGGTCATAATGTGCTGGCTTTTCGGTGTGTGTGTTTTAAAGAATGAAACATGTGCATGAAATAAAATGCATGAAACGAGAAATGTGAAATGAAATGATAATATGAAATCATTTGAAATCAAGTTAATATATATACAATATAAATTTTGAATAAAAACAACGCATCGGCAGGAAATAATCAAAATTTCCATGTTACAGCAAATAACAGATGCTTTTTTTTTGGCTAAATAAGTAAAAAACAGCCGGAAAATATTCATTACGAGAAAATAAAAGTTTAATTACAGGAACAAAATTGTTAGTTAGCCAATTAAACTATCATTGAATTAAATTCCGTTAAAAGTATTTCTTTAAGAAATTTGTCTTGAGATTTGAAATGAGTTAAATGGTTGTATCTATAAGGCAGATACCTGTTTATCGGTGGTATAACTGTGGTCAACGTTTCGGAGGGAGTGTTGAGTTTTGCAATGGTTCCAGTCAGGCCAGGATCTAGTGAGAAATTATATTTGTGGACAGACAAGATTGAATTCTAACGGACAAGAACATCATTCAAGATTTTATAAAGAGATTATTCTTGCAAAATAGAAATATATATATGTGTGTCTGAGTGTATTTGCTTATTTTTTCCCATTTATTTGAACCCTTATAATAAGAGCCTAATTCCAATTATCTGTATGTTTCTCGGTATACGCATCAACCATAATGGGCGTCGGTAGTAATTGTTCCAGGGGAAGGGGAAGATAATGTGTGTGGTAAAAATACAATTAATGTTTCCAGATAGAAATATTTACGTTGGGCCGATCAATAATGATTACAGTTATGAATCCTGCATACATCACATCACAGCACAACCGAAAGAACGATAAAAAAAGGAAATATATTTTTCATATTAATAAATAAAAATAAGTGATATGCTACCGAAAACAAAAGTGAAGATAATAAAAAGAAATAAAGATTACATTTCGTTAAGGCAAAATGATCCTTTTGTATATCTGATATTATTCAACATAAATTAGTGTTTTTCGTTTTCGTCTGGGCGTGCAAATGCCCTTCTTACAATCTCTCACCCATCCCCTTGATAATATACCTTCATTTTCCCTGCCGATGCTAATGTCAACAACATGTTAATGTACAAATTCGATTTCGGATATTTCTGGGAATAGGATGGGGCTCTTGTTTATTTATTTATTTATTTATTTATTTATTTATTTATTTATTCGAGGCTGCGTGGCTAATCCAGATAGTTACAGCCAAGTATCTCTCATATAAATTATTATCATTAATTGTAGTAATGCCAAAATTTTATTGACATAAATGAACTAAAACAGATAATAAACAAAATACAATAATTACAATAGACGAAACAAGAAAAAGTTAAAAAAAAAGTTTTGAGTTTGGTATAAATATTATAAGATTGCAAAAAGCATCTCTTAATTTATTTCCAGTTGTTGAAAATAAACCGAAAAAAAAAAAGTAATCATGAAGCTTATTTTGAAGTTTAAATATCATTGTAAAAGCTTTGTGTACATATTTATTTAAAAAATAAAACAGAATTTTTTTTCTTCTTCTTAGATTGTTTTGATATTTTTTTTAGCCATTTACATATTTGGTGATTCCGAAAAATTATTTTTTAAACCGATTTAAACCGAATGATCTATTCGTTGAATTAAATAAGACTTTTTAAAAAATATCAACGAACATCGGATATGAAAATTTAATGAATGCTAATTACATTTGCATATTAAGTTATTATTTTCATTACATCATAGTTGAAGTTTATAATATAATTCCAATGCCGCTGCGAAAAGGAATATTTTCGCTTGAGTGAACTAAAACATACTTGACAAGGCTGTTTATATTCAGAATATTCATGAAACAAAGACAAAGGATAATTATTTTGCGGTTTAACTGAATATGAAGCTTCAGGACAATATGAAAGATTGCATAGGAGGATCCTGTAAAGGATGCTAATAAAGATTCATATTTTAGAAAGCTTTGTTTGCCGATCACAAAACGCATAAATTTCTTGAAAATAATATTGTTTAATATCTTTGTTCGATAATGTATTCTACCAAAAACGTATTATAAAAAATGGAACAAATCAGCAGTCAACCTTCGTTAAAGGAAGACTTACTTAATGATTTTATGTGTTAAGAGAAAACATGGTACATCCTTTTTTTTCAAAAACAATTAACTTGAAATTAAAACCAAGATACTACAAAGTGCAGCAATTATGATTTTGTAAAATACAGCCTTCCTAGCTTTTGTTTTAAAAATCACAATAAAAATTAGTCTTGAAAAGAACAAATAATACAGAGGCAATCAGTAGGATCGTTGTGTTTTCTGTGAAATCATTTCTACTCAGCAGAAGTTAAGCAGAAAAGATTACAAGGTGACACAAAAATTATTTATACTCAATTTAAGCATTCTCAAAATAAGATATAGACTACATTCATAATCCCATTGATTATGCAGAAACTCAAATTAGTTATATTAGTCAAAAATCAAATTATCTCTCCAAACGTTTATAATGTTCCCCCTCCCCCCATTAATCTCAGATCTGCCCACGCCAAGAAAGTGAACATTAATAAACCTTGGAAAGGCCGACGTTCAACACATTGGAAGTTAAGCCTTGATTACTTGTGCTAGGTTATTGGGTTGTTTTACTTCTGAGTGCCCCTTTCTTTTGCCCAAAATGAGCTAAATGTCCAGTCATAAGTATCCCGATAGGCTCGGGGAAGGTTGGGAGAAGGGGACACATTGGATAGCTGTTGTTAGGATACAGATGGAAGCCTCCCGTCAAGGCAATCCAGTGTGTTCTTTAATGTGCACAGGGAATGTCTTGACGGCACACGGCCTACGGCCCATCTAAAGGACGGCGGCCTTTTCTAGCCCATCGGTGCCCCCTGTTGACCGAGAGTAGGGTAGGAAGTTTTTCGGAGATAAATCTTAATGCTGGCTCAGGTGGGACTCGAACCTGAGAATTGCCGATTCCGAGCATGGCGGATTGCACTGATTCTTGGTTTCATCTAACGCAAGGTTTCCTCACAATGTATTCAACTTTTCTACTTAGGGAAGTGGGTTGGCTCAGTCGATAACGAATCAGGCTCGTAATCTACAGTTTCTAGGTTCGAGTTCCAACTGTGCCCGTGTTGAAATTTACCTCAGCTAACTATAACTATGCTTCGGTGAGAAAGAGGAACCGATGAGCTTGGAAAAACCACCATCCATAGGGATGGTACGTTAAATCGTTGATCCGTGTGTAGGTGAGCCATACCATGTGCTGTTAAATAACACGCTAGATGGCCATGATGGGAGGCTTACATCTCTCTCATTACAGCTGTACAGTGGATCCATTTCCAGAACCTTTTATAAGCCTTTGGTATCAAGCCATTTATCCAATTGTGTACAAAAAAGCGAATCTCAGAGGCAAAACAAACTAACGCAACCCTTCTCCTACCAAGTTATGAGTCCTGAGAATCCTTGTGATCTGGTCATTTAGTCTATTGCATTAAAAAAAGACATATCAGAAAACAACAACAACAACAACAAAAAAAAAACAAATAGATATAGTGCGCTTTTTTGTAAACTGTAAATTATTATTTTCTTTTAGCACAATAGATTTTAGCAGCTTGAACTAGCGAAAAAAAGTTTTCTAGTACTAGTTTTTTTGTACTAGCAAAGACATTTTCGCTAGAGTATCAGGATCCAGATCTGTTCGAATCAAGTCAAATTTCCTTACATATATTATTCCTTTCTAAATCGAAATTCTTTTTCCCTGTGTACGTCTCGTTTTAGGTCAACTAGGTACGAAGTATCCCTTCAGCAATTCCAAGTTCTGAGTTCTTTTGAGTTTGGTTTATATCTAAATGCAAAATGTAAAGCACAATATTTTTTTGTCTTTTTACTGTTTCATTCCAAATATAAAAAAATGCAGCGAAAATTGAAAACGAAAATGTTATATTCCCACAAATAACAGGAACCATAAACACAAAAATGCATAACTGTATCTTGCGATATGTAGTACTGCGCAAACAAACCACAAAATATCCCTTGTTTTTGAGGAATGCGCTGATACGTTTTCTGAGTTCTTTTGAAGTATCAAAGATTTCGAGGAAGGCAGAAATTGCCATGCTATGGTTACAACACCAATAATAACTTATTAGATAACTGATACTTACAAACATTGCTAATCATTAATATGCACTCATTAAAAAGAAAAATACAAGTAAAAAAATACAGGTCCAATCGTAGAGTACAATTCACAAGACAACCAAATATGACGAAGAACAAATGGCAGATTACTTGGGTTTTGTTAACAATTTAGTGCTTTTTCAAATTGTCAAATAGAGTACACGTTGGAAAATTGTTGGATATGTTGTCCAACGTTGGTTCATAACAAAAATCTAATTGCTTAATCATACAATAGGTCAGGTCTATTTTGGAATATGGAAAAAATGCAAGATAATAACGAAGCAACTTGACAACTTCAAACATTTACTCTCAATTTGTCACAGGGAGCTAAAACAAACCATGTGAGAAATGAGGAGAAATACATCAAGTTTGTTTTTCATCGTTCTACAGTTGTGTTCAATAAAGTGCTACTGTAGGAAGACCAAAAACTGCGCATTATACGGTTACACAGAAATCACAATAACTGCTTTGATATGAGGTTCGAGTCCCAGCTGGGTCAGTGTTGAGATTTATCTCCGCAAAATTCCCCGCCCTGCCCACGGTCAGTAGGGGACACCGATGGGCTTGGAAAGGCCGCCGTCCGTCGGATGCGGCGTTAAGCCGTGGCCCCGTGTGTGGGAGAGCCATAACCTGTGCACGTTAAAGAACACGCTGGATGGCCTTGACGGGAGGCTACCATCTGTCTCCCAACAGCTGTTCCAGTGGGTCCCCTCCCCCAACCTTCTCTGAGCCTTCGGGGTCCATGTGACCTGGCCATTTAGCCCATGGTGTGCAAAAAAGTTCCGCTCAGAGGTAAAACAACAACAACTGCTTTGATATGAGGAAACTAAGTCAGGCAACGCAAGTGCTATTACATCCTGCAACTTAGAGATTGCCTAAATCGGGAATTCCTAGCCTCTGGATAAGTCATGTTGACCTCCTTAAACGATCTCTTCTCTCATGGTATCTGATTCATTTATGTGGGGATTCATCAAGCATGCAATTTACCCCTTGCCATTATTACAATTCATCAATGAACTGAAAGCCAAAATTACTTATCGCTCAAATAACTCGTAATATTTGGTACGAAACTGAATTTCATTGTGATATCTGCAGTATTATATCCAACTTCCATATTAAACATCTGCAACTTCATGTATTACTCTTCGTTGATATGTCATTTGTTTTTATGTATTGCGACAAATATAGCATTTACACACATTTCAAATGTGTTACAAAGCTGTTTTGTAATTACTCCTCGTATCTGATTATTCCTTCGCTGAAATATCTCAAATCTTGTTTTAAATAGTTCTTCTCAACCTTAATTAGATCCTATAAAAATAGCCCCCATTTCTTATATCGTTTATAAAACTTAAGATCACAATGGAATCGTGCTCTTATTATCCCACAAACCCGCCTGAGCAAAAGGATTTCTTATTAATCTTTAGAGGTGATACTGTATGCAAATTTGCAGATTTTACGACAGTATAATATTTTATCCTAGTCTCCCGCCAAGCGTGGGTTAACTACGCCAATAAATATTGCACCGCACACAAGGAGAAAGTAAAGCGCGCATCTCTTCTAGGTTAACAGTGGAGCATAGTTTCGCTAAGAAAAGAGTCTTCGTTAGGGAAAAGCAAGCATAAATTGCCTGCCTAATTGCTGGATATGGTTGTTTGGGTAATCTCAGACAATGGTCAAAGAGGAAGTCGTGGAACTTTTATTTCCTTTATTCCTGTGAGACATATACAGCAGGTAGACTGTTCCTAATTACCCCTATCGGCCGTTAGGCAAGTCGTTAAGTTTTACGTCGCCCGTTGGCGCCTACGGATTAGAGACTTGAGTGAGGCTAAGTGGTGTGTAAACAAAGGCTCACGCATATTAGGCGGTCAGTTCCTTGGCAATTGAAATGCCATGTTACCGCAGCAAAACGAAATCAGGAGCTTCGAACCAAAGATTGTTTTCTACAACCGATGAATGTTTGTGATTAACTCCTATGTAACTAGGAACAAAAAGTAAATCACTGAAGTTTTTTACTTCTTAGTTTGGATATCCTTGTGTAAGTATCTTGTACTTAAGGCAATCGAGATCCTGCTACAGACGCTTCTGTATATACCTTTTTACCTTTCTTTTATAGCCAGGGTTCCTTTAAATAACGGAAAGGATGAAAAATGTGCTAATAACAAGTCAACCAAGATGAACTGAAATACTTTATCAAATGGGGAGTTTTATACATTTATTCGGCTTTCTGTTAAAAGCGTTAAAATATAAATATCGGAGAGAGTTAATGCAGAAATAGAAAAACACATTTTAAGATTTGTGATTGGATATCTCTAGAATCATTTAAAGATTTTTTTTTCCTATAAGAAGAAAATGCTGCGAAAATGAATGCGCATTTTTCATTGATAAATCACACAGGCAGATTCATTATTGGAAAAGAAGTTCAGTTCATACATTTACGAGTAAACTAATTGGCTAAATCAGTGTTTTTTTAACTTTTTTTGTTGGTGAATTGGTTGTGAGGTCATATTACAGCATCTTGAGGAATCCCTTTCTTCTCTTTCATGTACTCTCAGGCCCAGATGGGGGAAAAATAAAAGTGAGGAAGAAACTTAATTCCAGAATGTCCCAATGTATATAATAGAAACTACAATCGGCAAAGAGTACAATATAAATTCCTCCCTTGTGTTATAATGGCCATATATATATTTTTTTCTTGACATAAGAAAAGCATTCGATACAGTAAACCATAATATTCACTTGGATAAACTTTATATAAGTGGTATAAGAGGCATTTGATTTGATTGGCTTAAGTTTTACTTGAAAAATATAAAACAAGCTCTTTGTATAGAATCTAATACAAGAGATTAGATGCTTGTTAGTAAAGAATAATAATAAATACAAGAATCTAACACAGGCGATTACGGGCTTGATAGTAAAGGGGTTCCGCAGGACGTTATTTAGGTCCTGTCCTATTCTTGTTTTTTTTTTCAATGGTTTTTGCAATATAAGGTTGAATGGTTCACTAACTTATGCAGATGATGTAGCCATTGTATATTCTGCTAGATATATAACTAAACTTCAATACAAAAAATACAAGCACAACAAATACATTACTGGTTTTCTTCAAATAAAATCCAATTAAATGCCTATAAAACAATATTTATCTTATTCAATTTGATAAAAGTGATACAGACTCACTCTAAAATATCATAATATCAATTGTAATTATTCTCTTTATTGTGATTGTCCCATCTACAGAAAGAGTAAATTTCAAATATCTGAGTGTAACTACAGATCAGAATTTGAAATGGAAAACCCATGCAAATCTCTTAACTAGAAAACTTAGATTTGTGTTGTATAGATTTTATTTTTCAAAGAAAATTATTCCTCGAAAAATACTGATCATGCTTTATTATGCATGGTCTTCTCTGTTGTACAATATGGGATTTGTAGTTGGGGTGGTGAATATGAGACAACTTAAGTAACTTGTTTTATATTCATTAAAAATCTTAACTATAAAACTTAGGTTAGAAATAAAATCTTTACAACACAAATCAAAGTTTTCTAGTTATGAGATTTGTACGAGTTTTCCATTTCAAATTAGTTTTTAATATAAACACCTTTTCTACTGTAAATTTGATAAATACTGATAATTTTTGTTTTATTAGACAGATTTATATGTTTAAAATATTGTTATTTTTATATTTAAATCAGTGCTGCATGGTTCATTTACCTTATAATTTTAGAAAACCTTGCTTTTTATTTCATGTTTCACTACCTCACAAAAATATTACAAAACGACATTTTATATATTTGGCACCTATATTTTTTAATAAATTAAATTCAAGGATGGAAAAATACTTAATAGCTTTAAAAATGTTTAAAGAAATGTGTTTTTGTATTCAAAATATAGAACAACTCTTGATTTTGTAATTTTATATTTTTGTGTCACTTTTTACCTCAACTAGTTCTAGTATTGCCTTCACATTCATTTTAATTTTTTTTTCCAATTACTATCATTATATTTTATTTCTTGAAGTAAAACTACAGTAGTAATTTTTTCTTGTACCTGGAAGGGCAGTAAAATTGCCGCTTTAGTGTTGAACATATTAAAAAATTTAAAGTTTCTTTTTCCCGTTTTTTCTTTTTCTTTTTTTGCCATTCTGTTTCGATTTGTTTTCTAGATATTTAAGAAAACTATTGCATACTTTGTGAATATTTCATTTCTATGATTCGTATATGCACTTTGAGTATTGAAAATAAATCAATATAATTATTATAATACATGAAGTTCCTGTTTTTTTCGCCTACGTTCTAGGGTTGACGGTTGGCTCAGTCGGTAGTGCTCCATGCTCGTAATCTGTAGCTCCCAGGTTCGAGTCCCACCTATATAATAGAGTTGATGAGTTGTGCGCACGAGGAATGAAAGGACACTTTCTTGCAACCTCAAGCACAGTTGTTACTCATGGGCTCTTACAAACCTCGTTACATACCTGTTCAGATATTCTTTGCTTATTATCGAGAGGGCATTATTAGTCTCGGATATGTTTCCATTTATTTGATGAGACGTTAACCTGCTATCCAATGTGCAGAAAGGATATCATCTACAGACAAAAAATAGCACATTGTATTTAAGAGTCTGTCTTCAACTTCAAAACAAAGTCCTCTTCTCCCGCTCTGTTCTTAGGCAATGTGTTATTTTTGACCTCGTTAATACACTCTATGCAAGAAAAAGTAATATCTGGGTTGACATAAATTTACTCAAAGGATATGGCAAAGAATAGGATGCATGATCTTGAAGGGAAGATACTATCATGCTCTCAATAATCTTTTCCTCCTAACTTATATCTAGCTTTATTGTAAACAGCAATTGGTCTCTTATCCCTTCTTTCATTGAAACAAATGATCTTTAATCATCCAGTGGTAAGTAAAACAGATGGCGTCATACACAAATTATTTTTAGCTGCTAGGATTGATGATTTGAGAATTCAGGAGAAGGGATGGATGTTTGCCTTTGTGGTAAACTTTTTTTAGACATATACTGACATTTTTGTTCGCTTAAAGAAAATTTCTTTATTATTTTAAATGCAGTAATCTTACCATTGAACTAGCTTTTAATAGGTTTTCTTTCTTCAGTACATACACAATCCCCAATGTCAACAGATGACGAAATCTATATTCTTAAGATTCTTACTCGTCTGTTCAGGTGCTTTTTAAAATTCACACAGCAATCTGTGCATAAAAAAGTAAGTCATCAACTTCCATCCCTCATCCATAAAAAGAGCAATAGTGAATGAAACACTATAATATTTCCCTACGCCTGTTTCTATGTTTACGAAGAGAAATGACTGAGTCTTTGCCAGGGGTCTGGCCATGCCGATGCAATCCAATCTTATTCCATCCAATCCCATTGCGTCTAATCCAATGCAATCCACTCCAGCTCCAATCGCCTTTACTGAGCGGCTTCGGAGAGAGGAATGGTGGTGCTTCCCGCCATATTTGTTGTGGAGACGCTAGGGAGAGCGTTTTACATCCCCACGACGCTCTCATGCGCTATCGGTTGGACCACTTTGTCTCGTAAATCGGCGCGCGCAGTCGACAAAGAATTACGATTTCTTGTCAAAATATTTTGCAACTCGCTGCTCCGATGCCGGATGTTTTAGTGGGGTGGGGTAGTGGGGGGATTGTATAAGAAGAAAAAGAGAGAGAGCGAATGAGAAGATGGGGGGGGAGGGGAGTGAGGGTGGCAGGCACAGTTTCGAGCATGTTTCGGAAGGGATCTTTCTCTGTGTCTCTTCCTTTCTCTGTTTCGCAGGCGCGCCAACCGAAAGTGCTCCAGCTAAATTGAATTTGCATACCCGAGGAAGAGCAGCACCAGCAGTGAGAGTTTGAAATGTTTGTGCTCACGCTCTTTCTCTCCCTCTTCCTCACTCACTCGTTCTCTCTATCAGTTTCTCCCTCCGGCGTGATTCGGGAGTAGCTCAGCTGGCCATACGCGAGGGACAATTTCGGTTCTGTCTGTTACTGCAGCTCAGGAAGCGCAAGAAAGAGAAGGACGATCAATGGCAAAAGTGGGAGCGGGCGTTACTCTAAATGCGTTTCCTTCTTTTACACCCTAGTCGCGCTCCGTTTTACTAATTTTAATAGTGAGGTATTTGCATTTTCAGAGAAGGAGCCTGTTGTTTGTCATGACGTCTAGGTCGGCGAGCATCTTATTCAGTATATACGCTTACGCCGCCTCTTTTGTGGATTGGATAATTAAGCTGGTGCTGTAGCATCTTGTCTTAGCTCCGCAAGAGAAAAGATAGATGAGTCTCTGCGTACCTTTGAAATGAGGCGCTGAATTTTATGAGAAGTCGTTTTACATCTGCTTTTAGAGGGCAAAAGATAAAGAAAGCAGGGAGTGCTGTTCGATAAAGATAACCACTAGAGATTCTGATTCTAGGTGATTCGATTTAGTGGGGTAGGGGGATTTCGAAATAATTTTACCCATATCAGAAATAAATTAGTCTTAATGGATACATATAACTTCTTTTCTGACTCTTCATATTCTTCTATTGTTTCAGCTTTCTTTTATGGTAAACCATAGTGAAAATCAAAACAATGATAAAGTAAATACAGCGTTTGGAATCAGAACTGAAAGACAGATACAAATAATAGAAATTTCATGGTTCGTAATTCACATTTGTTTAATTATTGAAATTAAATATCTCTTAAGACTATTACAAATGTGAGTGACATTGCTTCATAATTATATAACTGATGAAATAAAAATAGTTTTGTAAATGCTGCAGTGTTCACTCATCATTGTTCATTATTCATTATCATCGGTCAATCAAAACACAGAGCAGGAATCGGTACTCCGTGGCATGCGAAATTATATCGACTGGAAAGCACACGTTAGGCGAATCTTAAGTGGTGCACAGACAGTAGCAGAAATGTCCCAATTTTATGAAGATCAGTGGTTGGTTGCATGAGTCTTGGGTCGCCTTCCACGTAATCGGTCCCGACAACTTAATGAGCAGTGAAGTGTTTCTGCCATGTGAAAATCACGCTTTGTTTCAAGCATTCTAATTATTCTTCTCATTTCTGCGACTGTATGTCACCACTTAAGTCTCTCTGAACATAGTAACGTATTACATACCACTCTTCTTTTTTCAGATCAATCCATATCCTATAAAAAATTACACACAAAAAATTTCTAAAGCGAGAAAACGACAGAGATTGACTGCGTACTGTTTTAAAAAAATAATAATAAATACCCCCTCAAGCAGCTGCTTGCCACAGAGGTCTGACAGGAGCCTGTCAGTTTATATGCCATAGTAGAAGGTCTGAGAAGATGGCAGGCCCTCAGCAGAAAACCGACACAAACAGCCATGCCTTACCCGGGGCTCGAACCCAGGTCCCTTAGATCAGTAGCCTTGCTGTTCTCATATTGCAGATCGCAGAAATGTTACTAAATTTCGGATTAGGGGGTGGGGGTTGAGGGTCTTGAGGTCAAAGGCCAAACCTTGATCTACACGTGCTAGAAACGTGAAAATTAGCGTCTGAGGGTGTTTCGGGTTGCAGAACTCAGAAATGTTACGAAATTTTGGAGTCAGGGAGAGGAGTCTTTCAAAGTCAAAGGCAAATATAGATCTTCTGGTGTTAGAGGGATAAAAATTAATGCCTAAGAATATTTTGAGTCGTAGATCTTAGACATTATGTCAAATTTTGGATACGATGGGTCCTAAGAGGTTATAGGTCAAATTCCGATACACCCGTGCTGGAGGGCTGAATATTGGTGAATAGAACGATTTCAGGCAGTAAAACCCGGAACAGGAATTTTCAGATCTGGCATTGCGTTCAAGGTCAAATAGGGGTCGGAGTAAGGGGATAGAAACCAAGAGCTGCCGAAGGCACCGATTGATTTCTAGTAGACAGATATCTAGCAAATGGGAAAAGAAAAGTATCCGTCTGCCAAATGGAAAGACAACTGTCTATTGAATGAAGGATAAGTAGAGTGTCGGTGTTCATAAAAACATAAACATGGGTGCGTTCATAAATATGCTGGATGTCCTTGATTGCTAAAATGCAGATTGACTTTTGTGACCTAACTCTAAACTCAATGCATGCAAAAGAAGTGTAAGCTCAGAGGTGAAAGAAAAGCAACCGAATGAAATAACCATCAAATCCTGCGACAATTTTTTGTTGTCAGTATTACATTACATTATTAACATTAATATACTCTTATATATAATACATATATTTGCAAATTTACGGAAATGAAAAACAATATATATACAATTTTGCATGTGAAGTGATATTTATAACCCAAGATCAGCAGGTTAAATCATCAGAATCAACTGGGTTAAAATAGTGAACATTAAATTATTTTTTTTCTAAGCAAGAGTAAGTATATTGGTACATTTAATTTATTATGCAAAAAATTATAAATTAAATAATTTTTATTTATTTTAAAAATGCAAAAAATATCTATATTACTAATATTTTAAAGACAATCTCTCGGTGTCATCTTGGTGTAAAATGAAGCAATCATTCTTTCATATGGACTGTTCATAAAAATAATTTCCGAAGTTTCTAACTTAAAAGTACGTTTTTGGAATTAAGAATTAGTTTGTTTTCACTAAAATATTGGCTTTACAAAAAAAACAAAACAATAAATCGGTGAAAGAAAAAGAAATATGAATTAGGAAGTTTTACTTATAGGTTTATTACAATTATAAGTTTTCATTCAGATCATCTGAAAACATACAACCGACATAATTCGAGTATTACACGAAAAATATAGGCATTATTAAGGGGGGAAAATCACTGTCTTATCTCGAAGGACATATTTAGTGGGCACTTCGGAAACCCCTAGTTACACGAAACACTGTAGTCTTATAGTTTTATTACTGATCACATAATGTATAACAGACGATGTTAAGTATCCTATTCATTGAAATAGTTTTTTTATCAGTGATTAACTGAATGTTATTTTCAGTAGTTATAGTTCATTCAATCAGAAAAATATGCAATGATTACAGAGTTTCTAAAGGTGGCCGTATCCGATATATAACTCTCTAAGCAGCAAAAAATTGCCAGGCAATAAAATTTGCATTAACCGCAATAGTTAAGGATGAAATGTTTTGACTTTTAATATACAAAGTGAGGTCTCTGATTTTATTAGACCTTAAATAAAATAAAATAAATACCCCCTCAAGCGGCTGCTTGCCACAGAGGTCTGACAGGAGCCTGTCAGTTTATATGCCACAGTAGAAGATCTGAGAGGATGGCAGGACCTCAGGAGAAAAACGACACTTACATCCATGCCTTACTCGGGGCTCGAACCCAGGTCCCTTAGATCAGCAGCCAAGCGCGCTAACCACTTGGCCACTTAGGTATAATAAAATCTCGCTTTAATTTAATATAACCTCGTTTTAAATCTCGCTTTAATTTAATATAACCTCGTTTTAAATCTCGTTTTAATTTAATATAACCTCGTTTTAAGGGTGCTTTTGTTTGATTAATTCTACTTTTGGCACTGGAATAGTGCCAAGAAAGATTTCATTCTTAATAAATCATTTATAGAAAAACGTGTCTCATATCCAAAGCTTAGCTATAAGTTACTGAGTATACTTATCTAAATTTTATATCTAAGTTACCATTGACATCGCCGCCATGCCCACGTCATTAAGGAACACCAATGGGCTTGGAAAGACCGCCGTCCGTCGGATTGGACGTTAAGCCGTGGCCCCGTTGCGGGAGAGCCATACCCTGTGCAAGTTAAAGAACACACTGGATGGTATTGACGGGAGACTACCATCTGTATCCCAACAGCTGTTCCAGTGGGTCCCCTCCCCCAACCTTCTCTGAGCCTTCGGGATCCATATGACCTGGCCATTTAGCCCATGGTGTGCAAAAAAGTGCCGCTCAGAGGTAAAACAACCCAACCCATTGACATAGAATGAGTTTTTTTTACCTCTGAGTGGCACTTTCTTTGCACACAAGGAACCCGAGGGTTCAAAGAAGGTCGGGGGAAGGGGACTCACTCAACAGCTGTTAAGAGGCAGATGGTAACCTCCCGTCAAGGCCATCCAGCGCGTTCTTTAAAGTGCACAGAGTATGCCTCTTTCAAACACGGAACCATCGCTTAACGTCCCAGCCGATGGACTGCCGCATTTCCAAGCCCATCGGTGTCTCTTGCTGACCGAGGGCAAGGCAGAGATTTTTCGGAGATAAATCTCAAAGCTGATCCAGGTAAGACTCAAACTTGGGAACTGCAGATTACGAGTCTGGCGAGCTACCGACTGTGCCAACCTCGCCTCCGTAAAATGGAGGGAACACTGTTATCTCGTGCGATCTCAGGAGAAAAAAAAAATTATGCTTTATTCGACTCCTGATCACCTTTTTCCCCACATTCAAGCACTCTTAGGTTTCTAGGACGGTATTTAATTATTTTAAATCAATTAATTTTCAAAAGTTAGTGTTGTTATATGGACACGTAAGGACTGAAAACGTCTCTTCCTCTCTATTTTGGAATCACACTTTTATGAGGTTTAAGGAAAAAGGTACGAATAGTTTTCCCAAATTAAAAAAATACTTTTTCTAGAGTATTTTATACAAATAACTTATGATCATAATCAATTACTGTTCAAAATTTTCAACAGTAATAACATATATCATAATTTATCATGATATGCGTTATTGCTGTTAGAACCTTGTTTAAATTTTAATTTATTATGATATGCATTTTTTGTTGTAACTTACAAAAGGTTCCTTTTCTAAAATTCATTCCATTAAACAAAAGGTATTTAAAATCAGATGCACATTCCAAAAATTATTCTATTGTTATCGAAATTTAAAACTGATATATTGACTTTAACATCAAATTTGAAGTCTCCAACTGAGTTTAATAAAATATCAACAGTATTTTAAACAACAAATATTCAATAAGTTTTGAGTAGGACCGAATATGCTGTAGATATTAAAATACAGAAGCGAATATAAAGAAAAATGTTATTTATCCGAAAACGTGATGTAATGGTCGTGAGATGGCGCTACCAGTCCAACCAGTTCGAAATTTCCCTTTGAAAGGATTTTGATTAGGAAATAATTGTTAGTTTCAGTCACGGTTCACATAGCCCTGTAGATTTATTAACCTTTTTGTTACCAATGGAAGTACATGATAGTCAATGGAGTTGATAGCAAATATATACTTTAATTCTCTAGAAACTAAAACACGTTTGTACAGAGGGATGTAACGAATTATAAACGTCCTTCTTCTTCCTTATTCCGTACACTAGGAAAATGCCAAAGATTGAAGAACAATAAAAATTGATATGATGCTGTGCTTTCAGCATAGGTGGTAATGTACCGGTTACTTATCGGAAGAATAATAATACAGCCGTTTAAAACTGACGGAAGGTTTTTTACTTTTTAAATATTGGATCTTTGTACGGATGAGGAAAGAAGGTAGAAAAGAAAAACACGATTGCATTTTACATATTATGTTTCCTATTTTACATCCGTTCCTTTGTGTGTTTTTCAGATTATTGCAGAAAGGAAAATACAGTGCTTGTTAAAATTTAATTAGTATTTTTCACACGCTTTCTGAGGGTCAGGAATTTCCTTCGGGGACATCCTGTTCTTCAAATCCTGTCCAACAACGACATGTGTCCCCTTCGGGGTCGATCCGCCATTCAAATATGCTTGAGCTAGAGGATAATTTGAAAGAAAGAGAATAAAATTAAATAAAATTTTCACATGCATGTTGAATTATTTTTTTAAAAGTGACAAAAAGTAGAAATGATTTTGCTGTTGTATCGTGATCCAGTTCTTAGTGAATTTCTTCAATTCAACAGATTTTTGAAGTACGAACGTTTAGAGTAATATTAAAACAATATTCAAATATATTTTGATGAGAAAAAAATGTAGATTTCGAGACAATAATATGTAATAATAAAAACAGATGTGTGTGTGTGTTTATGGCCATCATAATTCTTCAGAAAAAATGTTAAAATTTGCAATTCTTTGACAGAAACTAAGGGTTGGGTTGTTTTTCCTACTATTTTGGCTAAAACCAATGGTCAACTCATAAGGACTCCAAGTGCTCAGAAAACCTTTGGAAGAAGATTTATTGAACAACTGTTAGAAGACAGATGAAGGCCTCTCTTCAAGATCATTCAGCGTCTTCTTAAATAATTTTCAGCGTTTAAAGTGTACAGGGTATAGATCAATACGTACATTCACTTCTGCATTTTTAGCATTAACGTGTAGAGGGAATGGTTCTTCTGCACACAGGGCCACATCCTATGGATTGAGGCCTTTTTAAACGCTGAAAAATAAGTACAGGGTATGGCTCTCCTGCACACAGGGCCACATCCTACGAACTGAGGCCTTTCCAAGACCATCGGTGTTTTTTTTTTCACACCGAGGGCAGGGTAGGTATCGCTGAGATAAATCTTAATCTGGTGCAGTTGAGACTCAAACTGGGAACTGCAGTTGGGACTTGGTGCACTACCGATCACACCACCCCCGTCTCATCTATTGAGGTTGAATCTAAAATATCATCATACATATAAAAGTTTATAGAAAGCCCCACTGCATGCAGACATAACTCTTGGTAGCTCTCCAACTGTTTTTTGCAATTAGAGAATTGTCAACAGTTGTCATTGTTGACGAGAGCTTAATTACCACATAAATTTGTGGATACAGATCTATCACAATTTTAGCATAGTTTTGCGCTCCCACCCCCATAATAATTCAAGTACTTGACTGCATAGTTCCAAATTTGGTAAACGGGTTTCTCCTGTGACAACTCCTGTTGCAAATTTTATTTTCCCTTCACTGAGGGGAAAAAGGGAGATCAAAGGACAGATTAAATTTCAACGGTAAATTCGTTACGTCAACACTACAAGTCCCTATTTATAATAGGACCTGAATTCTCACTCTGCAATCTCTTTTTTTTTTCTCTCATTCTCTTTAGTGCGAGATTTCGAATTTGCGTTATTCACCCATCGGATTTCGACTGGTTTTCTATTAGGTTTCTTAAATCATGACTCCTCGAAAAGTTTCCATAATCATTGTATGCGTAAAAATTTATGCAAAATCATCTTATTTTTCAGAATATCTCATTGTTTTTGAGAAGTGTGGATTAGGTAAACGTTTTGGAGATCTGAATCTATGCTGTCTATCCTCAATACTTGTTAATATCAGTATTGTTCCCTAATGAAAGTTTAAGTCCTCCCACTCTTTTGAAAACATTTTATTTCTATCTCCTGTTTTTTCCAAACTTTTATTCCTTAATACTGGCTGGCTGGCTGGCTACTCCACCAGTTGGTAATATCAGTGTGGTTTAAGGACATGTGTAGTTTGATATTTGTTATTTTTGAAATAAAAGAAGATGCATCTTATTTATTTAATTCAAATTTGTCATGTTAAATTGATCTAAGAAGTTCGATTTGAACATTTTAAAAACATTCGTTTATCATGAATATAATAACCTAGATATTTTCTTCAAATTAACTCCAAAGGTTTCAAAGCAGTTACTAAACAGATACACAGCTACTGCTAATGTAGTAGAACTACGTTTACTTCCAGTATAGGCATTTGTTTATTTATTTTTAGTTTCTATTTTCCATAACATATTAATGATCTCTGATATAAACTAAAAATATGACCTTCGCAACGAAGTCTGAATATCACTGTCCTAACCTTCTATAAATGCGTTTGGTAGTTATAAACTAATATCAAATAGTGCAGATTCAGGAAAAGATTATTGTCATCACATTATTTGGTCTGATACATTAGCTAACATAATACGAGACTCTCTAAGCTAGTCATAATTTATATTGAATCCATCTTGTCTACTCAAAGCGATTACTATAATAAAAAAACCAATTCAGAAATGTTAGACAAAAAAGAAAAAAATGTTCAGAACATTCACTATAGTGATTTGGCTCAACAGTACATCTAATAATCCACTTCATTACATAAGCACTTAACAGAATGGTCCGGTCCGTCTGTCAATGATAATTTATTTTTATATCCAGCAGGTGATTCATCAATTGCCTTATGCAACGAAGCTTCCAATCAGATAAAAATAATTATGAAGCGACAGATTTGAATCAGCTGACCATTAACGATTCCATCGTTAAGCATCACGATGAAGACAAGTCTTCACTCTTCAATGTATTTTCTCTCTCGAACATTTCGAGTAGTGATAGAAATGATCTGCAATTTCTCATCATTTCATTTCGGTAACTATTATTTCATTTAACACCGCTGGAAATGGGCCGAGATCCAGTTCAAAATAACGCCTACATTAAGTTTTCTCAACTAATGCTTCCCGAGTTGTCAATGAAATAATATATAGCAGTAGATTAAAACTTTATTCAAAGAGAATGTTTTTAACCTAAGGGAATCTAATAAACATTTTCAAATTTATACAATGTTGTCTTTGAAATCTTCTGTTTGGGATAAGCTAGGTAAAGTAAATAAAGCTAGGTGTCCTGCCTGAAATCGAAATTAAAGAATCCAAGCTCTCCAATCGTCAAAAAAGAGAGTTCATAATCATTGTACATAATGTGGGTACTCAATTACATCATCAAGAACAATAGAGGGTGGCTCAGACGGTAGCGCGCCAGGCTCGTAATCTCTAGTTCCCAGGTTCGAGTCCCAGCTGGGTCAGCGTTGAGATTTATTTCCGCAAATTTCCCTGCCTTGCACACGGTCAGTAGGGGACACCGATGGGCTTGGTAAAGGCCGTCGTCCATGGGTGGGACGTTAAGCCGTGGCTCCGTGTGCGATAGAGCCATGACCTGTACACGTTAAAGAACACGCTGGATGGCCTTGACGGGAGACTACTATCTGTCTCCCAACAGCTGCTCCAGTGGGTTCCTTCCCCCAACCTTCTCTGAGCCTTTGGGTCCATGTGACCTACCCATTCTGTGCAAAAAAGTGCTGCTCAGAGGTAAAATAACCCTAACCCGAGGACAATATTTTTCTTATTTCAGAGCCTTTCTGCATTTAACATTTTGAATTTTTGAATCTCAGCTTTTTAAAGGATTTTTTATGGAAAAGATAAAAATGAACGTCTTTATAAAAACATTTTCTCATTTCTCATCCCTTCGTTTTTCCATATTTTTTTCTTCTGAAAAAGAAAAATACATAATTTCTTTCAATTTTAAATTTTTTGCGCGTACTCCGCAGGCCTAAGTGAACCAAGGTTTCACATTTGAGTAGATCCTGCCCTTGAAATTGATAAAAATCAAAGTGTTTTGACACTCATGATTTTTATAAAACTCTGAATCACTCTTATTCATGCCCTGTGGAACATGTTTTAAAAAATAATATGTCATATTATCATTATTCTGTACATATTTTTGAGAAGTGATGAGAGGAAAATAAATTAAATATATGTATATGAATTAAATTTCCTTTATATTACTCATATATTATTATCATAAAGCTTGTTTTACACCAGATATATATTTTATGATGCAAATAAGCCCAATAATGTAGTTTTTACTAGTATAGTAGTTAAAGAACTAACTGTGGTTCCACAACAAAAAGGTCTTATCCGAATTTGACCTATAAATATATATTGATGAATAATATATATATATGTGTAAGTTTCAAAAATCATCCTTTTTTGTTTCCTACTGGGAGAAAAATATTTTAATTTTGCTTTCTCCGCTCTCATTCCACATCCTTAATATGCAGTACGATCTTTAACCTTTAAAATATAGTATTCTATCACAAGGGCGACAATCTTTCAACGTCCATATATATCTCATTCATCACCGAAATCAAGAAGTGAACAAGCAGAAAAAATATCATTACTGTCGAACAATTGGGACTCGAACCAGTGAACTTTAAATTATTAGCCTCATACGCTACCGACAGAATCATTCTTGCTTGAAATATATGCATTTTCCTTACTGATATGCTGATCAATAAACCGATGTGAAACGGAAATACCTCCTTTCAGATATCTATAGATAAGCACGTCGATATCACGTTATTTAAAAAAAAAAGCAGTGCCTCAACTGAATCGAGATTTATTGCGTGAATAGCTGCAACTCAAAGCTGTCTTCATCTCGTATCCCTCTGCTAACCCTGCTCTCCGTGGCTCATGCAAATCTGCAGTAGTCTGCAGATTGGTCCGTAAATTTAAATAGACAGGAGGTGTTATCGATCGCTCCATTCTGGACTTCCTCCAACATCTCTGTAGAAGCTTCTGCAGAAATCAACCATGCTCCTCACTCAGTTTCTAGGAGATCAACGAAACGCAATGCACTGTCTGTAATATATCTCCAAGAAAGTGGTCAGACGTTGATAAGTATGCATAAAACATGATTTTCGAAATTTGGTCTATTACACCTCTCAGTGAAAGGTAAAATGACGAAAAAGACAAAGAAAAATTGCGCTAGAGCAAAATCCTCGTTAGGATTCTTGTCACATCCTTATCCGTGAGATATTTTATGAGTCAGCTGGGGGCTTTTCAAATACTGCAGAGCTTTGAAAAAGTAAAGTTTGCTTCGTCAGAATCTCTCCTACATCGTAGTGCTGGGAATATCTGTTAATATTATTTTTTTCCTGTCTACAGCACTCGAAGTCTTGAAGACAACTAATACAGTAAGCAATCTCATAATTACCGTAGGCAATGATTTTTTTTTATCGACGAAAAATTCATGCTGAGAACTCTTTCTAATTTTTATTCTTTTTATGGGTTACTTTAACCCTGTTTATGAACGTTACAGAATTTTCATTTCGTTATAAGAGAAAATATTAGCTGGATTAGCATTGCAGATTATACATTCTCTATTTCATATACAGATTGCAAATGTAGATTATAATCTGTAACGTTGGATGACCTAGCTCTCACGTTTATTGGGACAGTCTTTATTTCTTGGTTATTTTGGCCAGTTATTGAAAATATATATATATATGGTTATTTGAATTCGGCACTATGAAAGATTGCATCTTTTTTCCAGTGAAAGATGGATGCAGAGAAAATGTAAACTAACTTAACTATGATCGCTTAAGTTACATGCTAGTAAAGATTCTTCCAGTATATATATTTGCACTAATTTCCATTTTGTACCGATTTTCTATACATTTCTATCATACATATATATATTTCTGTGTTATATATTATGTAGCTGATTGTGAATGAGGGACGGCGGTAGAGGAGATAACAGTAGTTCTAACTATATTGCAGTCGTGCTAGAGATCTGATAATTTGCGCCTAGGTCTAATATGAGTCACCGATCTCAGAAAAGTATAAATTGGAGACATGACTAGGAGTTCAAGGTCAAACGGCGGACAAATTTTAATCTTTCCATGATCCATTAGCTGGAAATGTGGAAATAAATGTCTAGGAATAATGTTTAGAGTATATCCGAGAAAAAGTGATGGAATGAGGTTTTTGCAACATTTTCAGTTCATAGGAAATGTATATGAATTAATTTTGGTGTTCAAGGCACGGCCGAATTTCCCATAAGGCCTCTAGGTTGGCGCCTGAATTCAAGCTTTAAATTTAAGTCTAAACAAAATGATTTCGTATTAAATTCTTCAAAGGAAGAAAAACATAGTTTCAAATATGCATAGTTCATGAGTGGTTCAAATAGTTCTTTATCATTGCCATCATCATCCTCAAGGAGTCATGGGCTATGGAGGTACAACCAGATTGTGCAATTTAGTTCTCCAAACATATGTCCTGAGTTACATCTGCAACATATGGCCACTTTACATCAATTCTAATAATGTCCCGTTTTACGTAGTCTGCCCACCGCATCCTACGTCTCTCCCTCTTGCTGTGAGACCTTTAGGCACCCTGTTCATAATCCTATTCACCAATCTATAATTATCCATACGGGCAACATGGCCAAACAAGCGGAGTCTCTCTCTGCACAATATGCTGCTCAAAAGAGGTTGCTGACTCATTTGCCTAACTTCATCATATTTACAAAGTTGAACCACCTAATGCCCAAGATACTACATAAGCATCTAGAATCAAAACTATCAAGTTTCCTGTTATCTTGTTTACAAAGGGTTCAATTTCACTACTATGACTAACTCTAGAAAGAACCAAACTATTATACAGTATAAATTTAGTCTTTAGGTATATATGCCTATTTCTCCACACTCTCCACAGATTCTTAAAAGTCCCGGCAGCAGTCCCCATTCGTCTGTTACTCTCATAGGTACACTGTTCATAACCCTATTCGCCAACCTATAATTATCTATATGGGCAACATGACTAAACCAGCGGAGTCTCTTTCTGCACAATGTGTTGCTTAAAGGAGGTTGCAGACTCCATTGCCTAACCTCATCATTAGTTACAAAGTTAAACCACCTAATATCCAAGATACTACGTAAGCATCTAGAATCAAAAGCATCTAGTTTCCTGTTATCTTGTTTACACAGCATCCAAGTTTCACTACCATAACTAACCCTAGAAGGAACCAAACTATTATAGAGTCTAATTTTATCCTTTAGGTGTATAAGCCTATTTCTCCACAATCTCCATAGATTCTTAAAAATCCCGGCAGCAATCCCTATTCATCTGTTAATCTCATGCCGCATATCACCAGTATCTGTTACATAGCTCCCAAGGTAATTAAACTGTGACACCTGCTGAAGACTGCAACCATTCAGATGAACTGAATCACAACCTGCCTAACCAATTTTAATAACTTTAGTTTTCTCTCTGTTTATAACCAAACCTACTCTACTACCAGTGTCATCAACAGCTCGAATGAAAGAGTTCATCTCATCAACATCATTTGCCAAAAGGGCTAAATCATCAGCATAATGAAAATAAGAAATTTTCGTATCTCCAGACCATTTAAGGCTAAAGGTATTTTTGTTACAAGTCTTACCAACTATCACACACGACACAGTGTTATTATAGAGAGATTTCAATATGTTAACTAACTTGTCTCTGGTATGCCATACGATTTCATGATCAACCAGAAATTATGACCATCAACAGAGTCGAAAAGCATTTTTGAAATCTACAAAGCTAAGAACAACGGGTTTCTGAAACTTTAAACATTTCTCATGATAGTATAATTATAAGTATTTTTATTACTAACATTTTTCAAGATAGTAACTATAATCGAAAGTAGTTTTCATTTTACTCATTGTTTACTTATTTTTCCCTACTGCAAGCAAAACTAAAAAAGTAAATTATGCTTAGATGGAACCCTCCTGAACCCGAAACTATTTATTTTAAGTCCTTTTCCACCCAAGCCTGACATGGATCGCTCCCAAATTCTGTTCTATCGAATGTGAATAATTAGAAATGAGTTCTGAATAATTCTTAGGATTGTTTTGGTTATCACCGTGCTATGTGCGGTACATAGCATTTGTTACATCTTTTCCGATACGGAATTTCATTCTGCAATCCATCAGATGTTCATTTTCCAAAATCATAAGATTTTGAGAAACGGCAGATTAAAAAAATATATATAAATAAGATGACTGGAACGAAATTGAACCGAAATGATTTTTTGCTAAAAAAAATTTGTTGCACAACACAGAGATCCATCATGCAATATTTCACGGACATCAGACACACATCAACAAAAATAGAAACTAACAAACGCAGAGCAATAATCGCATTTCTTTTGCGAAAAACAACATCAACTTGGGCTTTGAAGCTGAAGTCGCTGCCTAAGCTGGTCCATATGCTGTTTGCGTTTCTTTTTTGGCAACAAGAACAACCAGAACCAAATCCCTCAGTTTTTTTTCGCCCTGTCTGTCGTTGCCGAACTTCTCTAGTCTTTTGCTTCGAACTTCTGCGACTTGCAGTTCTTCAACTGCTACTACTTCTCCCTAGTGGAACTATTCAGGATTCCCGCCGCGTTTCACAGCAAACAATCGCCGTGGATTCTGAGAAATGCCAAGTATGCTTTGCCAAAGCGCAGAGACGTTTTCAACGTAGAACGCACACATACACAGACACATGCGAGCACAAACACAAGCACATGAAGGCATACACACAGTCAGTCAGACAGACAGCCCATGGAAGCGACATCCACCAATTCAATTCTGTCTCCAAGTAAACTCTACAGTTTCCCGATCGCGAGAAGAATGTAAAAAAAACTAAAGGTAGAGGGTGACAGAGAGAAAAAAACACGGTTCCTTAGCAGTGTTCTATCATTCTATACTCCTCTTTCGTTCTTTCCTCTTCACTTCGTTATTCGTTCTATCGAAATCTGTTTCGGAATCTAAAAAAGAAACCCGACATGGAAAACATCTCCGGAAAACGTAGGCACACGTGAAATGGAAGAACACACTAACGTAAAACAGTGGGGAAGAAAAACACATGATAAATAGGCAATAAGAGTCCACAGCCAGCTAGGCGGCAAGGAAAGGATAATAACAATATCATTTTGCATCTCCGCTTCGCTCCTGTGTTTTTCTTCGAAAGCCAGACAAGGAAGAGGAGAAGAAGGAACAGGAAGATGAGAAAAGAGGTGTTCTGGATATTGTTCGCTGCGAAGTCTTTCCTTGATTCGTTTGAAAATGCTTATGTACGGTCACCTTTAACGAAATTGCCTAGCACCGATCGAATACGTTCTGGTTGCTAGAAAATATTGATAATGAAAGAGTGATTTATTTTTCTCCTCTGTAGTGACTTACGTGTCCATTTCTAGGAGAGATAAGTAAAGATTACCTGAGAGTAGATTGTGTTCGTAACTAGAAATATGATCCGTCGGACGTAATTTCTGTACAATGGAAATTCACGTTTTGTGGTTTTCCAATGGTTCGAAGCAAGCGCATAGAAACAGGCATGCATGGATAAGCACTCTCGCCCAAAGTAATGCAGATATGAGAAGATTCTTTGAAAGGAATAAAAGAATAAAATGGGTTAAAATATCGCTGGTAGAAACATTTATCTGTTTAGCCATTTTTCTAAGTTAGACAAAGAAATGATTTTTTTTATCTGTTATTTCCACAATGTAAATCTTAGCAAGAAATTTCCATTAAATTGAATGTGAAAGTACGATGGTTTACTCTGTTTACTCAAACAGTTTCAAAGGCGAAAAACAAAGCGTTGGAAAGCAACGATGGTTGCACATAGCGTGAACAGCGTAGAGTAAACGAAACGCATATTATTATAAATGCATGTTATGAAATGGTGTTTATATTATGTATTGAACTCAGAAAATAAAGGAAATGATTTACAGTGAAAAACCTTTTTTCTGAAAGTTAGTTTCCCAAATAATAAAATGAAGTTCTTGGCATCGGTCCCATCGTCATTACAGGTTAAAGACCTTTACAGCATATATTATGCAAGTGCGAAAAATTCCTCCAGAAATCTCCCGGATGGATGGAATTTTTACTCTTCCTTAATGTGTAAAAAACAATTGCAGCTTGTGTGAATTTCTGCTTTTTCTTTAAAACTATTTTTTGTTAGTTCATTACTAACCACCAGAGCTAAATATACGATGGCGGAATGATGCTATCTTCAAAAAACCAAAGCTTACATGTACTATTTGAGAATACGAAAGCAATAAAGCTGCATAGAATAGGAGATGTTGTGTCCAGTTTCTAAGCAGTGGAGAGCAGCATCGTAGAAAATGAAACATACCTCTTAAACTACACCGAAGAGTGGAAACGTTATGGCCAGCGCGTCTTTATGCAAATCCAAGCAAACTGCAGGTAAACGACGGCGCGTGTGAAAGTCATGAAACGGTATAAATAACACCTGAAACTGAGTTCTGTTAATCAGTGTTATTATTATTCTTCAGATGGGAAAGGCATCAGACTTAAGTGAATTTGAAAAATTGATTTGACGATTGGGTTAGAGCATTTCCGAGACGGCAAGGCTTGTGGTGTGCTCATGGTCAGCCGTGGTTAGTACCTTCGAAAAGTGGTCCGAGGAGGGAAAAACCACGAACTGCCGGCAAGGTGTGGGCCGACCAGGGCTCATCGATGCTAGAGGTGAGAGAAGGCTGTCCCGTGTGGTACGAGCCAACAGAAGGGATACTGTGGCAGATTTTCAAATAATAAAATGACTTATGTGTGACCAACAGAAGAGATACTGTGGCGAATTGCGAATGATTGGAAGAAGGTAGTCTAATCCGATGAATCTCGTTTCTGTTTCACCATGTGGATGGTAAGGGACGTGTGAGTCGTTTACTTAGAGAAGTTTTGGCACCAGGATGCACCGTAAAACTAAAACAAGCCGGTGGAGGAAGTATAATGCTTTGGACAATGTTCTGCTGGAAAATCCTGGGTCCGGTCATTCATGTGCAGGAAACTGTGATGTCCACCACCTACCTAAACATCATTGCAGACCAGGTACATCCTGCATCCTTCATGGCAATGGTATATCCCTCTAGTAGTGTTCTCCAGAGGTGAAATGATAATTTCTTCCAATTCTACGCTGAAGTAGAATTATTTGCATTAATTATTTGCATCTCACTACGATGTGTACTTCTTTACACCTTGCGCAATTGTGATACTTGTTTTAGGTGTGTTCTATAAATTAAGCAATTATATATCACATCATTTCAATTTGTATTAAAGGGAATATATATTTTATTTTGTTCTACTCTCTCTATATATATTTATTGTGTACTTACTCGTAGCAATTGTATATCTCAATCTCCTTACATTTAAAAGTTGTTTTGCTTTTTTACTAATTCACCCTTATTTTTTTAGTTGCACAACAATTACATGACTAAATTTGTTTGTCCCTGGTTCTATCCCCGTCGCCAATGTTTTGAACTCGCTAGAGAGTTGATAATGGCAGAAACGAACATTTTGTAAGCAGCAAACAGGATATGGATAAAAGAAAAGGAGGAGAAAGAGGCAAGTATCTTTACCAGACGGGACGAAACAGGATACCGTTATGGCATATTCAGAAATATTTTCACCAAATAGAGAAACATATTTCCCTCTTTTCTAGAGATCTCCTGGAAATATTCTGGCAAACTATGTGCGAAATATATGTTTGCAACTTTTTCCACTGCCATCTGTTAAGGTTCACCACAGAGCTTATATTTTGCGTTATATTGACAAGCTTCTGTCAGACCTTTGTGGCAAGCTGATGCTGGAGATTTTTTTTTTTCATTTGCATTCTTGAAATTAAAAAACGAAAGGAACCCCCCCCTCCCCCCCACACACACCACCTTCACCTCTCACTCTCGAGATCTATCCCAAGTTAAAGCCACATTTTTCTTTTCTTTTTTTAAATGCACGGTTATCCACCATATGACACCACAGTTATCTTTTAAAGCGAAGGATAGCTAAAAACCCTAACTATTATCTCCTGTCTCCTTTCTCATCGACGAGAGGTCATAGGCAAGATGAGAAAATCTCAATCCTTGCAACTCGAATCTTCAATACTCAGTTGATGGCCATAGCAGTGACAGCTCCACCTACCACTAATGTCCTAAAGTAAAATCATCTCAACCTAGAGCCATGAAACAACATCGCTCATATGCCTAGGTGCCTAAATATTCGCTCTCGATTTACGTGGTATTTTGCGTTCTTAAAAATGACAACCTAAATCAAAAACATGTAAATCAAATCCACGTAAATCGAGAGTTTTCTGTACTTCTTTTAATTATAGATGTAGCTATATATTCATATTGCCCATTACCTTTAATTTCCCAGATTGTCATTGAAAATATAATTTGCAGCAGTAACTGTATCGCAAGTGAGACAACACGCAATTAAAGCGAAAAAATTGTCTCGCTGAAAAACAATTCCCACTTACTCGGTTACGGAATGGCTTCGCACATTCTCCAGATGCACAAGCAACGTTCTGCGACGAAATGACGTAAGTATTACAATTCTGATTTGTTATCTCGACGTCGCTGTGGGAGTCGGGTGGGTTTCTCTAGCCATTGGTGTTGCGGAATAAGAGCATATCTTTCATATTGCGAATTGCGGGCTTTTCTGGTATATGTCTGTCCGTAATGGAATGACATTATCTGCACCAGAGAAAAGAGTATAATTACTATGCTAACAAAAAATAAGTATATACTTCATTATCCTTATATCGCGTTTAAATTTAACTTGTTGCAGTGTTATAGATTTTTGATAAGAAATAAATAAGCAAACCTGAATTTCCTATCTATATGTGAATGATAATGTTGAATAAAACAATTCGATGTTATTTTCGATGTGGAATGTACTACTTTCTTTTAATACGATATTCTATCGGATGAATATTTAATTCATAACTTTTTTTCGAGTTTTATCTCGTTTTCAAAGAAAACGAGATATTAGTTTCGCTTTGTCGTCTGTCTGTCTGTCCGTCTGTAGACATCGAATTTTTTGATTTACAGAGATAAATTAAAAGTTCTTTTTGTGTTAGGTAGGTATTGATGAAATATTACGATATGCACTTTCCGAATCTCCCTAAACCTAAAATAACGCCCTCTAGCGGTGGAAAAATTTGAAAATTCAAAAATTTCAAACGGATATTGAAAATAATGTATTTATGCTAGAAATTTGAAATTTTGGTGGTGGAATGTGAAGGTCACGAAGTTTCCATTGCCAGAAATGAGTTGATCTCTTACCCAGAGGGAGTGGAAAAAAACACATATTTTTAGTTTTAAGAGGTAATTGTTAGTTGTTAGAGATAAATGAAAAATTCTTTTTGAGTTAGATAGGAATTGATAAAATATTATGATTCGCACTTTCGGTATCTTTGGAACACAATAGTTGCGCCCTCAAACGGTGAAAAAGTTCGAAATTTTCAAAATTTCAAACGAATATTGCAACAGTGTATTAACGATAGAAATATCAAATTTTGTTGGTGGAATGTGAATGTCATGACGTTTCGATTGGAAGCAATGAAAACGATAATTAGAAAATTATCTTTTAGTTTGATTGGTACAGTCGCTCAAAAAAGTACACGAAGGTTG
Source organism: Ryuthela nishihirai (assembly GCA_038380435.1). Taxonomy (NCBI): domain Eukaryota; kingdom Metazoa; phylum Arthropoda; class Arachnida; order Araneae; family Heptathelidae; genus Ryuthela; species Ryuthela nishihirai. The sequence continues at coordinate 20,655,045 of JAWZYU010000011.1, forward strand.
GCAGATGACTAATTTCTAAAAAAATCAATGCCAGATATTTTTTCTGAATTTTGCAATCAACCATAGTGTTCGGATACTTTTTTGAGCGACTGTACTAATGAAATATTATAATTCGCATTTTTCAAATACTTAGTACTTTTAATATATAAATTTCTTTACAGATCATTAAATACAAAATGGCAGACTGTTATTAATAACGGATAACGGGGATAACGGGTTTTTAGAGATATTCCAGTAACACCAATAATCTTCCCACTTCTCTGAGAGAGATGTGGGGAAAGCAACTTTAAAGATTTAAGAATAAAAGACGAATACATTTATGTTGCATAATTACTAATAATATATTATTTGCATATTTCCCATCATCCCCTAGCTCAAATTAAAACTTTTAAGGAATGAAATATTAGGCAAAGAAAAACTTTTTTTTCTCTTTGAAAAAGAGATTCTCATATGCGCCAGAGGCGATATGTGTCCTTCTAGTTGTAATTAAAATTAAATCACACAGGTTACCTTATTGCAAAAATAGGAGTATAGTGAAGTAGATTAGGTCTCTCATTGTTTATGGAAAAATTAACACTATCAATGTGATTTACTTCTAATCCCAAAATGAAGTATTTCCAAAATATATATCCATTTGCGATTTGTCGCTTCCTTTTCACCATTCAAATAATATTTAAAATGACCAATGATAAGATGAAGAGTTCATTTAGTCGATAGTCCTCCAGGCTTGTCAACTGTTGTTCTTAGATTTGATTGTCTGCTATACATTGATATTTTCTCTCTAACCTCCACTCTGTCTGGATGGAAAAAGAGCGTGATGGAGGGTGTAGCAAGATTACCGTTTTTCGGAATAGGACATTAAACAGTATTTCCTTGTGGATAAGAAGTACACTTAAAATGAAGTTACAGACCTTACAGATGTAAGTGCATTGTTTAGGAAAGTGTTACACTAATGTTTCGTCGACCATACCTAAGAAGTAGAGATATGTTTCCTGTCCAAATGAAGAAAAGAAAAACATTTTGACACCATTTTATTTGTCAGGCCTAAGGTCATGCTCAGTAGCCAGTAAATGAGATAGGATTATGGCGTTGTACTGAAAGGGAAACTTCAATGACTGCGAATGAATTAACTGCCGAAGAACCTAGGATATGATTAATACTAAGCAGTTCTACTTTGAAACTGTAATTTTCTGGCTTAAATCATTTTAGATATCTCGCTATTTATTTTGGTATTCCAACTGGCCAAATTGCGTCCAAATTTGGTAATAAAATCAGAGGTATTTAAACTGGTAAAAATTACCTAGTTTTCAAAATGAACTTTTCTGAAAAGCATAAATCTAACAAAATCAATGAAAGATCCATGAAACAAACTATAGAAGCGGGTTATGGTGTTTTTTAATATTTTTTCACTGACACATATATATATTGGTGCATACCAGAGGCTCTGGAAATTATGAAGCTTGTCAGCAGGAATCTAAGTAATACTATAGTAGATTCAAAATGCAAAATTGAGTTATTCTGAAATAATGTCAGTCTTTAAATATTTTCCAAAAGCAATGTCTTAATATTATTTTTAACATCTGCAAAACTTTTTTTTGTTTATGCTTTCCGGGATACCATTAAACACAGGGAATTTTATTTCACGCTTTCCACATTTTGTTCCAGTTTTTTCCATAGCCGTTGTAAAAGCGGTCACAAAAGAGAGCCGATGACTTAAATCAGAACTAAAATAGATAAATTTAGGTTCAGTTGATAATTCTTGACCTTTTTGTTTTGATACATAATTGTTTAAATAACTAAGTAACAAAATCCTAATCATTTTTTGTCGTTATAAGCATACTACTGCTACCGTAAAAAGTCAGGTTATCCCGTAAAGCTCATCGATATTGTATTGTTTAGCATGTATAGAGAAACACTGGCCATCTCTGGCGTTCTCAGTCAGTAGTTGACAAGTTAGAAACTCGAACCTGCATTCCACGTTACTAGGCTGTCATGCTACCAACTACGTCATTAGCAACACATAGCAAATAAGGACCGATACATCGCTGATGCATTCAATTATTTAGACACGAATGGCCTACTTGTGACTAATGTTCCTTAGAATTACAAACATAATGGTATGATACGCTTACCTTAACAATTATCATATATTAATTATCTAACCTTCCAGGGCAATACTTAAGCGCTACGATACAGAGGGAGTTCAAAGCAGGCAACTATATAACTTTTGAGGAATTCCATCTTCTGTTAGGATGGATGAACTTTGCACCTTTATTAATGTCAACTGAATAATATGTAATTGCATATCTCTGATGCTGTACCATTGTATAGTCCGTTAGTAGACTGGAATAAATTGCCATTGCATGGTGTTCACCAGAAGCCAATAATCGAAATTCCGATATTAATACTGTTGGTAGGTTTAATATCCAAGTCTGTTAACTGTAGTTCCTGATTCACTGCAATGTCGCCAGATCGTGGAACACATAACATCCAATAAAACCTAAGAAGTAAGATGGTGGACTAAAGACGCTTTATTTTCTAAATTCTTAAGGATATGCCCTTATTTCTGTGTTTATCCCAAATTTCGTTAAATTGCTATGAGAAGACATGATGTACAGACATCGACGAATTTAAATCTTAATTATTCAGATATTCTTGATGAAAATGAATGGACCTACGGGTAAATCATGCTGCTTATTGATTAAGATAAAAGTATCGAGATTTTCAGTAAGTAGAATTTGTATGCAATTGCGAATACGAGACATATGTCATGATCGATATTTCTCTTTTCAACAGAATCTAAGTTTGACTGTTTTCGTTTAAGAAACAGAAATCGCACTTTTAGATGCTAAGAATGATATTTTGTCAATTTGAAGATTATTGAAGTTGAAGTTTTACACATTAACTTATAAAGAGGAAGATAAGAGTTCATTAACTGTTGTCGGCTATATATTTTTCAGAAACTGAAGTTCAGTAGTTTTTTTTTCCTGTAACATTTTTATAGAGCAGCAAACAAGAGGGGTTGGGGTGGTTTCGGGAGTCCCGGTAACAAAACATGAAGGATTATTTGGCCAAATCAACAATTAATCTTTTGAAATTAAACAACAATGACAAAAAGGTAATGCTCCATAACTAATAGGTAATACCCCAAAACAATACTGGGTAATTTCTATAGTTTCAATACTTTCCATATCGGTAGAAGCATTATGAGATCGTGGAATGGACTTATTTCTCATTATCTAAGGTGTGAACTAAGTAGATCAGTGTCATCGTAATATAGTAACATATATTTCTCTCGAGTTGTAATTTTTACACTACCATGATTTTTAACATTCAACGCTAAGAAACACTATTAAAATTGTTTTTAAAATATTAATTTAAAAAACAAACACATTTTGAGAAGTCACTTTTTTAAGAGTAGATAAAAAAAGGGCCATAATGAATCTCTTTATGAAAATACACTTGCGTCGTTATTAATAATTGTTGTTTACAATGTAATTACATTATATTAATGAAATTTATTTTTAACAGCCTAGCCTGTTCGACAGAACCTGTTGGGTGACATCACTTTGTGAGATAGCTTTGCAGGTAAGAGCTCATTTTTCATTAGATTATTTTTTTTCAGCAAACACTTTTAATTCTTAACGTTTACTATTCCAAGATTATTTTCGAGTGAGGAATATGAATTTCATAGACTTTTTTAGGAGTATTATAATTTTTTGCCCATTCGGGAAACCGATTAGTATATTCATAATTGAGAAGATGTGTATACTCATAAATGGTGAGATCTAACTGTTATTTCTGTTGCAAATAGGTGACTGATAACGAAGTCCTTTTTCTCATTAAACGTTTGTTAGATAGAAGTACTACCTCGACTTAATTCACTGGTTTATTTGGGTGGATGATGCTATTTAGTAACATAGATCAATAGCTGTTAAAATTTCAATCGGTGAATACGGTGAACTCACATTTTTTGTTTGTAAACAGGGCCGACTCCCACTTTCATCAGTAAGCATGGAGAACCACATTTTTAGCCGAAAACCAAGGCAGACTCTCATTTTTAGTAAGTAAATATGACGAATCCCATGGCCAAAAAATGGGGATTCGCCATGTTTGCTGATTAGAATTTTTTAGACTTTTTAGTTAGTAAACATGGTGAACCCCAATTTTTAATCGATAAACAAGGCGGACCCTCAAGTATACGATTTTGTTTATATGTGTTTTTCTATTACTATTCTATAATTTTTGCAATTTATAATATCATCCTATTAATTGTGATATTATTAAAACTAAAAAAATTTTAGTGTCCAGGTGCTGAAGTGAAATTATTCAAAGAACCCGGAAGAAAATCCTTATTAACTTCTATGGATCCAGGCCACAGTTTAAGAATCGCTAAAACATATACCAAAACAAAAAGAGTCACAACCGTTCCATATATCTGTAGTAATATATATACACACCCAATTCTGTTTTTACACGGTTGATAGGTTCCCGAAGAAAACGTGTAGAAAAAACACAGTGCATATGAAAAAATAGAAGATTGTTTCCAGACGTGAAAAACCCAGTACAAATAATAAGTTGTTTTCAAACAAATCATATCAAAATCTTTAATTAAATCTTTATTTGATTTTTATTCATTTAAACACATTTTTTATTTTGTAAACTTATAAAAATAATTATATGTACATATGACTAATTCAAGAATACAAAAGTGCAAAAAAATATGACTTACATATGATTATTAACCAGATTTTATTCGTTATCATTTTCTGACAATAGATGCATTCGTTTGCGTAAGACAGGAATTAAATCACTTTCATCGCTTGAGATATTTTGGCTGTCGTGTTCATACTCCAATGGTGTATTTATAGTACATTTTCAAAGTTAAAACTACTTCGAAAAATGTGACCATAAAATCGGCATCTTTGTTGTAAATGTAAACTACTGGAATTTTTCCTTGAATAGGAATATTTTCTCAGAATTAATTCAAATGGAGATTTTTAAAAAAAGGCGCCGTTTGAACCGTGTTAGATTAAAATAAATCGTGTAAAAAAATCCGTGTAAAAACAGAATTGGGTGTATATAATATTCTCTCATCTTAGTATTTTTGGCTCCCATCTGTATATTTTACCTTAGAAGATATTAACAGTAGCCTGGTCAATAACGTGTTCATTTTCATAATTTCTTATTTCCGGATTTCAGTGGACGCTGTGAAAGTAATACAAAAATAGAATTATACTGAATTACTAAAATAAAACAGTTAACATATATTTGTAAAATCAAACAGAATTATAGCGATGTATTCAGTGAAAGTATGACTCTGCGTGACTGAACCAGTGCATGGTATGGCTTAAGTCATGAATTAATGGAATGATGAAATATCTAAACGCAAAGAAAATAAATATCAAATTAATTTGTCAACTGTGCTTTAATATTTTTTAATATCATTCAATGGTAATAGTAACATGAAAGAGCTTAATGTAATAAAATATCTGTGCCGAAGAAAATATATTTGAAAGAAAATTTTGTTTTGCGTGTTCGAATAGGATTGATTATGAGTGTACGAAAGGGTCTATTGAAACGTTTACCGAAAATATGAGAATAAGTATACGACTGAGCAGTTAAAAAATACAGAAATAGATGCTTATGAATACAGAAGAAAGAAAAGAGAATTTAGGACCAATTTTTTTATTATTATTAGCCCATACCTGGTTTAGTGTACCTGACCAATAAATCAGTGGGCATGTCCTTCCGTATGTGTTTATATGTTGTACGAGAAGCCAATACAAGCCCAAGAGAACTTCTAGGTTATCTCCATCCTTTATGTTAAGGAATACTACTTTCTTAACTAAAAATTTTAAAATTTAAAAAATTTCTTTTAAATGCAACTGTTAGATGCTTCATAAATTACATTCAAATATGGAGATCACTGATTCTGTTAAACCGTGTTACATACGGCATCGAAAGTTTTGTCACGTAATGATAAAATATTATACACCTCAGCATTTCTAGTTCAGCACATTTTTACAGTGACATATTTCAATGTCTTACAGTACAGGGATATATTTTAAAAATCATTACTTTTTTACTTAATTGGGTGTAGGCTATGTTGACAGTGGGATTTCCCGAACTATAGATTTTTCACATTTGTTTTCTTTAACAGCAAGTAAAAACACACTGTACAGTGCGACTTTCAATAATTCATCATTGTTCTATTGTATTTTTTTTTTTAACTTTTACACATCTTTTAATATAGGACGGTAGAAATAAAAAGTATAACCAACACAAATAATCTGCATTAATTTCTCCTGATTAAATTTATTTCTCATAACAGTAATATTTTTTAATTATTGTAATTAGTACCGAACCCCGGATGTTCCCGGATCTTAGATTACAGAACTAAAAATGCTTGAGTATATCATGTTTTTTATGATAAAAAGAGATTAAAATATTATTGTTAAGCTTAACATAAAAAAGTAAGAATCAATCCAACTGTCTTTTTTTATCAACAAAAACAATCCAGTGAGAATTGAAACGAACCTACTTATTTAAACGAACAATGAATAAGGAACAAAATAAAAGCTGGTATTACAAAAAGAAAAATACTAGGTAGCATCTCTTCCTCTATCAGTCATTTTTTTTACAGATATCATTGCCATAATACTGTTTTTTATTAACAGTGAATGGGTGTTTCATCAGATTTCTTTGCCTGAGAAATATTTTCCGATAAGAAAAAACAAATCATACTTTAAGCTAGCTCCTTGTAGTTACAGTTTTTTGTCTACACGAACAAAAAATTCTGTATAGAAAAATGAAATCATTTATATATATTTGCCACTGTTGTTCGATAAAAGGATTTTTACTTTTCTGTTATTACACACTCAACTATATTTGAAGTAATTTAATATTGTATGTATATGTGTTGTCACTACTTTATTCCTGTGTTAATTATTACAATAACCTGGATGAGCATATGCTCTTGGGTTATTTACATTATAATAATGTATATTTATATCAAAAATAAAAATATTTGAAAAAAAATTGAATTGAATATATGATTTAGTACATAATATTTGTTTATTTTACTGACATAACATTATTTTAATTAGAATTACTATAGTCATTTTTAAGAGTCTATAAAATACAAAATAAACTTTAAATTTGAAACATTTACGAGCTCTTTGAAATTTAGGGGGAAAAATCCTACCGTTCTGTCGCCTAAATGCCGTACTCTGCAGGGTAGATAAGCTGTTTTCCCAGATGTAGTGGTGATATTCCTGCTGGTAGAGTTGTCAAAATACGGTATGAGGTCCTGATCCGCTCTCCGTGGATAGCGAGACATGGACCTTGTCTTGTGCCAACTTCGGGACCTCTCTGTTCTGTAATCCTCTGCACATACTGGAAGAACATGAAAAAGAAAGTTTCATCACTTAAAGAGTTAGAGTTATTACACTTATTCACTTAAAAATTATTCTAGGAAAAATTTACATGATTCAGTAGTTTAAACTTCATCTGTAGCTGTGAGCATGCATATTTTCAGGCCCTAATCTAGGGGAGAAAATATGTGCGGTGGGGGGGGGGGGGTTGAGTGGGGGGATTGATTTGACCGAACCGTAAGAAAGTAAAGGGAAATTTCTACCCTCTCTCCCCTTTATCTAGCCCTGCATGCATTCAAATGCTAAATTTGAATACATTCGATAAAAGATGAAAAATATTTATTTAAATGTAACACCCAACTTTTATTTTTAACTTGTTAAAACGTATAGTTGTATAACAACTATTTAATCTACTATAATTAAAAACCGACTGTGAAACTGTGTAACGCAGTCCGGTTGCTAGATCGTCAAAGGAAACTATCAGTTGAAATGTATTTTACAATATTATGAAAAGATTAGTTTTCGTTGAATGGCAACTTCAACTTCAGAATAAACAGTTCATACTTTACCTTCTAATGATTCTAATCTAGTGAATTATAATAGTGTGCTATGAAATTTTTTCGGGAACAACCGAATTTTTAAAGAAATTGTTTCGTATTAAATTCTAAACTCTATTTCTTCTCATGGGCAAAATATTAACTTTTGGTAATGTTTTATGCAACGTTCGAAATATTTAAAGCATGGCACTGTTGATATTTGGACTTAAGTGCATCGAACGATAAAAAGAATGAATTATAATTATATATACGAAAATGTGTTGTGAAATATTTGCTGGAGTAATAAAACACTATTTCTGCCACTGTGTAGCAGAGTTAGATTGCCAGAGAATTATTTGTGAACCAATGAATGTACCCTATTGACTGGCTACAGAAGTAGCTTGGCCCTTAGTTACACTATCCATAAATGTAAATTTTGATATGGTTCTGACAAGTCACTTCTCTGGAAGGAGAGAGCGAAGCGATCTAACAGTGGGGGCCACCGGGGGCGGAGCCACTAGTCTTATTATACTAGTAATATCCATGTGAAACGTTTGACGCGAAACGGAGGTTCATTCACAGATTTCTACTCATACGTCGATCGACAACTTCATTCACAAGTCAGGCGACGGCAACGCCCCAGAAATCTCAAACGCCTTTCGAGGCATCGACTCCTGATCTAAAACAGCTAGGAGCCCCATCTGTAACACCAAGAGGGTCAAAACTAAGCGGGACCACCCCACCAAATTCGGGACCGATCGGTTAAGCAGCCGCGGAAACACGAGGAAACTGCCACTTTCTGCCAACGATGAGGTCACACGTATTCACCCGCTGTGAATAACAGCTATTATTTAATATGATGATGATAATATGCCTAATTTCGAACTCATGGGCGGACACGAGTTTCTGCATGTTCACTGAGTGACGTCACTGGTGGCGGAAATGTTTGGTTCTCTATGGTTTCTCGAGTACTTGACTGATCCGTCCCAAATTTGGTTTGGTGATCCCACTTACGTCCAGCTCTGTTGCGTTAAGCGATTGGGTCGCTAGCTGCCTTGGGTCAGGTCCTCTGCAAGTGTCAGAAATTTTTCGAGACGCAGTCTTCTCCTTCCTTACAAATGGAGTAGTACGTTATCAAAGGAGAGTTGTGAATGGATTAGTACGTTGTCGATAGGAAAAGTTAAGATTGGTATGACGTTTGACGGAGCTTATCTAGTATGCTAATATAAAGTAACTTGAGCAACAGATAAAATGGATTATTCATAACGATATTGTTGTTTGAAAGAACTTTACCTATCAATAGAGCTGGCTAGGTACTCTAGTTTTATAGCAGCTAAACAAATGAACTCCAGCTCATCATTGATTTACTGAATATTTAACCACTATTAAGCTGTTGTACGTAACGGATGAAGATGGGTGTAGAGGAAAAAATTGTCTTGAGCCAGGTGGGATCTGAACCCACGACCTCCTGATGGCATGTCAGGTGCTGATCCCACCCGGCTCAAGACAATTTTTCTTCTACACCCATCTTCATCCGTTACAACAGCTTAATAGTGGTTAAATACTCAGTAAATTAATAGCAGTTAGTTTGACATTAAAGCTTTAATGAAAACCATAAAATTTAATACTTATTCTAAATTACTGTATGCAACTGTAACTCAGTATTCAAGATATAAATTATTGAAATAAAATTTCATTTGTTCTTGAAAAAATTAACGTGAGAACAATTTTGTTCGATGTTTAAAGGAACAGAAAAATACAAAAATGGAATAGACTTTAATAAAAAAAAACTCCTTCGCTATCACTGTCTCTGGTATAGGGTGGTATTTTCTTCTCTTTTGAAAAACAGTTAATAGTTTGTAGTTTCATTACAAGGTACAATGACAAAGAAAAGCAACCCATAACAGTAAATTCAGATATAACCTGTTTAAACTGGTTGACTAAGCATATAATGCAAACAGTGCTTTTTATTATTATTCGAATTGTTACTATTAAAAGTAATCGTGTATGACGTAGTTTCTTGATTTGCAGCTATAATAAGAAATGCTAAAATCCTGTGTGGGCAAGTGGTGGGCAGTAATTCAATGCATTCAATGAGTTGATGTTCGGTATTGTCAGTTTCTTTTTTTTAACGTTTATATCTGTTTCTTTTTCTTTTTCAATTTGTACACTCAATTCGGTATCTGCACGGAAAACTCACCAAAAATAATTAAGCTGCTGATGAGACGTTAACGGTGATTGTTTGGCATCGACTTTTCCAACAACTACTAATCAAAATCCCAAGTACAATGCGCGTAATTTGCGCGCATTTATTACGGAAGACTTCACTCTGGCAACAAGACAAGTGCACGTTGCTAATGTTTGATTGTTACGTGTTCAAGTGGCGAATTCGAGCGCAGCGCTGGGCTGTTTGGTGAAGAGGAGGATGACAACGATGGTAGGAAAAGGAGGGGGAGATGGAAGCAAGAGGCAAGGCGCTTCAAACATAGGATTAACTCTTAGTGTATTATTCTACAAGAAAATAAGCAGGTGGGACAAACGGTTGGAATTATTCGCTGACGTAAGTTAGATGAGTTAAAATAACAAAAAGGAGTTGGAATCTAAACTAGGAAGTAGTGAATTTTCTAACGGTGGCGTTCATTATATGGAAAGGATGTGAAAACCGGGATGCTTTGTTTTAGTTCTAGATAAGGAAATTCCAATAATGGATGCGTTCTGGCATGCTGATAACCGGTTAGTTTAAAGATTCAGTTCTTCTAGTGGTTTTACTAGAGGTTAATATGTACTTGTAAAAGACAGACTTCAATTATAATTCGTATAAATGCATTTCTCTGGCATTGAGCCTCTAATTTGATCTTTACAATTAGCAAAAGTAGTTCTCAAGTGCTGAAATGATACATTTTTTGCTTGCATCATTCCACGTGATATTTATTTCCTTAGAACGCGAACGAAATTAATTAATAAGTCCTTTTACCAGTATCAAAGATGTTTCTAAATATACATGCGTATAATTTGTTATTTTTAAATTTAAAAAGTGCAGCTTTAATGTTAGATGATACATAAAGGTCGCTTGTGGCTACTATATTAAGAACTATCTTTCAATAATTTCTGCGACGTTCAACGAAAATAAAATGTGCAATGTGTAATAGGAGTCTTAGAAGGAACAAAAACTGTTCTGTAATTTGAGATTAGCTAAAGATACTTACTAACTATCTCAACTTTTTTTTGGAAGTTATTGGACTAATTTTACCACTGAGCGGCAAAATGGCCAGGCAAAATGGCCCAAGTGCTCAGAGAAGGTTAAAGGAAAGGGAACTCTGAGAGCTGTTAGGGGGAAGATGGTAACCTCTCCTTTAAGGGCATCTGTCATGCTCTGTAACAGCACATGATATGATATTCATGTACACGGGACCACGGCTTAACTATCGATCCGATGAACGGCGTCTTTCCAAGCATCATCGGTGTCCCCTTTCCCACCTATGGAGGGTGGAAGTTAGCAGACATAACTCTCAACGCTGAGCAAGGTGGAATTCGAACCTTATACGGCTTAACGTCCCATTCGACAGATTGCCTGCAACAGGGACGTTTCCCTAACAATATCCGCCGATGTTACTATATTTAGCAAAAAGAGGTTCATAATTTATTTAAATTCCATGCAAGGAAGAAAAGACCCATCAGAGATGATTTGCAAATTTCTTTTAAAATTAATGGAGATCTGTTTTGTTTTTTTATTATTATTTTGTATAAAGTGGAAATATTGATTAAAGGAATTCAGATGTCATTATACTAAAAAATTACAGCAGCATTAAAGTGATCTGGATTCTACAGTGCTGCAGACCCTTTCGTCTTGTCATAATACATAGTCATTACAAAAGAATACTCATATTTTAAGTGTTATATTTTATTAAATATTTTATTGAAAAAGTAATTATATAGTTGTATATCACTACGTAGTCTAATGGTGAGCATGCCTTAGTATTAAAACCAGCGGGAGTGTCCCTGTGCAAGTATTTGTATGAGAAACCAGGACAATCCTAATATAGGTTATCTTCTTCCTTTGTGAAGGAAAGTACCATCTTTTTTTTTTCTCATAAAAATTATAAATTAAAAAATATGTATACAAAGTGTCCGAAAACTTTCAAAGATTCGTTTATGTTCAGCAAATTTCAATGTTGTTATCATTGTTGGCATGATATTCAAATCCTGTCCATAGTCAGATCAGCCTATTTGGTGTAACACTTCTTAATGCTTATCCTTAAATACTGTAAATTACGCATTTGTTCGGAATAAACTATGCTTTAATGTATCCCACCCTCCATAAAAAAAATTCCTAATGGCGTCATATCACTACTTCTCTGGGTAACAAAATCGATTCATAAGATGGAAACTTCGAGAGTTTCGTGACATTTTGGATACATAGTTACTTTGATTATTTTATTATTTAACAAAACATAACACTTTAAAATATGGGTATTCTTTTATAACGACCCCAGTACTCACCCGTGTTGATTTAGGCATGCACGTTTGCAGATAATCATGGATACACGAGGGCGGATAGTGCACTTGGCGAAACGCTGTATTATTTATTAATCGCGGATACTCGAACCATCGTTGGCAAGTGATTACTGGCTTACTGACATCGTGGTTTAACATTCAGAACGTTGAGCTACGATTCAATAAGTCGATGCCTTAGAGTTACGATACGTCAAATTTGTTCTCATTACTTTCGACAATTGGGCTTTTATAAGAAAAATGTAAGTAATTGTTAAAGTTATGGTAAGCACGTCTGTTTATGATGAATAATTACGTGAGCTTTTAGTACATGATGTAACTATTCACTATGAATGGATCATATGTATATCCCCTCACTATGATAAGAGGATAATTATTACTGAAAATTAACATTGAATATCCATTCATCATGGTGGAAATTCGATCGTCAGTACGACAGGGTGTTGAGTACCATTCATTATCTGGTCACTAGTTTTAAAGTTGATACTGAACACCATACTTTCTTCACCCAATTCTTTAATACCTAAAACTATACTAGTATATTGTGAAAAACTGTACCTATAACAGAGGTACGAATCAAAAGGATGGCTTCTATTCGTATTTAATCAGTTAAGTCCGAAGCTAGTAGAGATGATAATATTGAAGTGTTTAAATTTTAGGATATTCGTATGGCATGTCCTACATCGTAGATTATAAGCAAGCACTTTACTCAATAAAACACTCAGCATTTAAATATTCTAAGCCACTGGTGCCTACTATCGCTTAATGAGTTAAAGACATTGTTTTGGTACGGAAGAATTATCTTATTTCACGAATGTGCTTCTATCAACAGAATAGCTATCATGTAGCGAACTGCTGTTCTTCTAAGAGTAGAGTTTTTTTTTTCGGCAAAGACTGGTACGCGGAAATTCACGAGCTAATATAACTTTCAAAGAGTGCAAGTGTTTATCTCTGAAGGACAGTTTTTCCCAAGGATCAAATAACTGGTCAAGTGCAAGGGTAAGAAAAAATGTGGACTAATTAAGCCTTTTTTCAGTACTTGAAAATTCTAAGAACTGCAGCGGGACCTCTCAGAAATGTTACATTAGCCGCGACACTCACAGCAATTTCCGCGACTTGTTTAAATTCTCTTGAGAGTGTTTGTCGTAGTATTGTGATGAACTTAAACAGATGGAAAAAACTAAACTAAAAGGTTATTCCAGAGGCTTCTCTTAGTATTAACTGAATATACATATTATCCATGAGTCCCAGCTGGGTCAGCGTTGAGATTTATCTCCGCAAAATTTCCCCGCCCTGCCCACGGTCAGTAGGGGACACCGATGGGCTTGAAAAGGCCGCCGTCCGTCGGATGGGACGTTAAGCCGTGGTACCGTGTGCGGGAGAGCCATACCCTGTGCGCGTTAAAGAACACGCTGGATGGCCTTGACGGGAGGCTACCATCTGTCTCCCAACAGCTGTTCCAGTGGGTCCCCTCCCCCAACCTTCTCTGAGCTTTCGGGGTCCATGTGACCTGGCCATTTAGCCCATGGTGTGCAAAAAAGTGCCGCTCAGAGGTAAAACAACCCAACCCAACCCATATTATCCATGGTGTCAAAGCAATACATCTAAATTCGTTCTTAAAAGCGTCCTTAGTGTCAAAGTGTTATTTTGAAATATAAATAATAAATATTACCCCAAGCATCTGCTTGCCACTGAGGTCTGACAGGAGCCTGTCAGTTTAATACGCCATAGTAGAAGATCTGGATTGGGTTGTTTTTCCTCTGAGCGGCACTTTTTTTGCACACCATGGGCTAAATGGCCATGATCACAAGTACCCCGAAGGCTCAGAGAATACTGGGGGGAGGGGACCCACTGGAACACTTGTTGGGAGACAGATGGTAGCCTCCCGTCAAGGCTATCCAGCGTGTTATTTAACGTGCACAGGGTATGGTCTCCCTGTGCACCCGCACACGGGGCACGGCTTAACGTCCCATCCGATGGACGGCCGCTTTTCCAAGCCCATCAGTGTCCCTTATTGACCGTGGGCAGGGCGGGGGAAATTTGCGGAAGAAAATCTGGGAGGATGGCCGGACCTCAACAGAAAGACATCACGAACATCCATGCCTTACCCGGAGCACAATGCCATAGTCTCTTTAATCAGTAGTCAGAGCACGCTAACCACTCGGCCAGGGGAGGCTCTAATATAAATATAATTAAAATATTTATATCATTATAAACGTTTCATATATGTATATTATGCAATGCAGTAATTACTAATCATATTTAATACTTGTTCTGCATTACTTAGAAGCAAATTAATAAAACGCTTAATGTTATTCCATCTGAATCACTTTAATAATTTGAGTTGTTTTTTATTATTTTTTTATATCGCTGACGGAACATTAGTGCATATATTTTTAGCCCCAACTGATTTTTAAGTTGGCCTGCATATATAAGAATTATTTTATAGTGTGACATTAATTTTATAAGTTGACAGTAAAATTTGTGTCTTGAAATTTTACCATGAAAACTAGCTTTGTACTAATTTATTTTTTTTCCCAAGGAAATATTCTAAACTCAAAACAGTAACCATATCTCAATCAAGAAATTAAATAAACTGAAAAACGGTCAATTATATATAGAATCCAATATCTTATAAATACAGATGTTTATTTGCATCATTACCTTACGAAACATAATTATTCTAAACATTCAAAACGGAATCATCCTTGACGAAAAGAGTTACATTATAAACATTTTGCTAAATAAAACTAAAAAGGCACATTTTTCCTCTTCTATACTTAATTCACCTTTTTGTACAACATTTTTAAGTATGTGCGTAATAGGATTTACTTATGGTCTTGCAAATACCTCGAATACATGTGCTTTGCATGGTTGATTATAAATTTAAGTGAAGAGTATTAAAATCTTTTAATTACATCGTTTCCAGAACCATTATAAAGTGAAACCCTGATATTAAAGGTATTTGTACATGATCATAACATGCAAGGTTGTAAAAGTGGTGTTGCCTGGTGGCTGCGGGATATTAAAACTTTTCTTCCGAAGCATAAAACGGACATGTTAAAAATATAAAAGTTTTTATTTCAAAACTTTTTAATTCGTGGTAATAAATGTCGCAGAGTAAAGGAGGAAGTGACGTGTTTAAGAACCGACAATTCCGTTTTTAATGAAATTGGGTAGTAAAGCGATCGACAGATCGAAACGGATGCTGGCTGGCTCAGGAACCAGCAGCGCCATCTATGAGCCACGAATAATTTGTAAGTTTCTCTAAAAGTCAATTTTAATTATTCCGTACAATCAGCAAGCTACACGTAGAACTATAACCAGGATTAAGATTAGAATGTCTTTTGAATCCGTCACATTCTGCTAACCTAGCTTAGTTAAATTAAAATCTTACTTTATTGCTATGCGAAATTTTTAATATTTCCATTTCCAAAGAAATTAATTAATAATCTATGACTCCACCTAAAGGAATGAAAAAATAGCTGAAGGAGACATCACATTACCTGTTATCGCAAAGAGAAAATAATAATATATTATCCAGAAAGTAAAAAATATATCCAAAAAAATATACTCTTTTGAAAAAATAATTTCTCTACTCGTATGCATGGCAGTGCCATTTCCTAAGGCGGAAATGTTTTTCAAAAGCATTTACTTAATAGAGTAGCTATCAAGCGTAGAACAGATGAAGATCACAGATACAAATAACATCCTTAAGGTCTATAACACTTTAACGACGGAGTCTAAACAATTCTTTGAAGTGGATAATATCTCAGAAAGACGTCAAAAGTCAACGATTGAATTCTTCCATATCCAGTGCCTTGAAACGCTATCATTGAAGCATGTGTGCCTCCATTGCAAGTCATCCTTGCCTCCTTTATGTTTCAGAGTGCATTTCCCTAAGAGATGCATTCCGTCTGAAGCGAAACAATTACGCATTCAAGAGTTGAGCTGCTGCAGAATTTTGCCTATAATTAGGAAGTTGTCCCCGGCATCTGTACGTTCCCCTCGCCATCGACCTTTCGCCGCGACAACAAGTACAAATCGACCGCTTCCAGTGAGCTTGACTATGTCACAGAACGACAAGAGGACTTTAATTATGACAGAAGGGGTATCAGCTCTCACAATTCGTGTATTCAAATCCAAAGTGGATGGAGATATCCAACTTCCTTTACAGCCGCGAGAAATAAATTATTACCAGAGCGTAAGATCATGTCTATGACTCCTTCGTTTGATGCTTTCCATGTGTTTGGAGCTCTTCATGTTCTCTGGCTGTGGATAGGAAATATCTTCCTCTGTGCCCCATGTGTTATTCGCTAACATTAGAATTTTGCTCTATGCGGATGTTGTGCTTGTGTATTTATATGTGAATGGTGAAGAGTCTCCTTTTATCTCAGAGCATTATTCTGAACCGCTGATAATAATGCAGATGGCATTTACACTTCACGACCTTTGTATCGTCATTCTATAGGTAGCTAAATACATTTAAAATTCAAATTGGTCTATGAGCTACATGATTGTTAATAGATAATCAGTCTGTACGATTTCAAACTACTAGAGACAGCATTTAATCTTTGGTTCTACTCGTAGAACATATTATAAATCTACTCAATAATCTATATAGTTTTATCCGTTACTGAAACATAGTAATATGTAGAACTTTCGAACTACAATTAAAGGTAGGTGGAAAATAACGCAGTGTCTAAAAAAAATTAGATTGTTCTAAATTTTTAATTTCATCGTGATCATTCATTCTTATTTTTTTAATCAATTTCCAAAAGAAAAAAGAAAGTACACAAACAAAAAAAGCTATTTTTTATTACTTTGTCGTACGTCTGTCAGTCTGTTGACATTCAACTTGACCCTTTTAAAAGGAAAGTGAAGAATTACTTAGCTTTATTTGTAGGTATTAAAAAACATTGCGATTTACATTTTCGGAATATCCCAATAGTTTTGAATTCCCACCATTAGAGGTCGCTAAAAGTGGAAGGGAAATCTTAAAATGAATATTCAGCCTTGTTAGAGCGGTGGTAAAGCGATTACCATTGATAATAGCATCTTGCACCCTTACCCAGAAAGTCAGGAGAGGATGTAATTTTATTTTTGCTTTTTTCATAAATTACTGAAAATTATTCTTGGTTGAAAATGGAAAAAAGGAAAAAGGATGAATGGTGCTCATTTTCAGTTACAAAAGACAATTAAAAGGCTGAAATTATAGTATAATAAAATGAAATTATCTGAAATCTTCTTATTATTTTCACAAGTACGTGGAGATTATAGATTTCAATTATGACTGAGCCGAGACGAAGTATGTGATATTTTGAATCCGGGACAATTCATTTTTTACGTATGTACTAATTTAGATTACTATTGATGTATGTGATATTCGAGTTACATTACTCATCCTCCTCCTCCTCCTCCTCGAGCAGCCATGGGCTATGGAGGTCCAACCAGACCGCGCAGTTTAATTCTCCAAGCATATCTGTCCTGAGCTACATCTGCTGCATACGGCCACTGCACACCAATTAAAACAAGGTCCTATTTGACATTGTCTGCCCACAGCATCCTAGATCTCCCCCTCCTTCTGAGACCTCTAGGCACACTGTTCATAACCCTATTCGCCAATCTATAATTATCCATACAGGCAACATGGCCAAACCAGCGGAGTCTCTCTCTGCACAATATGTTGCTTAAAGGAGGTTGCAAACTCCTTTGCCTAACCTCATCATTAGTTACAAAGTTGAACCACCTAATACCCAAGATACTGCGTAAGCATCTAGAATCAAAAGCATCTAGATTCCTGTTATCTTGTTTACACAACGTCCAAGTTTCACTACCATAACTAACTCTAGAACGAACCAAACTATTATACAGTCTAATTTTAGTCTTTAGGTGTATACGCCTATTTCTCCACAATCACCATAGATTCTTAAAAGTTCCGGCAGCAATCCCTATTCGTCTGTTAATCCCATACCGCACATCACCATTATCTGTTACATAGCTCCCAAGGTAACTAAACTGTGACACCTGTTCAAGACTGCAACCATTCAGATGAACTGATTCACAGCCTGCTTGACCATTTTTCATCACTTTAGTTTTCTCTCTGTTTATAACCAAACCTACTCTACTACCAGTCTCATCAACAGCTCGAATGAAAGAGTTCATCTCATCAACATCATTTGCCAAAAGGGCTAAATCATCAGCATAATCTAAATAAGAAATTTTCGTATCTCCAACCCATTTAAGGCCAAAATCTTTCCCTTGAAGTGAATTTCGCATAACATAATCAATAACCAAGCTAAAGAGAAAAGGAGACAAAATGCACCCTTGTCGAACACCAGAAGTAATGCTAAAGCAATTGCTACAAGACTTACCAACTCTCACACACGTCTCGGTGTTATTATAGAGAGCTTTCATTATGTTAACTAGCTTGTCTGGTATACAATATGATCTCACAATCAACCACAAATTATGACTATCAACAGAGTCGAAAGCCTTTTTGAAATCAACAAAGCTAGCAACCAAAGGTTTCTGAAATTCTAAACATTTCTCAAGAATCTGCCTAAGTGAAAATATCTGATCCACACATCCCCTAACACTTCTGAATCCACATTGCTCATCACGCAATTGACTGTCAACCAGATTCTTAATTCTATTAAGCACAATCATGGAAAAATCTTTACCTGGAACAGAGAGTAGGCTGATACCCCTATAGTTATCAGAAGAACTGCGATCACCTTTTTTGAAAATAGGGATAATAATAGCTTTGGTAAAATCTTTAGGAACCATGCCTTTATCATAAAGGTTATTCAAAATTTCAGTCATCCAAGTGGTAACCGAAACATTCTCAGCTCTGAGCATTTCTGTAGTAATTTCATCTACCACTGGGGATTTATGAAGTTTAAGTTTAGAAATAGCCAAAATAACTTCAGATTGTGTTATAGGACCAACATTAAAGCCACCAATGCATCTATCATCATTACAAACAATGGGAGTAGAACTAACCACATTGTTTAGAACATCACTGAAATGCTCAGCCCACCTAGCCATGACAGAATCCTCTCCTTCTATAACCTTACCTTGTTTATCCTGCAATCCTTGTATGCCTGTCCGTTTTCTACCACACAAAACATTAACTATCTGGTACAGCTCTCTGCTGTTGTGCTGCCTAACTGCTTCCTCAGCTTTGTAAGCCAACCCATCAAGCCAAACATTCTTGTCAGTAGCTAACTGATCTTTTACACGTTTATTAAGCTCTCTGTAATCGTTTTGTATTAGGACTAGTATGGTACTGATTAAGGACATTCCTACAGTTTCTTCTTTCTGAAATAAGCTCAAGTGCCTTATCACTTAAATAATTCTGTCTCCTCTACTCCTTTTTTCCTAAAAGAGTACTGTTAGTTTCCAAAAAAGCCTGTTTAAAATGGCCCCATTCTTCCTCAACTTCAGTATTAAGCAAACCATGACTGTCATAATGACTAAGTAACCTATCATGGTAAGCTTCAGCTATAACTGGGTCTTTCAGAGCTTCAGTATTAAAGGTAAAATTTTTAAATTTAGCACAACACTTTTTAAGTTTAAGTTGCAAGACACTTTTAACAAGGTAATTGTCAGATCCAATTTCAGCTCCCCTATGTGTCCTGGTATTTCTAACAGAACTAGCCCATTTGTTGTTAATTAATATATAATCAATCATATTCCTATGCAGCCCATCAGGTGAAAACCATGTGTATTTACGTATGTCGCGGTGTTTGTAATATGTGTTAGTTATTCTGAAACCATTTAGTTTACTTACCTGTAGGAGAGAATGCCCATTGCCATTGCAGCTACCAATACCAAAAGGGCCTATCACTCCTCCCCAAAGGTCAGAGTCAGTATCAACTTTGGCATTGAAGTCACTAGAACAAGGGTAATATCTCCTTTCTTGACAGAATTCAAAATATCCTGAAGTTGTCCGTAAAACCTATCCTTCTCATCCTCATCAGCATCCTCAGTGGGGGCATAACAGCAGATAACATTCAAGTCTTTAATGCTTGTCTCAAATTTTGCTGTAAGAAACGTTTCATTAATGCAGTCATATCCTAGAAGAGCATCACTAGCATGTCTGCTGAGCAGCAGACCCACGCCTTGGTAATGCTTTCCATCCTCCCTCCCTGTAAAGAGAAATTTAAAGTTATTCTTAAGTATCTCACCTTTACCTGTCCATCTGGTCTCTTGCAAGCCTAGAATATCTATGTTATAGCGCTGGAATTCCTGCATGACGACATCAAGAGAATAATCTCTATGTAATGTCCTCACGTTCCACGTTCCTGCAAAGAGAAAATGATTAGTAGGATTTTTAAAGAAATTAGGCTTATTGAGATTGGTAGGGCCAACAATATCAAACAACCCCCTGATCGCAGGTATGGGGAAAAGACCTATTCCTCATCCGCTAAAGGCTGAAGTCACCGATGCTGGTAGGAACTTCAGGCACCACCTTTTCAAGTGGACTTTTTCAAGAGCCATATGGCCTGCCTGAGACTACTCCAGTTTAGGCTTGACGATGCCCAACTAGCTAACTAAGGTTCAGGTACCTGCGATGGCCTCTGATTATCCACCAGCTGATATACGGTATTCCATGACTCTGTTCACTTAGGGCTGGCAGCCCAGAAGCAAACAGAAAACACAGCAGCAGATTCTCCCTCAACAGAGGCCCACCAGTGCAGCAAGTCTAGGATCCATAATCAAACTCAAATCCATAAACAAGTCCAGTCTATTAGGTATAAATGGTCAGCACCAGGACCCTGTGAAGTTGGCATTCTTCAGCAGGGTTGAAAAAAAAAAAGAAAAAAGTGGCCTTAGATGACCAGATCAGTAAACCATACTGAACTGGCAGCCCCCCCCCCCTTCCGTTCCCTTCCAAAAGAGAATATCTCTTTTGAAAGGTACTAACGGCTTGCACCACGAGAAGGCGGGGTCGGCCATTAGGTGCTATACCTTGCCGGTTCTGTGCATCATCACAAGAGATTGGTACACAGCTCTCCTTCCAGTTTACGCCTAACTACCAATTACAGGCCATACATTAATATGAGCTCCAATATTTATATAGCATAAAATACCATCGCGTAATATTTCAATGAAGTGTAATTTAGCAGTTTTTTTCCAGTCGAATACACGATTATTACAAGCAGATAATTTTCTAATATTTTTGATTCTAATACGGGAATGATTCATTGAAAATATTTGATATTTTTTTATTTTGTAAACATTGCTTATTTTTCGTGTCTGTAAATAAGAGACAAAAGGAATGATGCTTAGAAATCTTGAATATTACCTATCGTACACAAACACCCGATAGCAATTTAACCTTTAGATTGTTTCACAAACTTTAAAGATGATCACTATGCTAAACTAGCTGCACTTTTTAACTTAGTGAATAGTTAACAGCAAATTCATTCTTCGTTTATTGATAATCTACCATTAGATTATTTCACAGATTTTTAGAGGCGAACACCGTTACTAACGCTGTCTGCACTTTTTAACTCAGACAGTGAAGTGTAAACTGCAGTTCATAGTCTTATATATAGAGGCAGCTTTGTAAATGTAAAAGGAGAATTTTATCAGCAGCACGTATGTATTGTTGAAGGATGACCTTTTCGTTTCCTTGGGTGTTTACGTGGAACACATACAGAAACAATTGCTGCACTCAATCTTGTAAAACTGCTGTCACTCTACTCAGCTGGTAGCCGAAGGCTGCTGTTTAAACTAAAGAATTAAGTTACATTTGCACCTGCTGCTCTCTTTATTCACTGGTAAGCAGGGCGCCATTCGATGGTAATGCGGAATTTCTTTCTGATACTGCTTATTACAGTCGAAGTGTTAGAATTTTTCTAGTTTAGCAGGCCGCACAGTTTCAATGTTTTGAAAGGTAAAGGTAGTTGCAAATGCACCTTAAAAGAGTACTTTTATTTTCACCGTTTCCTGATGAGATTATGCTGCTAAGAAAAGAGTAAAATCCGGTTAAGACAATGCAATATATATTAATTAAATTTGATGCAGAAACTTAGGGACATTAAAACAATTAATTTCGCTTCAGCTGATTGTGTTGTTACAGTTGAGATTTTCAAAATCGTACGATTTTTATTTCACTTTATCATGAATTTTCCATGCTGCTAACAGATGATCTTTTTCCATACTGCATCAATAAATTCTTGATAAATTAATTAGTTTCTCTGCTAAGCACTGGAGAGAGACATGTAAATGGAAGTGAGAGTATATCATAAAATTATAATAGCTTTTTTGATCAGACATTGTTATTTTATCAGACAAGCCTTATTTATAAATAACGATAGGAAAAGATGAATTTTCAACGAGATGATGCTAGACTCGAAAAATTTATTTACTATTCCAGTGGGAAGATTAAGCATATAAAAATGAGAAATCTCCATCCATTTACACATCTTTCTGGCTATACAATAAGGATATCTCATGTTCAATTTTATCGATATATCAGAAGTCTCTTTTCTTGGATATTCGAAGACTAGATTTAGATTTCTTGTTTTCCACATGTAAAAGCTAGATGAGAATCAGTCTAGACTTGTCAAAAAGAGAAGTTTTACCCCCCATCGTTTCATTCCCTCAAGACGTGATGTTGGCACCATTTTATAGGTATCTCCTCACCCTGGAGACTAAAACGGCATCTGTCACGTGCAGAAGATAATGCTTTTGTTCAGTCTTTTGAAAATGGCGGGTGGATATTGTCTGTGATTGTAGAAAACTTTAAGAATAGTTAAGGTGATGTAGATTCTGATATCGAAAAGTTATTGATATTCTTGTCCATAGTAATGGTTATTATTCTCCGATTCTGCTCCTGGTGATATTTATCCATGCTATTAACAATAAATATCTCGAAATTATTACGTTGCATTTACACATTTACAGTGTGATTTATTAGGATAATCGTTTTTATATATATGTGTCCCCTGCCTGATAAAATTAGGAACACTCACCTAATACTTCGTCTTATCTACTGTATCATGATGCAATTCCCAAATATCAAAGTTTTAATCTTCTGTGCTTAGTTCTGATTGAGTGATTGAAATGAGTTTGAAGTTATTTCTCTCTCAGCTGATAAACCGTAGTAGCTCTGTTTTTCCGTAGAATTCGTGTCAGCAAACGTAAAAAAAAACTTTTTTCTTCCCACACTTGTCACGATTGGAGGACGATTTTCGAGATGATGCCATTCTCCATACACTTGGGGTATTGTGCCCCATGATTTTTCACTGACCTCCATCACCTCCGTTGAAGATACATCTTCCCGTAGTGCTCCATCACCTCCTTTGGGAATGCATCTTTCCTGTTGATGAACCCCTTCAGAAGTCAATCAGATCATCTTTTTTTATCGTTGTCGCAGTTGACTTTGCTTTCCATCATGCCATTACGGCTTTTTATAGGAATTCGTAGTAACGTAGTATACAAACGTCAGTGAGATATTTGAATATCTTTGGCATGTTTCATGGTACATTTTGCACAATGCATTTGCCACTGCCTGGCTCATAATTATTTAGCCAGGCAGTGGATGTGACAGCTCGAAATGAATACTCAAATGCAAGGCGGATCATAAGTTGCTTTAATAAAATGAACTAAAATTCTCCTCATTTGCCCAATTGTCACGTAGGCCTGGTAAAAGCCGTGTAATGCCATAGAGGAGAGACTGTATGTCAGAAAGACGAAACCTCAGAAGGAAATGAAAAAATAACATTAATCAGAAAAAATAAGAGAAAAATTAACACGAAATGCAAAATACATATTTGCAAAAATACTATTATTTGCATTCCAGTTGTTTGTTTACTATCTACAATACGAATTCAGCATTAGCGAAAAGCAAAAAAAAAAATAGCTTAATATTCAAATTAATTTTCGGTACGGTAATTTTAGAGTAAAATAAAATGCCATATCATGTGTATTTATCACTTCTAAATTCTATTTGTTTCGCCTTTTACTGTTTATATCTCTTTTATCACTTTTTTGTCCTGTATATTCCTTTTACATGCCCTACCTATTTTTCTTGTCTTTAACAGGCGTTCACAAACTACAGTCAGCGAGCGATTGCGAACCTTTTAACCGTTTTTATTTGCCCAGCGTCGAAAAACACACAACACTGAAATTTGAATAACACAATGCAACTAACAAAACTCCACTGAATCCAAATGTTCAGCAGCTCATTTCTGTGATCCAGTCCCATACTTCACATATTGCTCCGACAACCAATTTCGGTTTACTCAAGTATATAGGAAAAATTGATTTCAGGTAGGTGGTATCCGAACCTGTAATCTTCTGATGATATTCACCGTTGGTGCGAATCTCACTCAGCTCAAGTTTTCTTCTTTACTTGAGATCAGACACGGAACTAGAAAAAATATGGAGGGAGGAAGGTAAAGGGGGTAAGACTGGATTTCCATTGCAGCAAAACATTATCCCCAACGTTTGAGAAGTTTAAAAAAAATTCTTAAAAAATGCCAAAAATATTCACGAGTTTAATAATATTTTTGCCCCCATTATCTTACTAGCATTCAAAGGATGGTGCTTTCCTCCCCACCCCTAGATCCGGTCCTGACTGAGTTTGTTCAGCCTATAGGTGCTTTCTTGTGTTTGTCTGTTAGGAACTTCAGTTTTGACTTTAAAATAAACTTTAAATTAATATGTTTTCTTACTATTTTGCATCGATACATATGAGAAGTAAAATGAAATAAGGAATGTGAATTTTTTTGTTCTTTTTATTGCACCCCTTTCACAACTATTGGTCCACAGCATACATAATATTTTTCTATTCGGCCCAATGCCAAAAACGCTTATGCACCCGTGCTGTAAAATGACACACTTCATTCCGAAAGCTAAGATATTTATCGTTTTAAGCATCATTAATTATCTCAGATGCAGTACTCATTTCCAATTAGTCATCTGTACCCACTCACTGTGTCGGCTTTTGCACAATATCCCAAAGGATTTCTGTCACTGCTAACAGATTTATTTTCCTCCATAATTCGATATATTTGGCATTTCTTTTAATATATTCGACAAAGCTGTTCTTCTAAATAAGAGTAATGTTGAAATAAATGAGACGTCTCTTTCACATCTCTTTGAAAATTGGGTTGGGTTGTTTAATTTGTGAGTGGCACTTTTTTGCACGCAATGGGCTAAATGACCAGGACACAAGGAGCCCGAAGGTTCAGAGAAGTTTGAGATAAGGGAACCAAATGCACAGTTGTGAGGAGACAGATGGTAGCCTCTCGTCAAGGTAATCCAGATAGTTCTTTAGCGTGCACAAGGTATGGTTCTTCTGCACACTGGTGTTTCTTCTTCCCATCAACTTCCCATCCGTTTGAAATATTACGATTTCATATTCATTTCATTTGAATTCATTATCGAATTTTCACGTTAATCTATTAACGGATGCAAATGTGTATTTATTAAAATATATTTCCATATGATGATATATTTTATTTTGCTTACTTTTTTATTCATTCAGGAGGGAAAAACTGATCTGTTATGTGAGAAATCAGACCTGTCCCGGGTGCAGGTGAGCAAAACCCTCTGTATATTAAATAATAATTTCGTTTGGTTTTAAAAGTACATTATAAGAATCCAGCTGGTCGATCCCGTTTTCTTGGTTAACCTTTCTTCCTTTCATTACAATGTGAACATTTTAAGTTATGCTTTTCTTTTTAGGTATTGCCCACACATATCCACACCACTACTTAATATTCGATCCCACATCCTATATGGCATCCTATATGACTTCAGTATTTCCAGGAGTTAGCTCAGTTATCGTATGCAAATCTAACGGCTTTAACTAGGTGTAAAGAAATACATACATATACAGGGTGTCCCATAAGTCCTTATGCATAGACTAAGTAACAATATTGTGCAGACGTATTCAGCTTTTATATTCACTTTATTCAACTGTACCGAATCCATACTAAGACATCGAATGATCAAACTGAGCCCTCTTATGTTGCTTGAACATAGCAATCATGTCTTTAACAGTAACCAACTTTAATTCTTCCAGTGTTCAAGGGCGATTTTCGTACACATGATATTTTAGATGGCCCCATATAGAAAAAAAGATCCAAAGGAATGAAACCTGAGTATCGAGGTAACCATTCCATCACCCCACATCGGCCTATCCCTTGTGGGGTAGTCTTTCATTGAACGAAATTTGGACAGTTATGACATAGTGGGGCGGTGTCCCATCCTGCTGAAAGGAAACGGTACCGTTCTATGGGTATGTCCTCTAAGTAGGGTACCAAAATGACATTTAACATTTGCACTTAACAGTCGCCGGTGAATATATCGCTATAAAAATAAGATACTATGATGTTATTACCATGAATTGCACCAAACAGAAACCCTTTGATCGTTCTTGAAATGTATATCTTCAACCCAGTGTAGTTGTGTCGCAGCCTGGTAATGACAATTGTGGTGGTTGACTGTCCCATTCAAGTGAAAGTTTATATCATCGCTGAAGATTATGTCAGTCAAGAGAAACCGATTTCCTAACGTTTTTCCAGTACCTAATCACAGAAATGCCTCTCTGCGGTACATGCCGTCTCTATGCAACTGCTGTACCATTTGCATTTTGTATGGATGGAACCTGTTTCTTTTCAGGATTCTGGATATATATGAATTAGCAGTTCCCATCTCCTGTGCAGTTTTCCTTACAGACTGGAGAGGACTAACTTTGACTTTAGCAGAATATCCACAGTATGGCCTTCATCTGTGGTAATCACGGGTTAATCTCCTTCAATATGTTCAGAATATTGCAGACGGACATGTAACATGGCTTTGTCTTATCAGGTTTTAGTATGTGAAATTCTTCTCATGCTTCTCGCTGACTTTTTACAGCAATATGAGTAAGAACTAATTCCATTTTCTCCTTGGGTGTGAGACTATACATCAACGTGTCGACTCATCTGAAACAACGAAGAAACGTAGCATATTATAATTATTTTTACTTCTGACTATGTGTACGAACGTATGACACCTAAGCCTATGTATAAGGACTTATGGGACACCCTGCATACAAAACTCATTATTTTTATAAATAAAAATATTAAGAGTACTTTAATCTCAAAATTAAATGATAATGGACAAAAGTGTAATAAATCAAAACAGTTTTCACCAAATGCAATTATATGTCTTATGGAAAGGCATTGTGATATGATTGAGTAACAGTAAGTGGGATAAATGACGAAATCGTCGTGCAATGTGCATGGTTGCTGCATATGAGGCCACATGTTCCCATAATGGCGGTGCTGAAAATAGGGGGTAGCGGAAGTTAATAAAGAGCATGATCATCCCTGACAGTCATACAACTCATGCAACGTTTTCCATACTATTGATGAGATTTTGTGGCAATACAGTCCTTTACTCTTGTGGATCAATGGCTCCACAAGAGTGAATCTGAGCTCATGGAGGGTTCTGGAGTTCAAGGACTAGGTTCCTGCAATTCGCTTCCTCACGGCGTCTTATGCATGCTCAATTGGATTTAGATGCTGGGGTCTAGATTACCATTCCATCCTGTGAATATATTCACTTTAAAACAAATCGGGAAATGGACAATCACATGGACCTTATTGGGATGCATATCATCGCCAATAAAGGATGAAATCAGGGTCGAAAGTATCCTCGAAAAGCCCTGCATGGGATGCACAATGATTTGAAAAACACATATGTCTAACCAAAATTATGAAATAATGCTCGACACAAAAAACCTTAATGACGATCTGAAAATATCAAAATGATATAGAAATGATTGATTTGGGTGTCAAAACAGAGGAAAATTAAACGTGATATTAAAATAAAGTTGGATAAATAATACTATGTTTTGAAATCAGAAACAGATGAAGTTAAGACTGATTGATTCTATTGTGTGTACCACGTTAAACGAGCTCCTCTCTTAAAGGTGGTGAAAGGAACACAAATCATTGGTCTTCGCGCATACTGATTTCATTCATTCAGACTGCTGCACACAGCATGTCTTGAAACTGTTGTTACTGTTGCCATTGGAAGCGCATGATCTGTTACCATTGAAAGCGCATGCATGATATACCTAGCTAGCTGTCAATTCCTTCTGACGTATTGCTGCTAAAGTTAGATAGTGGCCATCTTGAGCAGTTGTAGCTCTGGAACAACCTTGCCCTGATTTATGACTAACTTCTCATGTTTCTAGAAATTACCTCCAAATCTCGTGAGAACATTTTAAGGCACGTGTACCTCTGCATGGGATGGACTCACTTCCATCTTACCTATCGTTTTCCACTATAAATAATCATCCAGGCGTCGTCTTTGTGATATGGTGTAATGCAATTCTGCAATTCTTACCATTTTAACACTAGGCTGCCTGGAACGGAAAACAGTGCTGACAAGAGATTTGAGTTCTTTTATGGTAACCCTAATATCCATGTTTGTGTGCGTCCGTTAAATGTGCAATCATTTCTTGTCTGTCGCACTGAAAACTTTGCAGGTATAACACAATTCATATCATTAACTTATATGCTTTTGTAGATACGACATTACGATTTAATTTTATTACCAGCATATATTGTATGTATATGATGTTGTAACCTTTTATTAATAAAATAAATATTGTTAGCATTACTGTATGTATAACTGCTAAATTCCGTTCTATACGTACAATCGCTCAAAAAGATATCCGAACACTATGGTTGATTACAGAATTCAGAAAAAATATCTGGCACGATTTATTTAGAAATTAGTGATCTGGCAACCTTCGTGTTACGTAACACGAAGGTTGCCAGATCACTAATTTCTAAAAAAAAAACGTTGCCAGATATTTTTTCTGAATCCTCTAATCAACCATAGTGTTCGGATATCTTTTTGAGCGACTGTCATAATCCTCAAACATTCATACCCTACAGAGCTCTAACTAGGAGGTGCAACTTGATTCTCCATATACATTATCCTGAGTTACTGCTGTTACACTCGGCCACAGAATACAATTCTAAACAAGGTCCTGTTTGACATTGTCCACTCATTGCCTTCTAGATTTACCTCTTTTTATGAGCCCTTCAAGCATACGGTTAATAACTCTTTTAACTAATTTGTAGTGCTGCATAAGGGCAACAACGATAAACCACATAGTTTGTCCCTACACAAGTTGTTTCTCAATGGTGGATAATGACTCCTGCAGTCAATCAACTGGTTTCAAATATTCGGCCTTAAAGTTATCTTATGAAGCTCTCAAGCAATGCGTTCTATGCTAATCATGGTAGCGAGTTGTAGCTTACTAACTTGACAAGTATGAGGATTTCATGCGAATATGGAGAACGTGGTCGCAATCAGCCGAAGATGATGCTACTAGAAATGAAGTTAATGCATATGTTTTGGTATTAAAAGTATTCAACATTTAAATAATAAAACAACAATATAATATATTGTATATATTGAAGTACTATTATATTAACTAACTGTTATATTATATATAATATATATAATATAATAATGTACACATATATATATAATATAACGATGTATATATATATGAAATGCTGCCCGTTATATGCTTAAAATACAGTTTGTATTACTGATTGCTTAAAACACAATTCTGCTCTTTATTGATTTCTTAAAATAAAATGCGCCTGCCATATATTGAGAAGTAAGTGATTTATCCATTATATGATTTGAGTTTCAGATTCGTGGTCTTAGCTTATTATTATTCATATAGTCAAATAAAACTAATGCACAAGATATTGTTCAAGCATTTAGAATCAAAGGCAAACAATCAATATTATGTTGCTTACAAAAGGTTCAAATTTCGATATCATAGCAAACTTTAGAAAATATTGAAATATTGTATAGCCTCAGTTTAGTCTTTAGATAAAGAATATTTATTGATGCAATTACTTATACATGAGTTATGTATTAATTTATGGTTAACAGCTAACGAATATTAGCCACATATTACTGTTTAACACTTTAACTATGTTTAGATAACTAATGCTTTTTTAATTTATAAATTATTTAGCTTTTTTAAGTATCATCTTTTTATTCTGTCTCCTCTGTGCCACTTGCAGAGCAACTGGGGAGCATAGGCTTTTTTCTGATCATGGAGTCACGTCCTAAAGTTCCATTCCAGAGACTGTAATCTTTGGAAAACATCATTATCCGCTTATAAAAGGAAACTATCAGCAAGACAAAATGAAAACTAAAAATCAAAAAGTGGGGCCTGAACTTTCAAAAATATAAATTTATGTGATTAGAACGTTGTAAAATGGCATGTTTGCTAATCCAATTAAATTTTATTAAAATTATGATTAACTTCGTATTGTTTTTCCAATTGATTATGTAATTGAAAACAAAAAAGATGATTTAAAAATTCACAATTTTTAGACAGTTCAGGTCTATATATGTGTTTGCCATTCGCATATCTGCGTCTAATCAGTAATAATTTGTTCAATGATAATCGAAATCTATTATCCCCAGCATTTTTTTGGAAATCGGCCTTGGGTTCTTCTGCATAAAGCATAGTGTTGGAACTTTGGGAAAAGTAAAACGCATCAACAAGCGTCTAAAGAAGTGATGTTCATTCCTTTAGAAATGAAAACAAGTGCTTGAAAGCTTTACCACGAAAAAACAACAACAACAAATGATTACGCTCTCAGCATAAAAAAAACCAATAATTCTCGAAAAGATTCTTCAGATATATTTTGAGAAAATTCAAAACTTCGAAACTGTATTTGTAAACTAACAAAAGGAATGGATTAAAACCTTCATTTTCACGATAAGAAAATGATTGGCTGGCAATCAAACCCCCTCCCTAAAAAACTCGTTTTCACTCCTCAGTTAAAAAAAGAAAAAGTATTACTGAAAAAGAGGAAAAGAAAAAACTCGCTAAAGAAGTGCTTCAAGTTGATGCCTAAAGTCACCTTCCTGGAAGAAGTATCGGTGGCTCCATCTCTTGAGAAATTGACGTTGTTAATTAGTGTGGAAAAAATGACAATATTTGTAACGAGAGTTGACATACACTGCGAGAAAAATTGACTTAAGAATTAGGTAATTTTTTAATAACCAATGACATGAAAGAGGATTTTTTTAGTATTCATTTCTTTAATGCGACACCGAAGGAACACTTGCCTTTCCAAGCAATATCTATTTTCACACTGGCGTCGGGAGGAAAAAAAAGGAAAAAGTCTCTCAAGAATGGCTAGGACTAAAAACTATGCTAATTAAGTTAAGTTATCAGCCTAAGACGATTTAAACTATATTGATTTTTTTTAGATGTTGTTTCGGGTAGATACCCAGAGTTTCTTCAAGAGGAAAGTCGCAGTGATCGAGAATTTTAGGATACTGTCATTGAAGTGTCCGAAAAGTTTAGTAGAGCTCCATGAAGTGTCTGAGTAATTGCATAGTTGGTTTAGCAGAGGGTCAATTAAAGCAACCGAGTGGTTTACGAGGATTCGTTGAAATGGCCGTTGGTTGAAGAAAGGGCACATTCAAGTGGACTCGTGGCTTAGGAGAGAGTCAATTGAAGTGGCTGAGTTATTTAGGAGGGGGTCCACTGGAGGTAGGTCACGGTTTGTCATTTACCTCCCTTTTGCATCTGACATATATTCAATTGGATTTAGGCCCAGCGACCTCATTGGCCACTCCATGTTTTGAATATCTGCGGTTTGCAGATACTCCTCCGTAAGCTGAAGTCTATGAGAACGTTATTTTGAATAAACAGCAAATTAGCCGTTTCATATGTGTTGCTGTGTCTACACGTCATGCCGTAAGAGTTCCTGTTTGCAAGATTCCTTATCCCACACATATACTAAAAGGCCTTCTAGGTGTAACCATATCTCGGAAGTCTCTAGACCGACATACATGTCTCTAAATATTAAAAACTGTAGACTATTTTCTACTTGTACTAAAAGTCATAAACTTTTAATCCAAATGTTATCGAATCTAATATGATCGAAAAAAAAAGATATTGTTTTCAAATGAAATGTACAGAAAAAAATTAAATGTAGCATAGAGAGTAGATCGAAATTAAAACTGTTCCCTCAAATAGCATTTGGTCGGACATTGAAATCATTTCATAGGGAAATGTACTACCAAGTCTTTCCTTCTAATGTGTCGGTGAGTGGTACACAAGCAACTGATCTGCTGGTATAGTCCATTCACATTAAGCTTTCATACAAATGTTCTTCGCGAAACCGTCTTTCCCGAGGCTGCAGAATATTCGACAGTTGCAGCGATATCATCTCACTATTCTGCCGTCTATTAGAACAAAATGACGATCGTTTTGGTTTCAGACGGCCTTTCCCAGGTCTTCTCTCAATGGTTTCCTTCTCTTTCAATGGTTTCCTGCTCTTTCAATTGTTTCCAAACTGTCGACAGAACTTTTCTCGAACGTTCAGCCATCTGGAAATCTTAGCTGCGATTGCTCTTTTTCAACCATAGGAAATCTTCTTCACGATAGTGGATCGCCATTTGCAAGATAAATCTCTGGACTGGCAGTCTTACAGATAGTCTTGTACTGATATGAGTTGGTAACAGCATTGGCAAATTAATGAAGCCAAGGTTTTCCTAAACTGTAACATTTTTTAAAACATTTTTTCGTTTAATAGGCGTCATAAATTTGCGTTCTGTAAAGCATATCAATCAGTTTTGTTTAAAATCAGAATTTGCATGTCAACTTATACAGAGTAAGGTAGTTTCAATTTCTAAATTACTATTGCAATTAACATACTGTCAAATGACTGTATTTTGATTCCATTTTGCCATTTTGTCGTGGACAAAAAAGAAAGCGCATTATTTATTTATTAACGAAAGAGAATGCAGATGGTGTGCTGTCTCTTTCGTTAAGTTATGTTTAATGCTGTTATGTTATGTCAAGTTATGTTTAATGCTGCAAAAAGGCTGTATGCCTTTTTGCAGCATTAAACCGAACTTGGAATATATTCTCATTAATCCTACGTTCTTTGATCATTTAATGTTACATTATTGTAAGCTAAATGATATAACGGAGCTAAGTTTCTATTGACAAAACTATCAGAATCCGTTCCCCCCAAGCTCCAAAAAGAAATCCCTTTGTAAGAGGCTTACACTTACAAGATAATAGAATTCACCAAGCACACTGTCGATTCATTCACTCGCTTGTTTCCGCCATACACAAGACTGCCTATTACATCTATCTTCACCCCTTTTAATTCATCTCTTCCTTTCCACCTCTCATAGCTCTTTTTTCCCCATTCTCTTTCCTCCATCGGTCTGCTCTGTCCGCACCGCAGCTTTCTTCCTTCTTCTGCTGGCGACTGTATCTTTTTACCGGTGCACACATCCGAACGTAGCCTCCCGCTTCCATTACCTTAACGAAGTGCGTAAAGACGGAGGCGACTGCTTCTCCGGTTGGACAAGCACAGTCACAATGCCGCGGCCTGTATGTCTCCGTGATTGCTGATTCGACCCTAGCTGGCTAAGGAAGGAATTGGAAATACGCCAACACTGGATGTGCATGTATGTGTGTGCGCGACCGAGCTTCACTGCAGCACAAGAGACGTGGAGGACAGGAGCTGTCCTCTTAGCTCAGGTCTTAGCGTACATCATAGAGTGAACGTTTGTTTCCCCCTCCCCGCGTCTGAATTTCTCTCTACTGCCTAAATAATAGCAAATGCGTGCACACATTCAGGCAGTCTCAGACTATTGCCCTCTCGGTGATTCATAGCTACTCCAACTTTTGTCTGATGAGAAATAAATTGACATTACTGAATACAAGAAAAAATATATATGCATAGATGTTAAAGAGAACGCCATTGGATTCATAACTCCATAAACTGATTGCTTTTACTGAATAGTCTAAGGAGTACTTTTTTGGGAATTTAAATATTTATTGCAAAACTACTGTAGCTGAAAGAAATATGCTTTTAGTTCCATAAGGACGGTTGATTCAGTCGGTAGCGCGATAGGATGGAATGGAATGTTCGCAGGTTCAAATCCCAACTAGCGCCAAAGTTGAGAAATTTCTCTGCTAAATCCGTTCTGCCCTCGGTGAGAAAAGGAACATCGTCGATCTTGGAATGGCTGTCGTACGTCGGATGGGACGTTACGACTTTCTCCGTGTGCACGAGAAACATGCAATGTGTACCTTAAAGAACACGCTGGATGCCATGACGGGAGAATTCCATATGTCCAGTCCCATTTCCCAAATTTTCTCAACTCTTGGGTTCCTCTTTTGCACACAATGGACTAAATGGCAAGGTCACAAGGAACCCAAGGCCATTTAATCATTGTGTGCAAAACAATTGTCACTGAAAGTAAGACAAACTAAATCTAGTTCTATACCTTTTTTTTTTGCGACATATAGTTGTTAAAGCAACGGTTTACCGAAATAAATGTGATTTTAAATTTCTGTGTAACGATTATTTCAGTTTTCATAGTATTTCATATGGTCATAGGAATTTGCCGCTAAAACATAAATAGTTGTTAACGCAACGGTTTACTGAAATAAATGTGATTTTAAATTTCTGTGTAACGATTATTTCATTTTCATCGTATTATCTTTCAGTAAATGATGCAACTGCATCAAATTGAATAAAAAATTACTCACATAGACTAACTTCCTATGTATGCTAAGACATTGCCATACTATGTGCTGGCAAATAACGTTTAAAACATCCTAGCTTTGAAAATAAACTTTTTTTAATGGCAAAAAAAGTCTCTGAAAAAAAATTTAGGATCTCAACCGAATTTATGTGAATCTCGATTTTGAACAACATTCGTTTGTTGTTTAAAGGGAAGCTAGACTTTCATCAGCACCGTTACTGGTCATAGGAATTTGCCGCTAAAACATAAATAGTTGTTAAAGCAACGGTTTACTGAAATAAATGTGATTTTAAATTTCTGTGTAACGATTATTTCAGTTTTCATCGTATTTGAAAAACAAAATATGAAGGATGAATTTAAGAGTAGTATCTAATATTAAACATTCCAGCTTCAATAATTCTTTAAATATTAAAGGAACATTGTTGAAAATAGAGATCTAGAGTGATTTGAGTGAGATATTCGATTTACACTTAGTGATAATTTTTGGTAAAGAACTTATTATTTATTATCAAATTGGAGAACTTTTAATACGGCTTGCAGAATTAACATAGCAATTTTCCAAATATATGTTCGAAGGTAGCGTAAGTACCTTCGAACATGTATGTATAAGATATAGAGTAGTTATATACAATAAACTCCTAGTTGTCCGATACTCAAGCATCAAGAATTCTCATACAACCAGCATAAATTTCAAATTGAACACTTAAAATTGGTGAGGCAAATTTCAATACACATGGTAGTTTTCCCGACTGGCGCTGGCGTCGTCTTTCAACCATTGTTACATTCACACTATACCTGCCGAAGGTTTCAAATGCCATGAAATTTGCTGCTGAGAAAAACTCTGTCTCTCCAAACTACCATGCATTTTCATGGTAGTTGCTACCATGCTTTGTCTCCCCAAACTACCATACTTTTGCATGCGAAATGGAAAGCATGCAAGCAAGCAGACATAAGAAATTTATCAAGAAAACCACTAGATCTAATTTTACATCTTTTTAATTCTAGACATCAGCTGCTGCTGCTCAAGAATCAAATGCTAGTTCAATGGATGACCCTGATGAAATGCCATCCGAATTTCTAGAACCTTGCTAAACTACATTGCACATACACTTGCATAGGTAATTGTTTTTTCCCCTGAAATTAAAGTTTAGCTTAGGTTCACTATTGTCGTATCTCGGATAAAGTTTTTTCTACCGACTTCACCTTTCAAAAATTCTCTTTCACACATCCTTATTAATTAGGAAAATATAATACTCCGATAGTCAGTGCCATCTGACGGTCAAAATCATAACTCTGTCAGCCGTTGAGATTTATCTCCGTTAAACCCCCATCGTACCTTCAGTCAGTAGGGGGACAGCCATGGGCTTGGAAACGCCGCTCTTCGTCGCATGAAACGCTAAGCAGTTGTCTGTGTGCGGCAGAGCGATACTCTGTGCCCGTTCAAGAATAAGCTGGATGGCCCTAACGGGAGGCTACCATCTGTCTCCTAATAGATGTCCATTGGGTCGTCTTCCCCAAATCTTCTTTGAGTCCTAGGGATTCTCGTGACCTGGTTACGTGGCTCATTGTGTGCAAAAAATGCCACTCGGAGTTAAAACAATCCAACCCAGTACTTTACCTAGTTCATATTTAATAAAGATAACTTTTCTTTACCGTATTATGAGATTCATATATATATCGTCAAACACTTCCAAAAAAAATAAAGATATTCTTGTATGTTTGTCTTTTTTTTCCCTTTAAATGAAAATTTTCTTTCTTACTCAATGTTTTAAAACGCTTAGCTGAAAAGAAAATGCCCAGATATGAAAACATATAGCTGGAAGGTAAGGAAACATTTATCTGAATGTGAAGAGTGCTGACCAAAGATCACCTTATTCTTCAGAATAAGTGCTACCTCTGCAGTCTAATGTGACTCTTCCCGCCAACGAATCCACAGAGATATCCCCCCTTATAGGTCACGTGATCTCGATGTTATGTGGGACCCCGAGCAGGTCGGGGAAGAGAAAGAGATTATCCTCCCTCACTCAGACGGTTTCAAACAGTGACTAGTGTTTTTCTTCCTGCGCCTTAAGGCACAAAGGTGTTCTAACAATGCATTATTGAAGACGTAACCGGCGTTCCCTACACTGAAAGTTCTGTACTTTAGAAAGAGACAGAATGAGTAGAAGCAGAAGCAAAGTAACGACAAGGGGGAAAAAAGAAAAATTCATTTCAAGAAGTGGACTGAGAAACAAATCCTTGTCTAATTTTTCTTTAACTTTTGAGGAATTTTTGGGACTTTCAAACATATTGTATTATTATCTGATATCATTTCAATCAGTTCAGATTAGAAATTTGCTCAATTTGTTTTTTAATTTTTGATGCGGAATAAATGATACTGAGTCACATAAAAATAAATACAGGAGAAAGTTACAGAGTTGGTGTGCTTGAAGTCGAATTATGTCGATAAGAGTGAGAAGTAGTCAGAAACAACTATCCATCTCCAAAGTGAATGCAGATGTTATGAATGAAATGTTATATTTAATCAATTAGATTCAAATATTTTTACACCAAACATGCTCAGAATTACTATTTTATAAAGTGGAATTTCTCTTAATATATATATAATCTGAAATTCCACCTGTTTTTCTAATATCCAGTGATACCAAATATTTATAACATACAATTTCACCTTATTTGTACAACGTGCATTTTCCCCTTATTTTACAATAACTAATTTTATCTAATTAGAGATAAACTGTTCAATAAAAGAAAATCATAAAAAAAAAAAACTGCGGAATTCTTACTTGCAATATGTTGAAATGATGAAGGTTTGCTTTAATTATTTATAGGTTTTTCGAAGTATGACACCTTGTAAAATGTCTGAATAGTGGAAATGAACAAAATGCACTCTACGAGTTTTTTTTTTCTTGCTGATACACAGTCTTGGGTAGTAACCTTTCTTTCGTTTTGTTTTGGGGGTGGGGAGAAAAAATCTTGCAAAATGGGCCCACTGTAGTGTTGCTGATGATATTCCTCGTTTTACGTAATTTTAATGCAACTGTAGCTGATAATTGGAAATTTTTTCGTAAAAAAAAAAATACCTGCAAGCGCTTACCTAATATCTGCGGTACAGTATCTGACACCCCACGCCATATCTTGCAAGAGTGGAGGATATTTGAACAGATGAGCACAGCTGCTCGAACGTTTCAGAGACATCTATGTATAAATGGGCTTCATCCTTCGCACACCTGAGAGACGTTATAATGCAAGCCAAAGGGTTAAATGATTGATTTTTCCTGTTTTATTTTCAATTTCTTTTTACAAGTGGAGTCATTAATTACTGCTCGCAAGCTACCTATGTTCTTATGGGGTTTAGACCATTTCGCGTGAAGGATTTTCATATATATATTTTGTTTATTAACAACAACAGAACAATCGTTTTCGAATTTAGAATTTCATCTATGAAAAATTGGATTGTTCTTAAAGCAACTTTTATAAATATTTATTCTTACTCTGTGAATATTCCAGTTTCTTCAGAAAGATGGAACCTTGGAAATTCAAGGGGACTACGAGGAAACGTATATTTAAGAAGATGGTCCTGAATATATTTCTTTCTTTCCAGAGAGTTTTTTTCTGAGAGCGAATTAATATTTTAAATCAGGCTTGGTGAACATACATTTATTATAAATTAACTTTCGGCTCAAAAAACAAATAATCAATTTAATGAATCTGGATCATATCTTTCACTTTTGTTGGGCCAATATTTTTAAGTGCATAACTAAACGATTTTTCCAATTCAGAGTATTCATTAAAATTTATATTTTTTTGGTTTTTAATCAAAATATTTCTTTGGTTCCTTTAAAATTATAGTTTTCCTTTACAATTCATTACTTATTGGAAACTTATGTTGTCATTTTTAATTAGAGAACTTTTCGTGCGACTCCATAAGAATAAATGTTTTCTAATGGCTTTTCACTAAGTTTGGGTTGGCCATCTTAACATTAGATCATCACTCATCAAAAGGGCAACAACCTCCTTTAATATCGTTTACTTCCCACACAGTAATATACAGAAATACTTGTATGGAAACTCGATGAATAAAACAATGTTTTTATAAAACTTTAGAACTTTTATGATCTTTTAATCAAGATAATGTATCTTAGGTCATCAAGGTTTGTTTTGAGTGAAAGTCACTAGAAGAAGAATTATATCCTTTTTTTACTCATTACTCAGTGATGTTCACAATTCTGCCTACGGCATCCAAGAAAAGGGGATAATGATGATAAGATCCAGCTCTGAATATGGCTTGCACGGTTTCCTCTTTGCTCTTACTCAGCGGAAGTCCGGGAACAGTCCGGATGGCAGTATCGGTATAAAAGATGAGCGCCCATACAAGATAGGATTATTCCCAATCACCCCATCACATATTTGTCACACGCATCCGGATGTTGAGCACATAGGATCGAAACCCAGTGGGAAATGGGAAAAGTTAGTCACTGGCAAAGCTTGTGTTATTGCAGGAAGCACTATTAGCCCATCATTAACCTAAGTCTATTTCGAAGCAACCAACGAGAGCTACTTGAATACACTAGAGTAGGAGGGAAAATTAATAAATTAGATTGGGAAAGTGTTGCTTAGTAGAAATTGTTTTATTAAGATGGTATAATACTCTCTTCTGATTAACAGAAACAGATATTATTGTATATAGTCAACAATTAATATAATTTTTTCATGTATAAAAATTGAACTCTGCTATCCCAGTTTTGTACTATAATAATAATAAATTATTTTTGTGTAGAACAGACTAAAGAGCTCAACGATGGTTTGTACTAACAAGGTATATGTATAAAGTGATCTCTTCATTGAACAAGATCGTAAAATAATGCTTCCATTTAGCATAAATTCATTCATTCGTCAATAAATATGAACTTCTAAATGTTCCTAAACTTACACTATTTAAGTACTATTTTTTTATTTATTGTTCATTTTGATATTGTATTTGAACTTTCAGTTTTACAATCGAGTTTTATCTGGCCGATTACATTCTACTGCTCATTTTTATTACAGTATGATTCGAATATGCAAATACAGTATATTTGAAAAGTCTGGGAAAGTTCGCCAAAATGGGTACATATATTTATATTCAGAATTAAATTGATTTGGCTGTGTTTATGAAATGAAATACATTTAAATATAAAATGAGAATTGAAAAAAATAATAATGAAATGAGAAACTGATCGTATGCTTTTTACCACTTGTGTAACCTTTCGAATAATATTTTATAGTGTTTTGCCAAAAATTAATAGTTTAAGAGGGAATGCTACACGTACACCAGAGAACTAAGAAGTTACTCTTAGCTTTTCTATGTTTCATATCAGAGTTTCATGTCATCTCTTTGTGAGAGTATTTTCATGTTACTATTATTAACATATACCATGCTGCCACAGCTTGACCATTCATGCCACAATTAATAAATACAGTGGACCCCCGATATAACGCGCATGTCGGGCGGGAAACAACACCCGCGTTATAAGGTGAACCGCGTTATATAGAGCGGCGCGGTGGCGACACAATAAATTTCACACTGTAAGCTTTTCTTTTACTCATCATGCATACAATAATTAAACACTATTCAAAATACATGCAGGAACTCAATACATACACAATTACTCAATACGCAGTAACAATAAAATGCGATAGTCACTAACGCCGCACGGACCTGTATAAACATGTTTGAACTTATCGCGAACATCGCCCGCGCTATAACCGAGTGCGCAGTATAGCGAGCAGCGCTATAACGAAGGTCCACTATATTATTTTCATTGGAGGCAATTCGGTTCTAGCCAAGCCACAATGCAAAATAATCTTGAATCTAGAAAGGCATAGAACAGAGGTGCACAATGTTTTTTGCCATCAGGCTGAATAGAAAAAAATCATGTTTGCTCTAGGCCAATAGCTAGGACCGTGGTGCAATAAAAGAAACAAACGTTTGTCTTTATTTATTATATTTTACCTATCATATGTATGGGTACAAAATAATAATAAAAGAAGACAAATGTTAAAGTTTACTTTAATGTCCAAACTGAAGTTGTGTTTGAAGCATTATGTGAAGGATGGGGCTGGATCCCAGAAATGAGCTATAGAACATTCGGCTTTAATAATTCTATAATTAGTTGTATGTAGTTATTAAAATTTTCGTCTTTCGTATTATTAAACCGTCCTTCTGTTTATTAGAGCCAGATTAAATTTGTTTTCAGTTTTTTACGGGGATCCGATAAAATTCTTAAAAGGGTCTGATTGTCGGTTCCTACACATGGTTTAACGTCCCATTCGACGGCCTTTCGTAGCTCATTGGTGTCTTTCTCACCGAAAACAAGATGGGAAATAAAGGGGGAAAATCTTATCTCAACGCTGGCAAAGTTGGGATTCCAACCTGGGAGCACAAGATTATACGAGTCTACTGACTGAACTAATCACCATCCCAGACACTTTGTACGAAATAGAAAAAACGGTGTAGGGCAAGTGTGATGGATTTGCTATTTTATTCTGTACTTTGGCTGTATAAAATTATTAAGATTTGGGCTTTTTATCTCGGTAGATGAGACTGAAAATGAGACTAAGCCGAGTCTGAAATAAGAGTGTACATTTCGAAATCTGTTGTAATTGCCATATTAATTCAAATTTTTACTTTATAATTCGCAACAATATGTATTGCTATATCTAATAACTCATGTCATATCAATTATATGTGAATGGCAGACTTCTGGCATAAATTCCAACAAACCAACATTGGCGACAACAGTGTTTCAGGTAATGTTTCTTACAATGTGCTTTCACCAATAAGTCTGGCATATGCTGTTGCTATAGAAACATAATACTCTAGATGACCTTGATGGTTGTTACCTTGTACGTCAGATTTATGTCCAATGGGATTTCCTTATCCGACACTATTCTTAGAATTAAAGTCTTTGTGATATAATCATTTATTCTCTTGGACAACGAAATGAGGAAAAAAAAGTCATTCAGTGATAAAACTTTCGAAATATATCTTAGCCAGACGTGAACGAAAGTCATACGAAGTCATGTCTCTGTGCTCATAACGAACAGTAAAATAAGCTTATCACTTTCTCTGTAATTGCATCTTAACATGTAATTGATGGACCTAGTGGGTGTTTTGGGACTTCGCAGTTCCACCTACATAATTAATTCGAAATTTACGTTTGAGTTTAAGTGTCATGCGTGATGATGAGGATACAATTTTCCACGCCGAGTTCTGATCACAGATGTCGGTTCGCATCATTTAGTCTCATTTTAACGCGTACTTTACTCACTTAATAAACTCTGACCACTTAAAATGTATATGCAGTAAGACATGAAATTTCTGTTCCAAATGTAAAGCAGTAACAATCTGATAAATCCTTAAAATAGTCTTTTTCCGCTCATTAATTATACTGACACGATTCTCACGGCACTTTGCCGCACTTCACGGCAGTCTGCGCCCCTGCACTAAACGTTGGGGCCATTGCCGGACACGACGACTCGGTACTAGGCATTGGACCGGAAGTGGATCATAAGTCACATGCCCCTGACATGGAATAGTTCTTACCTACTTGAAAAGCCGGATTCTTGCTGACGGCAGTTCCGATTCCAGGTCTGAGAAAGGCGACTGAAGCTGCAGTGGCGTTAGTAGTGGATAAAAAGAAATTCTAGGAAAGAAAATGGTTATCTCGGGTAGAGAGTCACGACAGGCCGTGATATACAATTTATAGTCATCTGACGTAGACCATTATGATTGAGATACGACTCAGTTGCATCTGCATCGCGAAGTTCGTGTGGAATCTCCTGAAGCAAACATGGAACTTCGAGGCAAAATTGGCATTTATCACGCTTCAGAAAACTTCTTTTCTTCTTTCTGTTGCAGAAATTTCGTGTATTATTAGAAATCGGATAAAGAACAAATATATTTCTAGTGTTCTTGCTGTTCTTAAACAGATATATTTCTGGTATCCTTCTTGTCCGTGCAAAAATGTATTTGTAGTTCGTTTGGTCTGCCTAGATCAAGCCTGTGTAAACTCTTTAACTGAAGGGTCGCATAGAAAGTTGAAACTTAAAATCAATAAAGTAAAACATAAACAATATAATTTTATTAAAATTAATTATTTTAATGATGATTCACTTGCTCGCCTTCTTGTCCTCTAAACGTGTTTTTTTTTCCTTTCAGAAATTTAATTTTTTGTCACTAGTTTGCATGCCGTATTAAAAGAGTGTTGGGCAGTAGTTTGTTCAAGCCTAGCCTAGATAAATGTATTTCTGATGCTATTATATGTAATAAAACGTACCAATTTTGGTTTAATACGACTCTTGAGCATGTTAAGTTTAAAATTAATATAATATTTAGAATATATTTCGACTATTAAACTGCTCTAAATTGACTTCAAACTGATTTTTATTGTTTTAGCATATATTCTGTTTTCGGATTCATTATTTTTATTCCGTAATAAGCCGTGCTAACATATTCGGCTAAAGATAAGTTTCTAAATTTAATTTGCGAGTATATGATGAAATATTATTGGTTAATAAAAAGGTTGGACGCATTTCTACTTAAACCTCTGCTATGCAAGAAACATAATTCCTTTTTCAAAGATCGTTTATATTGCCTAAGCTACTGAAAACTTTAGATATTGACTTTTTTATCTTTTTGGTTGATGGTCGCCAACCTATTGCTGTAGGGGCTTCCGGCTAGCTATGTAGTTGGTCGAAAGGAGCTTCGTTTTCAGGAAATTAATGGGAAACTTGGAGAAAAACAATATTTTATTACAGCAGCCTTATTTATCTTTAGAAAAAGGGGAAATAGAGGTACAGCGTTTTATGGCTTCTATTGAGTTTTGTCGATATATACCGAAATCTTGAGAGTCGAATCAGTACTACTATCTGAAGTTTTAGTAAGTATTTTTATTTTCAAATAACGGGCCATTATTTAATTCTCTTTACTCTTGCACTTTCTCAAGTATTTCACCGCTTCGGCCCATAGTCATCCTGTGTTACATTAGTCTTGTCCGTTGTTCGTCATCCTACGTCTCTTCGGTCCACTGACTCATTCATTGCTCTACATCAAATTGGTCCGCTGCCTCGTCGCCCTACTATGTTACTCAGTCTAGCAGCCTCGTCGCCTATGTCAATCCTACCCACCAGAAATAAAATGTTTCTAAACTACTATTTTAGGTTATGTTTTAGATATTAAAGTTTTGAATCTAGAATTGTTTTATTAATTAGGAAAATAAACAAAATAGAAATAGCAAAATAAACACTATTGAAAATAGATTTTTTTTTAAAGTACAAAATACTCTAGGAAGTGTGTAACCTTAGAACCATATTCTAATGCAAAA
Source organism: Ryuthela nishihirai (assembly GCA_038380435.1). Classification (NCBI taxonomy): domain Eukaryota; kingdom Metazoa; phylum Arthropoda; class Arachnida; order Araneae; family Heptathelidae; genus Ryuthela; species Ryuthela nishihirai. The sequence continues at coordinate 20,699,424 of JAWZYU010000011.1, forward strand.
GTGCATATCTTAATTAAGTAATATGCAAGATTTGCTCTGGTGAGAACTCTGGTGAAAACAATACTAGCCGCCTTGGTAGCACAATAGTAGTATCGCATTGGCTCCAGGTGACATTGAAACTGTCGGGATCCGGATTCGGGTCCCAGGATGGCTTCGTTTCTCACGTACGTTGTGACTGTTTCTCACTTTGCACTTGTTCAATCCTCTACTTATGTCAAAAATCGCAAATTCTCACTTTGGGACTTGCACAACTGGCTATAAGTCCCATCAACCCAATTACAAAAAAAAGCTCTTAAAGGCTTTTGCAGACAGAAGTCAGTCTTGAAATCATTTTTAAGTCTTTTGCCAACAAAAGCCAACTCTTGGGAAACCAAATTAAATCCCGCAAAACATTCTCGCTGTGGTGCGTTTGCCCTTAAATATTTCTTTAACAGCATAAGTATATTTTTGTTTTTGGAGGTGTTGACAAAAAAAACGAAGTGAGATTCATACTAAAAAATGGGCAACATTCAATTAATCAATAAACAATAATAAATAGTCTATTTTTCCCAGGAGCAATGATTGATAATGATTCTCCACTTATTAAGATATTCTGCTTTAATAAACATTTTTCTTCAATTTGTATCCTATTTTTTTTTAGCCTTTGCGCATTACAATAACGGAATTTAGAGGAGAAAATTTAAATTCCATTATTGTATTGCATTTGTAAGAATGGAATTTCTTGTCGCATTAAATGGATATATTTGTTCTTGAAATCTGGAAATTATCTCTAAGTATAAATTCTTTGCACATTTTGCACATACACACAAAAAAAAGCAACAACAGCCTGAAACAGGATATTTGCCAACTTTAAAGAACTGCGAGAACAACAAAAATTTATTAATGCTTTTACGAAGCTGTCAAAAATAAGCTTAAAACAACTTTGAACATTTAATATGTTCCATGTGTTCTTATTGTTTCACTTGACCTTTTAATTTTTCTACTTTTATAACAAACACGGTGATTCGATTTTATGCTCTTATTTCCTGTTACAATTTGTACACAGCTTCTCCTGTTCATCAGAAAATAATTTTGCCCAATTAATGCAAAATGCTATACCAGTACTCGAAATATTCTGTTTCTGTCTAATCGTTTCATCAGTTTTAATAAACTAAAGCATTTAGCCTAAATATTACATGGTGTAGGGAAATATATTTGATTTACAATATCAAAATTTGGTGTAATTCTCGAAGTATGCGAAACACAGAAGAGTAAACTGCATAAAGCAAACGTTGCAAAGTTAAGACTAAATAATGGGCAATTCCATCCTCACTCGGAGTGCTTAAAAGTCCAAAGAGCGAAATTTAGATTCAATATATTTGACAATGCTGTGTGAACCTAATGTGCACCAATCCCCTGTGATGATGCATAGAACCGGCTAGGCCTAGCACCTAATGTCCGACTCCTAGAGAATTCACATTTTCATTATTGTATTGCCTCATTTCCATTTAGATAATAGTTTTAGCGAGTCAAATAATGGCTCTGCCACTATGATAACAAAATAACACATCTGAATGATTTCCTATGTTTCATCATGCTGTATGCAAATCAATATCTATTCGATATCATGCTTCACACTTAAATGGTAATTCTAGTTGTCAGGATAATTTTTGTCAACTGTTGTCAACTATTTATTATGGAAACTAGAAGGAATATTAGCAAATAGAAATGTCTTCTATTACCAGAAATTTGATATGTAGTCTTGTAAACGACTGACGCTGAAAATCAGACAGTAACAATATTGATAAAGGAAATTTAATATTATTTGATTACATTGTACCTGATCCGTATTGAAACAGTTCTTGCTCCACTTCTGTTTCTTGTGTACTTTAATAATATGTGTTTTCTAAAATTAAGAGGTAAGCTCATGTATTTTGCTATGATGCTCAGTTGGTTTACTCAGCGGGAGATGTTTTTGTGTTAAAGATTTGGCCAATCAACGAAACGAAATTTTCAATTGTGGAGAGATTCAGAAGAGAAATATGAAAACTTTTCTTGCTACCTTTCGTACTTCGTTGTTATTTCGGTTAGTAAAGAGGCCATTGCTTGCTAATGCTCATAAATCGTTCTATCGATTTACTGAAATTCATTACTTTTTTTATCCCTTACGCTAAGAAATGAATACCGAATATACAATCAGTTGTACCATGCATTCAACTTCAATAGTGATGACGAAGGAACTAATAAGTAAACAGACAGCACACCTTTACTTCATATGAAACAGAGGATGCCACCGACATAGTAGAGAATGGTGGCACACTTGATACACTTCAGGTGTTACAAGGATAGAAATAATTAATATCATTGCATTCATTTATACCTTATACTTTATAATTCACGCATATTATGATGAAAGCCAGTATTTCCAAAGTAAATGAAAATACATCGCTGACAGAATGAAATTAAAAGAAAACTTTGAGAAACAAAAAATAATCTTAGCATCTAGTCTACATAAGAAACCTTTCAGGACATTTCTTTCTAATTACGTTTTTCTTCCTGTTCTGTGAAAGATATTAGGCTCTTTCTTCCATGCTCTTGTTGTCAGCCCAAAATCGACAAGTCCCTCTGCGAATAAGTGAATAACACTTGAGCTAAGCGATGAATTCTAACACATGCTTTACTCATGCTTTTACTCCACATCTCTTGAATCGCTTACTACCTCTTTTCGTCAAGAGTTAGAAAACCAGAACCTAAGTTTAATTTGTTAACAGACTTACGCACGGCTCGTTCGTCGGAACTGGGTGTATAATTAAACCGTACTTCGGATTCAATAGTTTGTGTTTGTTAAGTTCCGTTTAACAAAGAACGCTGGTGAAGAGGTATCTCGAGCATATGCGTACACGAGCAAACACACGTGTACAAAGAGCGATGGAGAGTGATTGAGGAAAGAGCTAAGGAGTTGGAGCTGAAGCAGCAAGGAACACACAGTATGCAAACTCCTGCAAGCTAGAAGCCACCATTCTTTTGAAACGGCTCTGTCTTTATGTGTGTATGCATCCTAGCACTTTGCTAGCGAGGGACACCGCCAGCGCTATGCATGTATAGAGCAGCTGGATCATCTGGAGCATCAGCGTCAGATATGGAAGACAGGGAAGAGATACCTGTGGAGAGAAAATCTATATCTTCTCTTCGTGTTCGTAGGATGTTCGATTTCCTTTAGGTTTGAGAACTTTCATTACTGTGCAGCATCGTTCCGAAATGCATACTACTGGCCTAGTCTCGCATCTCTGCTCTTCTCATTCTCTTCTATCTCCGCCTAAACAATTACCTTCCAGTTTAATAAAAGGAGAGATAAACAGCGAGAAAGAGAACGGGCGGAGAAGAGATAGTGCGAGGGAGAGAGAGAATTTTGTTCCTTCCTTTCGATAACTTTGAATAGTTGGGCTTCCTGTCTGCTACTATTAATCAATGGAACGGCTTATTATTAAAGTTATAAGCTCAGGGAGGATTTTATCCATCCATAGAAAAGCAACAGAAAGCGAGAAATAAATCAGAGCCAATAACTATTTTTGTTTATCTCACATTTTTCGCCCTATGTTCTGTTATGTTAGTAATAATTTCGCTGCTGATCATGACTGATAACGTTGTTGTTAAAATGGCTTTAGTGCATTTAATTCTGAAAAGAGGGCGTTTAATTTGTTTTTGAATGATTTTAGGTTATTACACATTAAAATGACAACAGATCATTTCTTAAGATTTAGTTCTTCATAAGCTATTGCAAAACGTGAAAAATTCTTTTAAATTTCATCCAATCGTTAGTTATAATTTGAAACTTTAAATATTTATCAATTACATTCAGTGCCGTAGCTTGAGACACTGATTGGAGAAACAATTCATAAAGGAAACGTATGTAATGGAACCGAACACCATTCTGATTATCATTAATTACTATATAATTAATGATTCCACTGTTCGCAAAATCGTGCCGTTGAGAGGTAAAATAAAAACTCATAGTTTTATTTTTTAATATATTAAGGTTTTCGATTTAAATCATTATGGCATGTGGGACCCACTATTGCCTTAACTGCGCAGCATTGTCTCAATTGTTTCCATTCAAGCTTCGCCTCTGATTAACAGAATTATAAGGAAAGCGATGGTTCTTTTATACTTCTAATTGTCTACATAGACTTTTCGTCACTGCCTGCCTTATATTATGGCTGTAATTCTCGTAACCCTGTTGTCTACTTGATGAACTTGGAATCCTCATTCGTTTCTTATTACAGTGTGCACGAATGTGTCGAGTCTTGTCACAATTCCAACATTGAAGGTCTGCAGAAGTTTTTGAAGAGGAACCTTTTATCTCTTTCAAAACGGATAATGTGGCTTTGGTTAATTCTTTCATTTCGCTATCCTTTTCCACAGTTTCTTCTTCATACACAAATCTCACCGTGCTTTTGTTTGCTCGGGTGGAAAGCCTGAGCACTCGTACTTCATAGCATGTACCACAGCTGACTTTAAAGTTTCACCTTTCAACATCCTCAGAGATTGTTGAGTCTCAGGGTTAGCAATAGCATCAATAAATTGTAATTGAGCTAAGTTATCTTGAATTTCTGGTGGACAGTTACTATAAGCCAATCGAGCTAGACGCTCAATATCACTAGCAAGTTTTTGCTAAGTTTCGCCACTCTTCTGCATACGATGTTTAAATTGAATCATATAATATTGTTTTAAATAACTATCGCCAAACCTGAGTTCTAATGCAGAAACCAGACTTTGATAATCAAGTCGTTTTTCTTCTGGAACAGACTGTAAAATTTCTGCAGCAGAATTTCTTAAGGAAGCTGCAAGAAAACTGGCCTTTTGAAATTCATTCCACTCATTAGCTCTGCCGTCCCGTGGCCGAGTGGTTAGCACGCTTAGCTACTGATCTAAGGGACCTGGGTTCGAGCCCCGGATTAGGCATGGATGTGTATGTGTCGTTTTTCTGCTGAGGTCCTGCCATCCTCTCAGATCTCCTACTGTGGCATATAAACTGACAGGCTCCCGTCAGACCTCTGTGGCAAGCAGCTGCTTGAGGGGGTATTTATTTTATAATTTTTTTCATTAGCTCTAGCAATAACTTCAGACTGTGTTTTAAATACTGTCCAAGTTGATTGACCATCATATGTAGAAGGTTCAGTTGCATTTCTGGCGATATGTGTAATAACATTATTTTCACTAAAATCACTATTATCACAAGAAGAAGGTAACATTTCGTTTCTTAAAAACTGAAAATGGCGTTCACAATCAGTTTTTACAATTGCAATTTCATGATTATAATTTACTTAACACTATCAAGTTTTGTGTTAAAATCACAAGTGATTTCATTTACATTACATCTTACAGCTTCAATTTCAACATTTAGACTATAACATTGTCTGTTGAGTTCTGTTTTAACTTCTTTACATTGATCAGTGATTTTTATATTCAGATCATTATTCCGATCAGTAATCTTACTAATTTGAGAAGCCACTTCAGCTCTCAACTCATCATTTTGTGCACCATATCGGCTTTCAAATTATCATTTTGTGTAGTCATTTAGGCTTTCAAGTCATCACCGGGGAGCAAAGGGACATAGCCCCTTTGCTCCCCCCTAAATACCGTCCTTGTTATAATTCCTGAATACTTCAGTGGTAAAGTATCACAGAATATGTCTTGTAAACATATGGAACACATGAAATAATACGCTGAAAAATAAAAAAAATATTCAGCTTATTATTTCCCATCTGAATACATTTTTAAATATTCCAGCATGGCTCCTTTGCTTTCCCTACCCCCAGATCCGGCCCTTGTTATAACGCCTCAAATATTGTAGTATGGAATATTTGCCTTTGTTTCCCCTACCCTAACTTTCAGCTCTGGCCCTGGTTACAATACCTGAATACATTTTCAAATATCTTATAGTGGGTTCCTGTTTCCCCTGCCCAGATCCGACCCTAGTTGTAATAACTGAATACATCTTCAAATATTCTTGCATTGCCTCTTTGCTCCCCCACCCCAGTTCCGGCCCTGGTTATAATACCTGTATACATCTTCAAACATTCAGTTTGCTCCCACCCTCTCAGATCCAGCCCTGGCTATAATACCTGAATACTTCTTGAAATATTCTATTTTGAAACTCTTGTTGTAGCAAAATGTGTGCTTTCGTTCTCAAGAAAAAGTGATTAAATATATATATCTTATTTTCGCGATGGTTATGAAAATTATATATTTTGTGCAGATCTGTATGCTTTGTTTGAATCTTTAAGGGAAAAGAAGCGAATTTTAATAATTAAATTTGACTGCGTTGAAAATAAAATGCTTAAAAACTGCTAGTAAGCAAACATGGGCGAAACCAGTAAGTGAATTGTTGAAACTGTGTTAAAGAAATATCATTATAATCACATAACCTGAATTTCTGAAATGTGTTTAAAATTACCTCTTCTTCAGCCTCGGATATTCAAGCTTGACTACCTTCGAGTAGAAAGGTGAAAGGTCAGAATATGAAATAGAAAGAAGCAGCGGACGGGCGTGCTGAAGCATGCCTGCATTTCGGCAGGATGTTGAGGAGTGTGCGCAGCCATCACTATCGTGATCACAAAAGCCTGCGGGATTTCCAATTCAGAAACTTTATAGCTGCCGGCTACCGGGTTTTGAAACGCATTCCCAGTCGAACGATGCTGCGACTCGGATGAGGACTGCCTTCGATCTTCAAGTAGAGAGCGGTGGATGAGATCATCCACTGGAAAGACTTTGGGTGGACGCTGTCAAATCGTTATTGAGGGGAATGCGTACGAAATTTGACAAGTTTATGCACTGCCTTGTGTGTGAATTATGGTTTTCAGATTCTCGGGTAGATTTAAAGTGGCATATTATTCGAAGTGCCTATGTGCTGTAGGATGCGAAACGGATGAATTCCCATCACCATCCTTCTTAAGTCGCTTTGCGTCATCGTGTCTGTTCTCTCATTACATTGGTAAATAGGGAAGGATTTTACTTAAAGAAAACGGGGAAGAATAAATGTTTAAATTCGTGTAAATAAATAATGGAATGATATCTGGCGATTGTTCTCAGTTCAGATATATATATATAGAAGAGTTAGTTTCGGTTACTTTATCTCTGAGTAGGAATTTATTTTACCCACAATGAGTTAAACGACATATGACAAAGACCCTAAAGGCTTAGAGCTAGGTAGGGGAAAAGATCCATTGGGCAGCTGTTAAGAGGCAGATGGAAATCTCTTATCAGTTACATCTAGCGTGTTTGCAACGTGCACAGGATATGACACATGGACGGCGCCCCTTCCAAACCCATCACTATCCCCTTTCTCACAGAGGGAAGAACATTGTGGAGACTGAAAAAGCTTAGAACATCAGGGTTTGGGTCCGGACTGTACTGAGCTAACACTCCACACTTCTAGTAAGGGAACAAACTGGATAGATGCTATAGGATGAAAGAAGGCTTCCATCAAGGAGACATATCTAATACTTTTTCAATGGGCAAAGAATCTCATACCAAATGAAAGAATTGCCCTTTCTAATTGATGCAGGGTGCTGGAGAGTGAAAAAATCTTTATCGTTAAGACAAATGCGACCCAAAACTCAGTTTATGAGACTGGTTCCAGCTTGCATTCTCAGAATCACATGAAACGTGAAAAACGTCGAAGACTTTTCATTATTCAGAACTAACTTACAATCTCACAGGTAAATAGAATGCTAAAGACCACGTTAATCTCCTGGACTACACTGATATCAGTATTGCCTATCAATCGCAGAAAAGGAAATTCATTTCAACAGAACACTAAATCGACACCCTAACAAAGTTCGTTGGTATTGACGATAATCTTGTATCTTTAACTTCACTAGATTAGCGTTATGTAAACAATTAAAGGGAACCGAAAGTAGTAGGATAGATGAAATATAGCCAATTTCTTTGGGCGGTACAGCAGAATGTTTATTAGTCTGCTGGCCACCTCATTGCGATGTACGTATTGAAGCTCCTGCTGTTGCCTGCATGCCGATGCCACGCTATTTGGTAACCGTGTAATGCGTGAGAATCAAGGGAACACGGACAGGTGCCAGAGCAGAGCGTGTTTATGTGTGATGTCACGTGGACTGCACTAGTGGAACGTTTGGGGAGTTGCGTGTTGGTGAAACACGGGGAAAAAGAGTATGTAGGAACGAAGAAAAACAATAATATTAGAATGAAAAAAGACGAAAAGTACTAGTTACTAGAACATGTTGCCAGAAACCGTCTCGGCACAAAAAACAAGGAAAACACTGATGGCAATTCCTGTTTATTTGACTAAAACTAGATTTCTAGAGATAATTTTCTATTAAGGTTAAGGGAGAAGCAATGAAGGTTTATTGGTTTTTCGTTTGTCCGGTTCAGTCGAATGATTTTGAAGGAGAAAAAGCAATAAAACTGAACTGCAAATTCAAAAGATAAGAACATTAATTTGTGTCGAGCTTTTCCTTTCTCATCTATTATGCATAATTTCTACGAGATAACTTGCCACGTTTCTAGTTAAACGTTACTGAAGCTGATGTCATATCACAAGGAACCTAAAGGCTTAGCACTAGGTAGGGATGAAAATACATTGGATAGCTAAAGGCTTTATCGGCAATTGCGATATACTGGTTAGGTTGTTTTAGCTCTGAGCTCCACTTTTTTGCACACCATGGGCTAAATGGACAAGTCACAAGGACCCCGAAGGCTCAGAGAAGGTTGGTGGAGGGGAATCACTGGAGAGTTGTTGGTAGATAGATGGTAGCCTCCCGTCAAGGCCATATAATGTGTTCTTTAACGTGTATAGGGTATGGCTATCCCGCTCACTGGGCCATGGTTTCATGTCCTATCCGATAAACGGCGACCATTCCAAGCCCATCGTTGTCTCTACTGACCGTGGCAGGACGGGAAGCTTTGCTGAGATAAATCTTAACGTGAATTTGGATTAAAGCGGTTTATTAATTTAGGCAATTTCGCAATTTCCACGAAAAAAAATAAACATTTAAACGGTTTGAAAAGAATTTTTAAAAGCGCGACGGGATAATTCCTGGCAATTCTATTGAAAAACAAACAAACAAACAAAAAAACGATATTTTTCTATAAAAAGTAGCAGATACCTACAACTTGTCGCAATTTGTGTATAGCAAGTGCGAGCATCTCGTTTCATGAGTCCTCTGGTATATGCTTAAGGTTGCTAGACGTCTTCATTTGGGCGGAAGTGTAACATTTAGTACTGTAAAATCCCGAGTCTCGCATTGAAAATAAAAGTTACATATCCCACAGACCAAGGAAGAAAGAGCAATTTAAATTCTCTAGATTTAATTTCGTTTTTAATTTTTAGTAACATTTTTTTATCAACGTAATTTATTTTTATTTGGACATCTGTACACCCAATAGCAAAACCCTGGGATTCACAGAGTAAGAAGCATCTATTTTCTTACTACATATTACTGTCTGTCTTATTTCGTATTTTACTTGTTTGAGATTTAATTTTCCTACCTTAAATTATTTCATTACACTTATTGCATTATATTCTGTATTATAATATGAATTTTTGGTGATGTTGAGTAGGCTACTACAAGAACGTACCCCCCTAACCTGGGCATTTGAATTGTCATATATGGGAAAATTGTTCTTGTTTTGAGGGGTTTTATTTATGGAGTACTTTTCATGAACGCATTAACCGTCCAAATCTAGAACTACCCGTATGTATAAATTGCAATTTAGTCTTTGCAATTCGAGCCCCTATGACCCGAAACTCAGGAGAAGAAAGCAAAGCTGAAGATTTTGACTATCAACTGAAACACTAAGATAAAGCGCAATTAAATTGACTCGGCTGCATTTACTTTCAACGCTTGTTTCAAGTTGCTATCCGAAAATGTTACTTTGAACAATATCCATTCAGCGTTTCAAGAGTCATGCAAACTAGAATATTCCACAAGAATAACAATATATCATATCGATTTTCCTCAGGAATTAATTAAACTGAAATAAAAAATTTAGTTGAAAACCATGTAACAAATATATATTTTAGTGTTTTGCATTATGATTATTTCAATATTATATTTTTATGAATGGTTTTTATAACATAAGATAATTTATTGTTAAATTCCAGTTTCCACATCTCTTTGAATATTGAACGAATATTGTTGAAAAACGAGATTTAAATAGATCTGATTATGATCTTAAATTTATCTTCATTCACTGTTTTACATTAAATGAATAAAGAATTCAAATAGAGATTTATATCGACATAACATGGAATATCTCTAATATTTTGGTATGCAGTGTGTATCTCATAGGTATTGGTTTTTATAATTTAACACACATGAACAGTTCTTAATTATACAATACAGTTCATAACGTATATGAGATCGTAATGATCACATAAATCGTATATGAGATCGTATCTGAAAATCATACATGGAGCAATTGCGTATCAAAAGCACAAATTATGGTTATGTATAATAATGTATTATTACGAAAAATATATATTAAGGTACGTTCTGCAAAAACATTTATTTGTTTGTAGAGGAAATATAAATTCTAAGTCATTAAACGAATTCCCCAATATTTACATCGGAAAAGTATATCTAATAAACTATATATCACGCCTATCACTAGCTACAATTTGGAATATTTTCACAGTATTAGTCAGAAATATTTTACTATAATATCAGATTATCTATACTCTGAAATGTATCCAAATTATACATATATGGATACATTTCAGAAAAAAATTCAGAAAAAATATGTATAAATCTGAATTTACGTTTTCGATGGAACAAAGGCGTCTCCTGACACAAAAATGAGTTCCTTTACACTAGAAGTTTCAGAATCGCTGATCGTTGTTGTTGGTTACAAAGAAGAAAAGTTGACTTAATAAAAATTCCTGAAATGAGATTCATCATTCTTCTGTTAGTTAAAAATCAAAAGCTACGTAAGATGTTCTAAACAGTAAGCAGCAGGAGACCAGTATAAGGTGATAAAGATGGATCTTACGCCAGGAAGGCGGTGATAATGGGAACTTCATAAAGAACAACCTTGCTTTTGTGTCTTGATAGTATATGCGTCTGATACATCAGGAGTGATGTATAGTTTATTCGCTGCTCTTGTCCGATGTAATTATTGGTTAGTTCGATTTTTAACCTTTTTTTTATCAGGAATATCTTTTAGATTTTTTTTCAGCAAAATTTGACTTTAAATTTATATTGATGAAGTTGTTCAATACTGCATGCTTCTTAAATGCTAATCAATGCCCAATATAACTACGTACTACTTTGGCCCAATTTTTTTATCATCTTTCTTTAATTTACTTTCAAGTAACTTTAAATGGAAATTTATGTGACATTTCATGTCTGCAAAATGCGTTTAAATAAAATTAAAACATGAATAATTTTTGAAGAAGTTAAATCATGGCCGAGTGGTTAGCGCGCTTGGCTTACTGATCTAGGGACCTGGGTTAGCGCATAGATATATGTGTCGTTTTTCTGCTGAGGTCCTGCCATCCACTCAGACCTTCTACTGTGGCACACAAACTGACAGAACATATTATGGAAAATAGTCGATAGCAGACAAGTGTTTAAATCATACCAGGCAGTAGGAATTACTTTTGATAGACAAAAATGAGCTTCCTAGAATCATTCCGTAGCTTATGAGCTCCGTTTCTTACTAAACTTATGATGTTATGTAACCGTGCAGTTGACTTTTTTTCACTTTCTTAGCTTTGAAGATGGACTGATAACTTTTTAAAATGTCACCAAGGCCCTACAATATAATTCATTACTCATTACCAGATTCCTGGTTTTTCATATGTATACCTGTCATTAATATTCACGTACCGTCTTTCCCCGAAAATAAGACTGGCTCTTATATTAATTTTTGCTCCAAAAGACGCATTAGGGCTTATTTTCAGAGGATGTCTTATTTTTTCATGTACAACAATCTACATTTATTCATGTACAAAAATCTATATTTATTCATGCACAAAAATTACATTTATTCAAATACAGTAATGTCATCTTCTTCTGGAAAATCATCATAACTCTCCAAACCCCGAATTCCGGTCGGAATTCTTCCGACTCCATTTTCTGTAGAACCATTGGCCCCAATCTCTCATGTCCAGCAATAGATTATAATTAAGTATTTAAAAATACTTAATTATAATTTATACCCTCATTTATTTTAAGTATTAATGTCAATAATGTTATTTATTTATATTTAATCACATATCAATATTATCATTTTATTATCAATACGTCCGTCGTGTGTTGCAACTGACGTACTAAATGCGTCCGTCTGGCTAACGATCTTAACTGGGGCTTATTTTTGGGGTAGGGCTTATATTGCGAGCATCCTGAAAAATCATGCTAGGGCTTATTTTCCGATTAGGTCTTATTTTCGGAGAAATACGGTAGTATTAAACATTCAGAGATGCTCTTTCAGTTATTAACATTTCTTACCACCAAGTATAGGTTCATTACTCCTTAGGTGATTCAATTTATATGCTTGACCACACAGATCAACTTTTTTAATTGTTAATTTTCCATAATCTTCTTTTTTTTATGCACCAATTTTAGGAGAGATTGGGTCTTCTGAACCTCTTATTCCCGTAAATTTTCATAACATTTCTTTTTATATTATATAATTTATTTTATAGATTTATAGGAGCTGGAGTATTTAATGCAAATTTCTAAACGGTGAGGTCACATAGGCTTCAAACACTGAAAACTGGTTAGAGGAAGCGAATCCATTGGGTAACTGTTAAGAGACAGATTGAACACCCCTTCCCCTTTCCCGTCAAGAGCATCCAACGCTTTCTCTTAAAGTGCATGGGCAATGGATCTATAGGACGGACGATATTTTCCAGATCTCTCGGCGTCCTCTTTCTGCCTTAGGGTAGGGTGGAGAGTAGTGTAGAAATCACAAAACGGGCAGAATGGGGACTCGAATCTGAATGCATCAGATTAAGACCTTGGCTGCTAACAACTAAGCTAATCCTCAATTGTGTTTGTAGAAAAAAATCATGATGATAAAAGACTCTTGTCGAATGTTCCTATTTCTATATAAATTAAAAACGAAACGTATTTAATAACGGTACTTATATTGATCTGGTACAGATAACTGAAACTTTTCTCTAACGGAATTCACAATATACTAGCTTTGAAATTATTTACCACTCAGTTCGTCATATAAAGACTATTTACGAATTCCATATATCCCATACTCAGCACTTTTGTCAGTTAAATGCTTGCAAAATGAATAAATAATTCAATTTTGTATTCGGGCAAAATTTTGTTTATGTTATCGTATCAAAGACTGCATACCATTCGCGAACATTAGATAGTATTAAAAGAAGTGTTATCTTTCTTAAGATGTGTTTTTTTAACCGTGGATAAATAAGCTTTCGTTTCGGTATAGCTTTAGCTATAACGAGTCCTTTGCGACTGAAATATGTATATTTTTCTTGGCCACCATGAATGATGATAGAAACAGGAAGAGGAACCGGAATCCTTCAAACGTATCCAATTTTGACAGATATCGAAACAGCAGAAATGCTGAACCAAGACCTTTTCCAAGATATCAGTAAGCATAAGAATAACTACAGCCCACCCAGTAATATATAAATAACTTTTATTTTTCCATGCGTGGCGGTTCCAGTGACCACAAACTGACATATAAATAATTAAAACCTCAATAAATTATTCGACAAGCAACTGCTATCCACGGAGGTCTGACAGGAACCTGTCAGTATAGAGATAATCTATAAGATGATCCTGAGCAGAAAGAACGACTTACATTCAGGGGAGAAAATAGTCATGCCATATTCGGGAACAGACATGTTGATCATTTCACACCGCATATGCGCACATTAACTACTCGTATATTGAAACATTTATTTAAGTACTATACGATTTACATTAAATGTTGCTGTAAACAAGCCATTTTACATAATTGAAACGAGAATGTATCCGTTAGCGTGATTCCAGAAACTTGAGGAACAGTGTAGAATGGCTTTAAGGATTAGAAGCTATGAGAATATTGTATCAAATGAGATATAAAAGACCTAATGAAGTTAGCGTGCGCGTTGAGACTAGAGTTCAGATATTAGCCATTATCTGTTCACATAATGGCATAATTTGAATATCATTCAAATAGTAATTTAAGTAATTTGCATTTGCGATTTGCTGAAATTTATGAAAAAAAGTAATATATATATATAGCAAGAGTAAGCTAGTTTGCAGGTATTCTTGTAAGAATGTAGAGGTTATTTCTTTAAATCTTATATAATTATCAATTGTAATTTTGCAACTTAAGTTTGCTGTAAGATTACTATAACTGTAATATTGCATATATAGCGATTTGGGGGTTGTTGTACCTGTGAGCGGCACTATTTTGCACACAATGGTCTATATTAACCAGGTCAAATTGACCAAAAGGGTTTAGAGAAGGTTGGGGAAGGGGATCCACTGGATGGCTGTTGGAAGTAGATGGAAGATTCCCGTCAAAGTATACAGAGTGTTCTTTAAAGTACAAAGGGAATGCTCTTCTGCATACCAGGCCACAGTTTAAAGAAGCAACAGACGGACGACAGCCTTTCCCGGCCTACCGATGTTCCCTTTCAATACAGGAGCAATGGTGGACGTTAGAGGAGATAAATCTCAACCCATGCGCATTTGGAACTCGAACCTGGGAACTGCAGTTTATGAGACGGGTTAGCTACAGAGTCAATCCACCCTTAAATAAATAGAAATCCACAGTGTAATTAATTATACTACATAGCAAATATCGGCAAAACTATTTCATATTGTAAAAAAAACTTTTATTTATTAAGTGGTTTACAATATGGAATAGTTAAATGTTTAAACTTCCATAATTCTTTAAATACTAAACGAATATTTTTGAAAATCGATATTTAGATAGATCTGATTGAGAATTTTATCTTTTTCCTGGGTCTCATTTCTCCGTAGAAAGATTATTTTCGAATTTCTGAAGCATCAAATTTATATTTCGCTGGCATAACTAAATATACATAGAAATAAAAAAAATAAAATAATTTCTAAGATTTTGCCTAAAAAGGAGTAACAAATAATAGACTTGTATTTATTTTTAATCAAACATTCCTGTGCTGTTTCTCTTATGAATGCTCTCTTGTTACTTTTCTGGTCAGATTCGTAGAGTTAGGCGCTTATTGCTAAATTAGTACTCTCATATGAATGAGAATAAATCCTGAGATATATTATGTAATGATATATTATGTTATTCATGTTATAGTACGAAAAATGGGTGAAAAGGAAGGATTTGGAATTTCTTGCCTTGGAAATCGGGTCCAGGGATGCGTAATTCTTCCCTGAATATTAATATTCCTCAATTCATTTTCAAGAAGATTGTTGCTTTTCTCTTCAAACTTTCTGCATAAATGAATATTGGAGGAATATCAAATGCTAGAGTAAGTTAATGAATTTCTACAGGTTCTTTTAGAGTCAACTTTGGCCTGATATTTATCCAATGGGACTTCAAG
Organism: Ryuthela nishihirai; assembly: GCA_038380435.1. Taxonomy (NCBI): domain Eukaryota; kingdom Metazoa; phylum Arthropoda; class Arachnida; order Araneae; family Heptathelidae; genus Ryuthela; species Ryuthela nishihirai. The sequence goes on from JAWZYU010000011.1 coordinate 20,714,950, forward strand.
TCGAATAGCAATTTATTCATATCGTGATGCCATTAATTACATCTCGCATACTTAGGATAAAGGTAGTTTAACTACTGAATACAAATCCTGCTTTTCGGCAGGAAATCTAGCAATCAATAAGCAATGGGTGCTATGGATGAATAGATTTCTCTCTATGGACCTTGCAGAATTAGGAAGTTATACAACTAAGCCCTCGGGGGGTCAATGATTTCAGTGATTGGCCACTTGCCTTGATAGCGGAAAAGTGCTTTTGGTTTAACGATTAAGTAATAATCATTAAAGAGCCATTTTGCATTGAGAACCGAGAGATTAATTACGATGAACAAGTCACTGTTCAGTTTCTCATCAATAGACACAAGGTACGGTTAGTCTATAATTGTTGTGCGTTTAGGTGTATTTCGTAATTATTTGTGATTTTAATGTCGAATTTAAACACAGAAAAATTATATAGTTTTGTTTTTTGTTTTATGTTTATAAATAGTTTTTTGTTATGAATTTTTCTTCGTATTTATATTAAATAAATAATTTAAATTTTCATATTTATAAATCATTTGTTTTTTAATTATTTGGGTTCTTCTTTATTTTTATTAATTAAATAAATTATTTACTTTTATGTTTCATATTTTTAATTTTTAATTTTTAATTGCGGCTTTCCTTCCTAAAAACTGAGTATCACTGACAATATGCAACAATTCTTTAGCATTCAAAATTTCCTATTTTTCACTGGAGATTAGAACAGAAATAATTATAATTTTCGTTAAAACTAGTGTCATTAATTTAAATGTGGAAAAAATATTCTGAAAAACTTTCAAATTGATGGCCATATAAATAAAACTAATAACGTTTACAATGAAAAATATTGTTTCGACCTTAATGAAGGAAACAATAAAGAGATAGAGCTGCTTCAGGAAATAAGTCGCCTAAAAACAGTTCGTATTATTGGTATTGTATTTTTGATCACTTCAACTTGATCGTTTCCAGAAAGGGCGCAGAAGAGTATTCCACATAAATGGATTTAAAAGAAAATAACCGTTTCTGATTTGTCCTAAACCAATTATGTGTGCTTCAACAATAATTCATCGACATACGAATATATATATATCAACGAAGTCGTATTATCACGTTTGATATCGTTGTCCATAAAAACACGCATTTGAGAACAATTAAATGTATAATTTTCAGTAAACGTATAATTCACGAACTTAAAGATATTGAAATGAATGTATTAAATGAAATTACATAAGAAATAAATCTTTTCAGTTAAAATAAACACACAAGTATATGGATGCTATATGCATTGCATTATAAAGAGTAACCGGTACTTTGATGTTATATTAATGGAAAGCAACATTCAAAGCTGTTAAATTTGAAAATATTTTATTTTAAATGTTAAAATAAAAAATTGCCGTTCAATCAGCTCCTTGCCACAGAGGTCTGACAGAAGTCTTTCAGTTTAATACGCCACAGAGATCTGATAGAAACCTTTCAGTTTAATATGCCACAGAGGTCTCACAGAAGTCTTTCAGTCTAATACTCCACAGACAGAAGTCTTTCCGTTTAATACGCCACAGAGGTCCCACAGAAGTCTTTCAGTGTAATACTTCACAGACAGAAGTCTTTCAGTTTAATACGCCACAGAGGTCCCACAGAAGTCTTTCAGTGTAATATTTCACAGACAGAAGTCCTTCCGTTTAATACGCCACAGAGGTCCCACAGAAGTCTTTCAGTGTAATATTTCACAGACAGAAGTCTTTCAGTTTAATACGCCACAGAGGTCTCACAGAAGTCTTTCAGTTTGTACGCCACAGAGGTCTCAAAGAAGTCTATCAGTTTAATACTCCACAGACAGAAGTCTTTCAGTTTAATACTCCACAGACAGAAGTCTTTCAGTTTAATACTCCACAGACAGAAGTCTTTCAGTTTAATACTCCACAGACAGAAGTCTTTCAGTTTAATACGCCACAGAGGTCTCATAAAGTCTTTCAGTTTATACGCCACAGAGGTCTGATAGAAGTCTTTCAGTTTAATACGCCACAGAGGTCTCACAGAAGTCTTTCAGTTTGTACGCCACAGAGGTCTCAAAGAAGTCTATCAGTTTAATACTCCACAGACAGAAGTCTTTCAGTTTAATACTCCACAGACAGAAGTCTTTCAGTTTAATACTCCACAGACAGAAGTCTTTCAGTTTAATACGCCACAGAGGTCTCACAAAGTCTTTCAGTTTATACGCCACAGAGGTCTGATAGAAGTCTTTCAGTTTAATACGCCGCAGACAGAACTCTTTCAGTGTAATACGCCATAGAGAAGATCTGTGAAGAAGGCGAGACCTCAGCAGAAGACAACACAGAAAAGAAACATCCATTCCTAACACGTGGCTCAAAACTAGGTCCCTTTGATCAGTAGCCAAGCGAACCAACCATTCGGCCACAGATTAAAGATCTCTCACAAATCTCTTTAAATATCTATTTTTACGCAATATTTGTTTAATATTTAAATAATCATCGTAGCTGAAACATTTTTCTTCAACTTTTGCTACTCATTAAAATTTATTTCAAAAGATAAAACACAGCAGTTATAACAAATCCTTCATTGACATAAATGTGATTTTTGAAGCTTGTATGAACGATTCTATCGTTTTAGTTTTAATCACTTTGGGAAAGCGTTTACAAATTGTGTAACTGCAGCGTTTGCTGTTAAAAGTTCCAGCTTCAACGATTATTTAAATATTAAGCCAATATTATTAAAATATGAGATTAAGAGAGATTTGAGTGAGATCTTCAATTTATCACTAGTGCTTTTTCTTAGTAAAAAGCTGATTTTTAAAATTAGAGCTTTAAATGTGATTGCCGTCCCATGACCGAGTGGTTAGCGCGCTTGGCTACTGATCTAAGGGACCTGGGTTCGAGCCCCGGGTAAGGCATGGCTGTTCGTGTCGTTTTTCTGCTGAGGTCCTGCCATCCTCTCAGACCTTCTATTATGGCATATAAACTGACAGGCTCCTGTCAGACCTCTGTGGCAAGCAGCTGCTTGAGGGGGTATTTATTTTATTTTTTTTAAATGTGATTTTCCATTCACACAACTTACAAAGTGCATGGTTACTTTTGTAATATAGTGCATATATAAAGTTTGTCTTTCCCGAAGCATTTGACTTGTGATGCGAATAATTGAAAAAATGAACAACTTGTTCTGCTAATTGAAGAAATTTCTTTTTTTAAGGCTTACAAAACGTTTTTTTATTTAACCAATTCGTATCGAAGCAGACATAAAAAACAACAACCTATATTTCAGTTCGTTTTCCAATAAGAAGTGCAACGCGTGGCATTCTTCAGCAGCCAATGGATGTCACGTGACTCTGGAACAAGAACGCCGACGCTATTTCCGTTCGAAGTGAAGAAGTTTCCTATTGTTGAGCTAAGTACAGAACCCATGGGAAAATTAGTTTTACGCGAGTAACTACTTCCCGAACGTTCATTGATTGAAGCCAATTATAAACTGAAGATTGAAGTTCGTCTTCTTTACGGACCATCGGGCTCGGTAATTGATCATCTTTTTTTCCTTTACTCCATGCAATTCTTTTGCAATCAGGCTTGCTGCGAACTTGGGCGTACTTATTTAAGGTTTACACTTGAAATAAACAAACTATGCATAAGAAGACGTGATTTTTCAATTCTTTAAACATATTATGCATATAAAAGTAATCGATATAAATTTACTTCATTCTATGTATCATTGGGAGATATTGTACTTAATGACAAGTCTTTTTGTGCTAATTATTGCTTGATAGTTATGTGAGCAATTGCTATAACAGTTGCGCGGCTGGAATAGGGTTGACTCAGCCGGTATCACTCCAGGCAAGTAATCTGCAGTTCTCAGGTTCCATTCCCAACTGTACCAGCGTTGAGAGATCATCTGTTCATCGGCAGAAATTCAACTTTTCGTTTTCAAGGAATAAATAAAAATAAATTCCCTTTCGCTTTTTCTGAATATTTTATTAGTTTGGATTTCCACCGTTAGAGGGCGCAAAATCTAGAAAATGACAAACGAGATTCTGTTTAAAATCGTGTAATCCATATTCACCAGAGACTATTGGTCTTTCTAGTTTTTCTCTAGCGTATTGCAAATGGAACTGATTTGTCATAATTAAGTGTGCTAATCGTTTAATTAACTGGGACGCTAATAAAGGCATTGAAAGATGTTTCATGACAGCTTAAAGTTTGCGATAATTCTGCTAAAAGATATATCCAGCATATGAAGTACAGATAATTTTATTTTATCTATGTTGCATATACGTGCATCTTACAATAGGTTAAAATAACATTGCAAGATTGAGGCTTACAATTCCAGCTTAATAAATAGAGCTCATGGTAATAGTGTGAATGTTATGCGTGAATATATAGATTAGAGAGAGCTAAGGTGAAAGCGAGAGCTAAGGTAGAGGTATAGACAGAGAGAAAGAGAAAGAGCAAAACGAATTGCCGCCGCCGCACTGACCATTTCTGCCTCAAGGGCGTACAATGCATAATGACATTTCGTGTGCCGCTAGAATCAGGAGTAATTTGGCAAATGTAGAAGCTCCATGACCATCCATCTTCGCCGCGGAGCTCAAACCACAGCTGCGAGTGTCATTACAATGCCTCTGCTGGAAACTGATTGCCTTGATATAGAGGGCTGCCATAAAAGCCGTCGCGAATAAGGGACTGATCACTGGGTCTGATACCTGACCGGGATTTTCGCAGGCAAGGAGGTAGATCGGAAAGCAATGGAACCGAAGTGTGGCATGGAAAGCATTCAGCAGCTCGGGGTTCTTAGAAAGGAATGTGACCCAGAATTAAATAATCTTCATAGGCTGAAATGCTTAAATGAAGTGGATTCGTTAAATGTAAATTCGTTCTATGAATTGCAGATAAAGTTTGAATGAAGATACTTTGAATATATATGAAGATTTCCTCGTGTTTGATGATTTATGTTAAATAAATGTAGTCATATATTATTTCATTTTTCTATTTCATTTTAATAGCAAAGTTATTGGTAGATTATCAGTTGTATAATATTGGGGAATTCATAGTCTTGAGGGCAATAAAAATTTATGAGATTGCAAGGACCTTAAATAATAAATGTAAAACTCACAAGGTCCCAAAATAATATTAGCAGAGGTTAAAAGTTCTCAAAATGATAAATGTAATTGCAAAAAACGTAAGGTAAAAATGTCGAAGTTACAAGGAGGCTAAATAATAAATGCGGCTAGAAAGCCACTAAACAATGAATACCGATGTGTGAAACACCCTAATGTAAAGTGTCGACGTTATAAGGCTACTCAATAATAAATGTCGACTTGCAAGGATACTCAGTAGTAATAAATGTCGACATTACAAGAATACTTAATAATAAATGCAGTAAAAAAATTCTAAGCAACAAACACTGACTTGTGAAACACCCTAATATAAAATGCTAAATATTAAATGTCGTTACAAACACCCTGAAAAATAAACGTTGATGTCCGAAACAGTAACGAGAAATGTCGACGTTTATAAGGATACTAAATAATAAATATCGCTACAAAGGTCCTAAGCAATAACGGCTGCTGTGTGAAACACCCTAAATATTAAGCACCGGAATTCCAAGAAAACTAAAAAATAAAATCTGTGATTGAAGAACTCTAAAACATAAATGTGTTCAAGCTACAAGGACCCTAGAAAATAAATTCTGAAGTTATTCTCTGCGTATGTGATGAATGTTAATGTTACAAGACCTTTAAATCATAAATATCGAGGTTGCATGCTCCCTAAATATATAAGTCCGAAGTTTCAAGCACCTATATAATACTAAACAGATTACAAGGCCTTATATACAAAAAATTGTTGTGGTTACATTTCTCCTCAGAGTTAATCTAAATTATAATTATCTTGGGTGCATTTCTTCTCAGAGCAGAATAAGGTTAAGGAAAGAAGCACATTGGATGTCGTTATGGGCAGATGGGTGTTCAACGTTTTGAGCAAACATTTATATCAGCCTTTTAATTCGTGAAGGTCAGTAGGAAGCTAGGAATTGGTTATTTCTCAAAATAAAGAACATGCAAGTTCCCATTTCATTGTTTTGGAGAGGATAGTCATTTCATTCGTCATCCCGTATCCTTGTGCATCGAGATACATATTTGGAAATTATCTCCCTTTGTTGCTGCTGAGAGTTCGGTAATTCCTCCTTGATCCGTTACTTACATAATTTTATAGAAGGAAATGTTTTATGAGACTAATCTAGAATATTCGTTGTAGGAATACTCAATGTGCAAAAGTAATGACATATCTTTCTGAAAGCGATTATTCCACATATTCCGTTTAAGAATATTCTTCGTCTATAATCATGAATGTTATGAAGTACAAAAAGAGATGTTATTCAATCTTAAGGAACTGTCATTTTAAGCTGTTTCACTCTGGAAATTGCTTTCTTCTCATAACCGATCCGGTGACGATTAAATTCGAATTGAAATGGCATTAAATGACAATGGTTAATATTATCATCGATAACGACATTCAGGGAAAAAAAGTCTCTCTTTAACTCATCTTTGATCGCAAATGAGCTTCTAAACGTTTTCTTTCTAAGATTAATATTTAAATCTCAGGTCTTTCATTAAATGTCTGTGTTACAAATACGGAACCGATTCGTTGTGTTAATAGAACACCAAGCCGGATCCTTTCAAAGGAAATAAGTGACCAGAGAGGAAGTATGTATTGATGGGGGAAGACTGGATCACGGGAGAGGGTTATATATGACGGAATGCGGCGAGGCGTAACTAATTTGTCCAGAGGGTGAATAATAACAGCATTGTGCTTATTGAAGCTAAATCAAAACTTCGCGAAATGTGAAAGTTTTGTAGTGTGCACTGGCTGTGACTCGAAAGACTTGTCTTCTCACATCACATCTAACGATGTAAATGAACTCGTAGGTGCTTTCTTTTGTAGATTAATATTTAAATTAGGGATGCGAGTTTTACAGTGACTGAGCAGCATATCAAATAGGAGTGGACAGACAGTTAGTGAAGACATCTCTTGTTATGCGGGATGTGATTTCGTTTGTTAAAATAACTGCGGTTTCAGTCTAATCCTGAGGTTGTTTTTGATGAAAAGTACAGCCTGTCTGCGTGAATTAATATTCTATTCCTGCTTATGACAGTGATAAGAGGTTTACATTTAACGCTAAATAAATTAATTATATCGTTTCGCCTACGTATGGTCGAGCATGGTAAGTTAATGTTCTTTTTTCTGCATGTTCAGCAGTGAGCTTATTGCAGTACATCAGCAAAGAGTAGGTACAAAAATGAAATGTAAATGAAGATTAATGCTTTTAATACATTCAATGATGTCTTCAAGTGCAAAAAACACTTAAATATAACATGCATAATACGAAATTAAATATGTTCTTGCATTTATCGCATGGCAAATTTGACAGCTAATCAGCCTTTCCGTAATGAATGGCTAATCGTTTGTTTTTGTGTCGTAAAACAATTGCATTTTGTTTATCATTAGCAACTTTCATTTTGGAATATATTCTTATTATTTATAATAAGTGTGATGTTATTTTGATCAAAATTAATTAAATCACTCTTTGGATTACTAGTATACATATCATTAGTGTCATAATCACCATCCATAATATATCATTATCGTAGGTAATGTTTCCTCCACCGCTTCCTTATTTCATTACAAGAATTTTAGAGATCTTTGCTTTATTTCAGGTAACTATATTTTCCTATTTACAGTAATCTTCTGCATTTCAATTTCTTAATGATACCTGGATATGCTTAGGACCATGTGATCCATGTGTGTGCGTATAATCGACATTTTAAAAGAGCATGAAAATATTAATTTGTGTACATAGGAAAATTTCTCTCTAATATTAGCAAACAGCGTAATGAAAAGATATTGGTAGGAATCAAATTGCAACTGAGACTGCCGTTGTAAACTGGAATCATTCCATGTCGTAGGCAATTATCCCAATAGGAAATTTCTATATGGTGACAATCATAACAGTTATCACATTATGCTGCATGTGCTTGGCAGCGTAGAGCAATACGGAATATAACACCTTCATCCTTTCATATCTCTTGGGGATGTTTGAAGCCGGCTATTGTCTAGAGCGTGTAAATCGTCCATAACCTGAATAGCAGTAGATGATGATCTCTAGGGAAACACTAATGTTATCTGCGTTTTCGAATTTTACGAAGACTTCCATGACAACTCTTTCATGATGAGATCCTATTTGTATCCCATTGCATGACAACGCCAAATGCATGATAACGCCTAATGTGGGCTTTAATATGATCATCGTAATAATAACAGATAATGTTCAACTACTGTTTCTGAAACTGAAAATGATATCGGTGACCCACAAGTGATTGTTCCATTGGATTATCATTATTTCATATAAGTTTCAATATGTATACATACGTACTACGTAAACAAGTCTACTCTCTCAGTGCTATAGCATAGCGGTTACGAAATAACAGTTCGCATCTTAATGGTAGAATTTAGGAATAAAATATTTATATGGTCATATTCAAAGCCTGAGAGAGGTGAGATGGGGCCCAGGCCAGTAAGAAATGTGGGATTCCCAGCCCGCTCCGTAGACGATTTAAATAAATGAACATATATATTTAATAGATAGTTTAAAAAGGTAAGATAATAAAAAAAGTTTTACAATTATTTTGTGTACAAGTGTTTTGCAAGTTACACATTATTTACATTTGTTTCACAACAATCACATGTCTATTTACGTTCCTTTAGTCAGAGGAGTGGGCGAAATGGCAATGCCGCTCTCTACCCCATCTATCTGGCCTGGTCATGGGAGTTTAATCTTTTAAGAAGAATAAGTGGACTTTAGCTTCGCCGTTGAATGCTTTCTCCCGCTAGTATAACAAAGGAAAAGGATTTCTAATTACCACTGCAGCACGTCGTACTGCTGATATAGCAAAGAAAATAATGATTCAGTTACATATCGCTAGTAATTTCAAGTGTCATTATAAAATATGTCCACTGACACAAATATTAATTTCACATCTAGTATATAATTTCAAGTGGTCTTGGTGTACGGATCCCTGTGGATTGTTTTGTGAGCTATAATAGGTGTAGTGGGAATGCTGCGATTTTCAGATAAAAATATTGCTAAGTTTAAAACGTGTTTATTTGTGGTCTTTGTAAACCCATGCAACCTTTGCATTCTTTGTAACCCTCTAAAATTTAAATTGGGTTGGACTGTTTTACCTCTGAGCGTAACACCTTTGCACATAATGGGATAAATGGCAAGGTCACAAAGACCCCGAGGGCTAAGAGAAGGTTGGGTGAAGGGGACACACTGGCAGCTGTTAGGAGACAGAGGTAGTCTCTCGTCAAGACCGCATCCAGCATTGGCGTTGAATCTTGATAGCAATGAATATTCTCTCTCAAGCATTCAGATGCACTGACATCGCAGCTAATTCCGCTGTAATGCAATAAGATAATGAACCTGTGAATGCCAGATAAACAACTTTTCACCCAAGAGTCCAAATTCAGATTATAATCATTGCCATAAACTTTCGACATAGTGTTCCTTATTCATTACAATTCATGATGGTAAAATTAACATTCGAGACATCCCACGAACTTGGTGTATATACACATATGGTTCAATGCTGCGTTTTACGTAATTTATTCTTAAATGGAGGCGAAAGCTTTAGCAACAAAGTTATACATTCATAACTTTATATATTATAACACATTCACCTTAGTTTAAATTCACCAAAATTGTCGACTCAAGGACAAATTCTAAGAGCCGCGAATTATAATTTTTATTGGGTCCAAGAATTAAAAACACCATTGTATGACCTCTTGCTATGGTTCCTAAATAAATTCTTAATTACGGAAATGAAATATGTGTTTATTTCACTTATAATAAATACTCCTACAAGCAGCTAATCAAAGGGACCTGGGTTCGAGCCCCGGGTAGGGCATGGATATTTGTGCTGTTTATTTGCTTAGTTCCCCCCCCCCATCCTCACAGACCTTCTACTATGACGTATGAACTGACAGGGTCCTTTAGACATCTGTGACAAGTCAGTTCATACGTCATAATAGAAGGTCAACTTAGTAAAATATGGCAATCCCGGTGTTCCGCTATACAAGACAGCACTACACCTTGAGGGAGTTGCCATGAAACCACCATCCACTCGCTAGAGAACATTCTGTGGATCTTGCCTTCTGTAGATCTTGCCTACTTGCGGGAGAAGACCTGGTGAAGAGAGAGACCTTACTTTTTGGAAACAAGTTGAGATAATCATTGAGGTGCAGTGAGTGGATAAACAGCACAGACATCCATGCCTTATCCGGGGCTCGAACCCAGTCCCTTTGATCAGCAGCGAAGCGTGTTAACCACCCGGCCACGGGATAGCTACTTCATGCATGACATTCTTAAATACTTTTCTAGGGTCGTGGTTTAAATATTACTTTCTTAGCGAGAGATAACTAAACATAAAATATTTATGCTCTTAAGTTAAAACTAAGAATTTTATCTCAGGAAATCGATTACCCTCAGTTCAGATCCACAGGGTTGGAAAGAAATCTTCTGGTAGAAATGTATAACAGGAAGCCCCACGAGCAAAACAATTGTCTGACTATTTTAAAGAAGATACGAACAATTTTACGAAAAGGCAGAAACCGCTTTTTATTATATTTAGAAAAAGCACTTTTTCGTAATGAAACGTAAGAAATAACTCAAAATATCCAACAATATCTAGGGGAGGGGATTGGCTTAGTCTGTAGCGCGTCAAACTCCTGAACTGATGTTCCCAGATTCGAGTCCTAACTGTACTTGTGTTGAGAAATTTCTCCGTTAACTGCCTTTCTGTTCTCTGTATGAAAGGAGATACTCTGGAGCTTGGAATGACGCCATTCATCACATGGGATGTTAAGCCGTCGCTCCGTGTGCAGAAGAGTCATACCCTGAACTCATTTCGATGATTTTCTATTCAACACGCTTGATGGCTTTGATGGAAGGCTTCCATCGATATCCTAATAGCTGTATAGTTGATCCCTTTTCTGAACTTTTTCTGACCCCTTGGGGTTCTTGTGACGTCCTTGCCCAATGTGTGTTAAAAAGTGGCACTACGAGGTAAACAACCCAACAATTTCGTTATTAGAAAATTTCTAATTCTCACATTTGCAAAAATAAGAGGGATAAAATTCATATTCACTCAGAATACTACAATATTATATTCACTATTCAGTTTGTCCCAACTGAAAGTTCTATCTTATATTAAATAAATTAAATTCATCGCCAAAATCTGATCAGAAACAAAGATAACATCCTTATTATTTATGTATATATACTATAGGGAAATTCGGTATTTTTCACCCCAGCAGGATATTTGAAATCTGGACATGATGGTCCCAACAGAAATGCATGAAATAGTGATGCACTTAGTTTTAGTGAAGTACTTTCGCTTAAACTCTCAGTTTTATATGGCTTTTCTAATTCACACTCTATCCCATTCGACTTTTGCATTGAATCATCATTAAATTCAGAAGAATTTGCCACCTCATCACTCAAAACTAGAGAAATGAGCTGCATATTCTTCCTTTCCGTGACCTCCTGCCATCGCACGCATCCAACCACAACTTGGAACATCATCAAGTGATGAAAACCAGACCCACACTACTTCAGTAGACGAGTGGTGCGGTGTATAGGCAATGTATAAATGGAAAAACGAAGTAAAGCTGCCGCACATTCACAAGGTACGGATATATAAGGACTGGGCAGGAAAGATTGTTGATGACGTGGTCAAGCCAACCGTAACGGTAGCATTTCCAAGTCTGGAGTGTTAGAAATCCAGAAGAGGGAGAGAGAGCGTGTGACAGAAAGAGAGAAAGAGAGAGTTTCGCTCCACTATTCATCCATCACTCTCTTGAGGACCGAAACGCAGCCTCCACCGTCCTCCAACCGTCTCTCCCTTCACGCCCTCCCCTCCTCTCCTTACTAACCCAAACCCCTAGTCCTTCTATCCCGTCAATGCATCCATCTATAAGCCATTACGTTGTCGGCTCTCCAAGAAGCACTTAAAGAAGTTATTCTATCTTGAGGTGGCTCTGGCCGTTGACTGACCTGTCACGCTTCCGGTAATGCATTGCGTGATATCGCTTTTCTCCTTACCTTTCGCAGATGGAATTTCATGTTTTTTGTTAATGTTGCAGTTGTTTCTCCTTTTTTTCGCTCTTTTTTCTCTTTTTTGGAGAGGCCACAATTCTTGCTTATAATCTCTTAGTTTGATACTATTCACAGTCCGCCTCTTATGATATTTATATTATTCATAGTCTCCTCTTAGGTATGACTAGAATTTCTCCCCTGATAATATAAGGTAGAGGGCAGAATGTTTATACATAGCATAGGGCCTAGGTACATTAGGTGATTCACGTCTCTTTTTTATCAATCTTTTACTTCTTATGAACGCATCAATTTTATTGGCACTTCTACCATTAATAAGATTCACTAATCCTGTTTGCAAACGTGTGATCGGATAGGTTTCAGTTATTTTTAAGCTAGTTCAGTCGCTGGTTTATTTTAGTTTTCTGTGTTTTGCCTATGCGATAAGTTTATTGGCTCTGTATGATTTCCAAAGACGAACACTACAAAAAAAAAATGTTTTCTTGAACTGAATTTTTGGTTTTAAAACTAACGTTCTTTTTTAGCTGAAAAGCCTTACTAGAATCTTCACATAAAGAAATATTAAACTGGCTTGACACTGATATATATTTAATGGATTTCTTTCCTGTCTTTTTTCTTCTATAGAACGTCAAAATTCAAAATTTGAACGTGATGAGTATTCAAAAGAATATTTTCTTTACATTCTCATTAGGACTTTGTGAGCTTTGTATATCTTTAAATATATATATATGTACTTTCTTTATACAGAGCATAGGGCCTATGTACATTAGATGATAAAAAAAAATATTCAGTTGCTTATAGGTAAACGTGTTAAATTAATGCTGAAACTGATTTGAAACAAAATATGCTGCGAAAAACTGGGTTCTTAGAAGAAAGAAAACGAACGAGATGCTAACCCTGTAAATATGTCTTTCCCCCAAAATAGGAAATATGCGCCAAAACCAACTATCACCCGATAAAGTGTTGTAATACGTGTCAACTCACAAAAGAAATTTTGAACTAATAGAGAACGTGTAAAAAAATAATTCACGAAATAAAGACATTTTTCCTTTCCCAAAAGGAACCCCCCCCCCAAAAAAAAAGGAACTGAAGAATATGAACATGCTATAAAAATGTCATTATGGGCACTTTTTATCACCACATCGGACTTTTTTTTTTGTTCCTACTTATGGCACGCGAATTTTATTTTGCTCTATCCTTCGTCGTTTTTTTTCATCTCTTGTTTTCTCGTGTCCCATCTTGGATTCCGCAAAAATCTGATTTCAAAAAAAATTAACATTTTTCGAAATGTAATTGAGCGACTCTGGTGTAATATTATAGAAATTCCTAAATATTTTATTTTTAATTTTCACTAATTTTCGTTTTCTAAAATTTTCTTTTATAATTTCAAGTCGATAAGAATCAAATTTTAAAGTCTAATAAAAGCTCGATTATCCTTAATGCATTTTGCACAGATGATAGTCATGGTAAGCTTATATCCCTTATTTTTTTTTAATTTAATGTTTCTTAAAACATTAAACCACTGCTATATCCATATTAATTTTCTTAAAATTAAAAACTTTTGAATTAATATTTTATTTAATCTATTTGTTAAAATATATATGGCGATGATATCATTAACTAGATGATGCAATTGAATATGATTTTCTTTTCAGCATTTCGAAGCTTTTCAAAACTTCCATTAAATATATTGTATGTCCTTAAACTTGTATATGAAGAATTTAAACGTTTACTGAGATATTTCAGAAGGAAAATGTTCATTATAATTGCAACTTTCCTTTCCTGCATTATAATATTTATCAACACCTTCTATATAATACGTATATAATAGCACATGGGAGATGTTGACTCATTTAGTATATTTATAGGCTCGTTATTAACTGCGACGACATTGATATTTTCCCCGCTAACCTCCACTTTCCCCTCGTTAAGAAAGGTGGCATCGAAGGCGTTAGGAAGCCTGTTGTCAGTCGGATAGGATGTTAAACCGTGGCTCCATGTGCACAAAAGTCACAGTTTGTGCACGTTAAAGAACATTCTGGATGACCTTGATGAGAAACTTTCATTTTCTTATTAACAGCTGTCCAGTGGTCCTCTTTCTCTGTCTAGCTCTTAGCCTTTTACTCCTTGTGACCTAACCAGTTAGCCATTTTTTCATGATGCGAAAACGTGCAGTTCAGAGGTTAAAACAAAATAAACATAGTAACAACATATCAATATAGGGCTTGGAAAGGTAAAATTATTCAAGTTTTGTAGCATGAATAACCGATATCAGTAATAATCTCGTATGAATCCAGCGTTTAACGATTGCCGATTAACGACACTCCATTAGAATCAATGCGTCGGGTCGTGGAAAACTATCCCTTCAAATTAATGTCGAAACACTTAGCCAACGAGCCAATGTGGCGAGAAATTACCCACAATTTCAGATAGGCCTCTTTCGGAAGCGCAAGCAAATAAAACGGTGGGAGAAGAATACAAACCATTAAACTTGTATGTAAAATGATGCATTAAGCACACGCATATTAGGTTAATTACAGCTACCCGATACGTTTCTATTATTACTCTTATCGAATTAAAAATAGAAATTGCCTTTATTCTTCTTGGCTATCTGAATCTAATGGCCTCCACAACTTCTCTTCCAGACGCCAGTCTTAAAGAGCCCTTCCTAGTGAAATGAGGTGATTTCGGCTCTGAATAGAAGCAATGATAAGGCAACATTCCGAGTTTGTGGTAGAAGTTCCTTTGCAACAGAATTCTAAAGATGCTGTCAGGGAAGCGAATAAAGACTCGCATAAAGATTCAAGAATCCCATTTAAATGACAGAGTACTCGAATATTCATAGATTAATAATTTGATTATACTTATTAAACTAAAAGTTAAGTAATTATGATCATGTTTAAAATACTTAAATGTAGCTATAATGGGTAAGATAGTTATAATGCTGATATTAGGCATCATAATTATTTCATTTTTTTCCGGATGGTAAGTGTTTCCATTTATCTATGATTTGTAAGTCATTTGAAATTTCTGAAAAATTTCATCTGATTTAGGAATGATAATTAATATACCTTATTGTATATTTACGTTATAATGCTTACATTTTAACTTTATTTTAATTAGTATTGAAACTAAACAAGGTTTAGACAGAGCACCATCTTCCACCCCCCACCCCCACCTTTGCCACAGCATATGATAGCGAGAGGGCAATATGCAAATAAAATGAAAAATACCTAAAATGATCAAATGTCATATGACTCTTTGTTTTTTCATTTATCTCTCCATCTTAAAAATGGCATTTGTTTACATATTATTCAAACCTGAAAAAAATGTCAAGAGATGTTTTTAGTTTTAATACCATTAATCAATGAAAGTAAAAAAAATCAACAAATACTTAAATAGTGGAGTGATGAAATGCATAATATTTTAATACTGAGAAATTAAAGATTAAAGCTTACTGTGCAAAATATGCAATGCTAAAATTTGGTCAATGAATGCTCAATTAAATTATCTCTCAATTATGGTTTCTGATCTAGAAAAAGAGTAACTTTTCTCCCTACTAAATACTAATGTGAAAAAAAAAAGCAGAATCCCTATTTTATTCGATTTTAACTGCTTTGTATATGGTTTAAGAATACTTAGCCATAGAGTCTAAGCGCTTTCGTGGAGATCTAATGTAGCCTCACATCATCAGTAAAATCGTTAAGACTTGAAGAAGTTTTGTATGCATAATTCAGAATAGTGCTTGCGCAATATAAATCTCGAAGAGATCATGATGGCAAAGAGGCACATTAGTTTGTGGAGTGGAAAAAATTCTTGCCTAAGAAAAAAGGTAAAACTATTAAAATCAAGGTAAACGTAAACTGACCCCAATAGTTTTTATACTAGTTAAGAGCAATAGGTTGTGATGTAGTGTGCGAAATTAAAAAAAGTTTGCATAAAAGATGAGACAAAAAAAAACTATTGATTAAAATTTCAATAACCAAATTAGTTTTCATAGAATTGTTGGTTTGCTATTGTTGGATTGGTTTACCGTTGAGAGACACCTTTGTGCATATGGCGGCCCGAGTTCCAACGTAGTCTGATCACAAAGTTCGAGAACTAACATTATTCTGAGAAAACTGAAGAACAATACAGTTCCTCATATTTGTTCACTTTAAATTAATTCTTTCTGATTGAACATATTAATTCCAGCTGTCCTTTCATTTTAGAAGCTACTTTGATACTTTTGGTACTCTTCTTTCGCGATGGCTTTCAGTTTCCACGTCAACTTTTGATGGTAGTTGGCAAGTCCTAAATATCATTCTTTTAAGGGGGCGTTTTAGTGTAGGAGCAGAAAAAAGTCCTTTGGTTCCAAAATCTGATGATACGGTGGGTGGGACTGATGATCTTTGATGTTTACTGGTATCGGTTATTCATGTTAGAAATCTCAGTCAGTTGGTTCTTAAACATCAATTATAGTGTGCATAATTTCTGTCACTTTTTTTCTGTCACTTTTTTCACATCACTTCACTAGTTTCCACCGACCAAAAAGTGCTGAATGAGAAGACGCATTGTCCTGATGCAACATCCAGAAACCTGTCTTTCACGTCCCATAGCGTTTGCTTCGATTTGCATTACTTAGGAGTTTCAGACGATAAAACAAAACTACTGATCTATTTTCAGACCTAGAGGATCGATCCCATGTTATATAACACCTTCATTTACCTAATTCAGTCGGTATCACGCCAGGCTCGTATTCTGTAGTTTCCGGATTCGAGTCCCACATATGATCTCTACAAAATCTCCCACCCTGCCCTCTGTCAGAAAGGGGACAACGATGAGCTTGAAAAGACCGCCTTCCGTCGGATGGGATGTAAAGTCATGGCTCGTTTTCAGGATAGCCATTCTCTGTGCACTTTAAAGAACACCATGGATGGCCTTGAAGAGAGACTACCATCTGTCTCCTAACAACTGTCCAGAAGGTCCCCTACCCCCCATCCTCTGAGTCATCGGGGTCCTTGTGGCATGGTCATTTAACCCATTGTGTGTAAAGAAAAGTGCAGCTCAGTGTAAAACAATCCAACACTCCAATAAATTTGCTCAGAGGTAAATCCCCTCCCTCTTGCAGTTAAATCTATCCCATTAGCCGAAAGCTTTCAAGAAGAAAAGCAGTATCTCGATATTAATATTCTACTTTTGTTAAAATATAAATCTTAGGAAACCCGAATATATATATATACCAGTTCTTACTCGTGAATACATTACAATATTGCTTCAAAACCTTTTCAGCGCGCAACCGGATTTTTATGGAAAATATTTTGCATTAAAATATTACTTTACTGAAATCGAAATGAAACTACTATAATGCTTATTCTGACATTTGATCATTATCTCTGCATCTCAGAGATTTTAAAATCATATTGTTCTCAAGTTTTGCAAGTAGACTTTCATTATGATCCTCACAAAACATATATACAAATTTTGGGCTCACTCACAGTGTAATGTCCTGTTCCAGGACTCTTTATCTTCATACACAATTAGAATGATGAAAAATGAAAAGAATCAAAGGACATTTATGAATGATACAGAGTGTTTACACGGAACATTGTGATTAAAGAACTTTTGCCTGATAAGATATATATATAAGCGTGCAGATTTTGAATAAAGTTTTATAAAAACGAAAAGCTAATTTGAATTTATTTTATTAAATATTGACTACAAGTTTAATCAAACCAAAAAGCATGGCCTCTTTCAACTGGTTTAATCTGCAAGTCAGGAATATAATATGCTACTGGTCAAAGCAAAAAAAAATAGTTACTTCATAAAAACAATTAATGTTTCATAAGAAAAAATGTATTCAGTTATTTAAACATAAGGAGCTACACTAAAGCCATCATTCATTAAGTGAGAACATGATTGACCGACAACGGAAAAGTTTGGACTTCCTCTGTGAGGTCCTGGCATGTGCTTTCAATGGAAGCACATTCACGAGTTGCAGGTTAGCCGCTCATAGGCCATACAATCTCATATTAGTCTGAAACACTATATACAGTATATATGTATGCTCATTTTTATGAGGGGACTGCAAGTTACTATTAACTTTGAAGTACTTGGGAAAGATAAAAAAAACAATGTGAATTTAATACATATTTTATGTCGGGTTGCTTTACTTTTGAGTGGAATATTTTTTAACACAATAGCAAAATTTCCAGGTAACAAGGAACCCGAAGGCTCAGAGATGGTGGAAGGGACCCACTGGACAGCTGTTAGGAGATATATGGTAGCCTTCCGTCAAGGGCATCTCCTATTGACCGTGGGCATTTCAAGGGCATCCCCTATTGACCGTGGGCATTTCATGCCCATCGGTGTCTCCTGTTGACCGTAGGCAGATCGGTCAGTTTTACGGAGATATACGCTTCGTCTTAACGCTTGCCCAAGCGTGACTCGAACCTATGAACTGCAGATTACCAGGCTGGCGCGATACCGGCTGAGCCACCCTCGCCCCGATATATTTTTAGTAATATTGGTGAATAAGTGAAAGAATAATTGCATGATTTCAGAAGTTGTTCAAGAAACAAATGGGGCTTTGAGAAAATAGGATTAAACTAACGAAATACTTGATCGAATGAGAGAATGAATAAAAGAAACAGTTACGAATAATAAAAGTGTCCCCACAGGGAAGTCCTATTGATTAGTCTTCCCATTTACTGCGAATTTTTCCGTGAGAAATAGTTCGAAGTATGGTTTCATGCTATCATCGTTTTATTGCAATCAGACCAACTGCTGGCAATTTCCACTTTGTCTTTTCACTGACACAGGCAAAAGACAATGGATTGCTCTCAAAATACTTCCAGCTGTTTTACAAAAAAAAAAGTTTTTTTAAGATGAAGTAGTTCACATCCGAAGTGTGTAATTATCGAACGCATCACCGTGTGTACCTGTGAGTCTAGTCTCAATCTGTTTCCCAGCGGGCAGTCCCCACGTTAACAACTACCGTGAGAAACGCGCATTTGCTAGCTGACTGGCGCCAACGCATGCGTCATTGCGCGAACCTATCAGCTCGTGAATCATGGCCTCTCGCGCGCGAGCGTGATGAAGATCGTTCCCTTCATCATTTCATCCGCAGGGTTTTTTGACAGTTTTTTTTCTCTCTCTTGCATATATGGGCGTGAATTTGGATAATTTTCAACACCACTGAATAATCACGAATTCGCATTGTGTAATTTACTATTCATTTCTGATTATTTTGGTGCGCTAAATTAGGTGCAACATTGTTTCTACTGAGACCTCAGCATGTTTAATAATGTTAAATCATGGTAATAAAAATGTATTTATTCTTAGGTTGTGTGGGACTACAGATGACTGTAAACCAGGGACGTATCAGAGGGCGAGCGGTCCGGACCTTCCTCCCAAACATTTTGTCATCTTATATGAAATCTCAAACATATCTGCTTTGAAATCCAAAACAGTTGTCTTTGTATAATTCTATTTCAGCCCCACATTTTATGTCCGACACTAAAAATAGATTGAAAAATCTTGTTCTTATAGAATATCATTTAAACTTTCCTGTTCGGTGGAATATTTTAGTAATTGGGAAATCCTACTCAAATCTTATTCTCAGTCCCCCCCCCCCGCCTCCAAGGAACTAAATTCTTAGACCCTTCCCAAAACTGAATTTTTGACCCCAATGAAACTGAATTATCGCCCCCTCCGTATCTAAATTGTCGGAGAAGGTGATCTATTTTACAGCTGTTAAGAGACAGATGGTAGATCAAGGACATCTACATAGTTCATTCTTTAACGATTTTTTTTTCTATTACTCTCTTGCACACCACCCCATGGCTTAACGTTCCATCCGACGGAAGCCTTTCCAAGCCCAATGGCGCCCCCTTTCTGACTGAGGGCAGGGGAATGGGTAGGGGAGATAAATCTAAACTCATACATATCCGGGACTAGAATGAAGGAACTTCAGATGACGAGAATGGCATGCTACCGACTGAGACAATCCCGACCCCTTATAAAGTGATGATTACTTAATTAATGAATGAGACATCCTGTCCAAAACGATCAAACTTTGCACAGTAATTTTTCTTTCTTGTAGTTTTCCTTAAAACTTCAAAACGCACAGTTAAATTACCATATTAAATCGCCACGTTATTTTTGTTCGTGATCTAAAGCTATATACTGCTTAAACTGCTAGTTCCAGCTCATCCATTTTCCCATGCGGTGCAAAAATAATGCGTGACTCGGAAACGACTGCTGCTTGGCGACGATGCGCAAAACCTCTAGTTAACCAAGTAGCAGGGTGGGAATATTAACAGGCAGCATTAAATCGGAATTTGAAGAATGATGGAGCAAGCGGCAGATAATGTGATTTGCATATTTGAGATAAACTGAATGGAATTCTTATCTTTTTTTTTTTCATTTTGAACGAATATATAAGATGCGAAAAACAAAATTTGTCCCCATCTAAGTAAGTACACCTGAAATTAAATTTAAACTAAGACTGACTTTTATTTAATTATCATTGTTTTATTGTTTATGATAAAGTACACTTTCTCCTATTTAAGAGAACATCAAAATTCTTTCGATTCATTCTGATTGCCTTTAAGTTAACGGTAAAATTCACTTTTATTGAATGGTATACGTAACGATAATTTTTATGGGTCTACTCTTCATAATATGCCATATGTTCTGACTGCTGAGCTGCTTGCCAATAGTTACTCCACTAAATAAAGAGCGAATGCTCCGAGTTCAGAGCATTTGGCACATTTTCAGGATAAGCGGTTTCGTTCCCAGCCGGCAAAATATATTTTTTCATGAACAATTTTTCCCACAGGTGATTGCCTGTAACTTATGATAATAATGGTGAGTTCATCGAATCATTTTAATATAGATTTCTTCAAATTAATTTTAAGTAATATTCGACAATTCATTTCTCAATTACTCAATAATTCAGAAGAAGTAATATTTTATGCGTAAAAAAAGAGAGAAAAAACTATTTCTAGCATTCTTAAATAAAGCAATCAGTGTTCATTTCATTAAGACCCTTCTTATGTCAACGGTGAGTCAAAGTATAAGCTCCGAAACGTTTTTTAATAAACTGTTCATGGGGAAACATTTTATTTAAAAAGTGACTGAAAATAAGTTAATCAGCTCAATTAAATTTTATAAAGAGCCAGGAAAGCTAAAATATTTGACGATATTTATTGGTATATATTCTTTTTTAGTTTACATATTTGTTTTAAATAAAATATTTATTTTTATTTTATAAAAAATAAAAAACATTAAATTTGAATAAAAAATTATATGTAACTAAGAAAACTATTTATATATATATTTATGTAAACTAAGAATATTATTGTTCGAATCTGGGGCATACTTTTATACAAGGGGTAAGAATTGATTCAGTCAGTTGCTCGCCAGGCTCATAACTTGCTGCTGTATCAACACTGTATCTTCATCTTTACTTTTTCTGCTAGCATTCTCTCTATGAAAGCCCAAAACGACATCGGTGAGCTTGGAAAGCTGCCGTCTGTCGGATGGAGCGTTAGTCGGCATTTGGGAGAACCATATACTGGTGAACGTTAAAGAACATACTGAGTAGCCTCGACGAGAGGCTTCTGTTGCATAGCAACTGCTAAACGGATCCCCTTCCGGTACTAATACGCATCTTGATACACCAGGCCTGGAAAACAGCCGTTGAGGAAAAGGAGGGAAATTAATTATGCATAAAAAATTTAAGTGATTTAATTTGCTTAAACTTTAATTAAACTTTATTTATTTTTAAACCATATAAATAAAATAATTTGTTCACTACGAATTTATTAAAATGTTTAAGAATTTTTGAAAATAAATTACCATGTTTTTAAAACTAAGAAACTGCCAGTTGAATTTTTAGATATAAGAATATAATCAAAACTGCTATATATACATATATACTAGCTGAACGTACCCGACGTTGTCGGGGTGTCACTTTTAACCTGTATATTCTTATTTTCGCTGCATTAAAGGTACATTTTGTAAGAACCAAACCCCCACCCCTTTTGGCACAGATTTTCAACAGGAATAAATTTGTAGGATTGTTGCTGACGTTAGGGAGCCCTCCTCATAGCCCGTAGCTTAGTTTCTGCGTAAGCTATCGAGATTTTATTTCCGTTACCACAGATTTTGCCGCCCTATGGCTCCCGTGATATTCGTTCACACGGTCCAAATTTCCTTTCAACGTCCCCCGTGTGGCCCGGTGATTGGTTTAAAAATCAGGTTCCCACTTGGCCCGTGCTTCGTTTCTACATAAATGTGACAGCTCGTATCTCACTTTTAATCTGCATATTATGTTGTTTCCTGCACTAATGGTTAATTCTGTGAGTATCCACCCCCCGACATTTTATTACAGTTTGAACACGAAGAATTTTTCGGTGTTGCAAAGGTCACTGATGAGACGGCGCCCGCTCTCAGAGCCCGTGACAAACGATCCAGATATTTATTTCGTCAGATTTTGGCATTCCGTAATTCCCGACGTACTTCACGGAAAGGTCCCAAATTTCGTACACGGGTTTTCCCTGCCCGACCCCAATTTTGGTTAGAAAATCAGGTCCCTAACTGCAATGAAACGCTTAAATAATGCTTTTGGAAATGTGGGGAATCTGTCAACGGCATCAGATTTGCAGCAGAAGAGTTAAATGCAATTTTAACTCTTTACTTTCACAGTTAGGGAACAAAAAAATAGCAACAGTAAATTTGACAGCGATTCTCGTTTCCCGTAGGAATAGCATGGTAAATATGTTTGGTTCTAGCAAGCCCCCCTTTTGGACTGTCGACCTGAAATTTGGCACTTCAATCTGGACCACAACCTGAAACGTTCTCTACAAATTTGGAGCGTATACGTTGATTTCCCGGTAAGTTATGCTACCACAGACAGACTCACAGACTCACAGACAGACACCTTCTTTTATTACATAGATTTCAAAATTTGCACTTATGTTACTGTATTTTCCAGGCTTGGTGTATCAGGGTGGCCTTGCCTCTACCCAGACATGTTCACTGTGTGCAAAAAGTGCTGCTCAGAGGAAATCAAATCAAACTTTTACTTAAAAAATTATTAGTTAACAATGAGAATAATTCAAGCAATTGTTTTAGAGATATTACTCAAAATATAAAAACGGCAATAAGATAAATATAATGACAATAAAGACAATATGATGAGAAATCTCAATAAGAAATGGCAATAAGACAAGTATAATGAGAAATCTCAGTTTTACTCGACTAATCAAACAATCCGGTTCCAAGATTTTGGCCGAGTGGTTAGCGCGCTTGGCTACTGATCTACGGGACCTGGGTTCGAGTCCCTGGAAAGGCATGGATGTTCGTGTTGTTTTCTGCTGAGGTCCTGCCATCCTCTCAGATCTTCTGCTGTGGCATATAAACTGAGAGGCTCCTGTCAGACCTCTGTGGCAAGCAGCTGCTTGAGGGGGTATTTATTTATATTTTATTCAAAATACCGAGTTGCTGTTTTGTACTTTACCTTGTGCCTGTCTGTTGACATTCAACATTTTTCTAAAAGAATGAATGAAAATATTTTCCCTGTATTCGTACTAATAATGTACTGTATCATCGTCCATAAGTATTCTACTTTTTACTGTATGAGATGAATGAAAAATTCTTTTTCGTTTACAAAGGTACTAATAAAATATTACTCTTCGCTACATTCTGAAATCATCCATTAGTTTGAACAATACGTATTCAATGAAAACGGTCGTCAAATTTGGTACACCAAAAAGCAGCAGCAACAACAACAATAACAACAAAAAAATTATGTCTATCGTGTCGCAGAATGGTTAGCGTGCTTGGCTAGTGATCAAAGAGAACTGGGTTTGAACCCCGGATATGGCATGAATGCTTCTTGTATTGTTCTTCTGTTGAGGGTTCGCCTTTCTCACAGATCTTCTCTTTGGTCTATTATACTGACAGGCTCCTGTCAAACCTTTATGGTAAGCAGGTGCTTGAGGGGTAATTTAGATATTTTTGGAAACAGTCTAGTCATGCTAAAAATTTGATAGTAGAGTGTGGTGTTTAAGAAACTGACACTGATAGCCACGAACAGCCACTGAACCACTGATAGCCACTGAACACTGATAGCATAAGGATCAATGCCTCCCACCAGAGCAAGGGTGAGACACTCAACGCCTTGATACCGAGGATTCCATCCATATTCGTCAGAAGTGATTGTGGACTTTTTTAGTAAGAAGTTGGATCACTTAGTTAACTAGTTGCACTTACTATAAATATATCTAAATTAACAGATCATAGGTATTTCACACTCCAAAATATAACTGAAGGAGTTATTGTGGGGAGTTGTAAATTCTTCAGGAACATGCAATGTTTTGTCTAATGGGCAGGTGATATAGATTTCGTGATTGCTGAATGATACGATGAACTCTTTTTTAATCGGCCAATTAAATTTTCGAAAAATCTGCGTTTTGCTTAAAGAATAATAATGTGGTTAAAGGTCAGTCTTCCGAGGAATATATCACATGGACTTTCTTCAAGTAATGAGATATTCCAAAGTTCGAGTCTAATCCATTCCTGGCTCATACCTTCTGCACAAAACACTATTCTTCTTTTAGTAAGGAATGGTATACAAATAGTGGTGAAAAGGCAACCGTCTGGTTAATAGGACGTTAAATCGCTGATTCTTGTGAAGGTGAGTCATAATTTGTGGTCTTCAAAGAATATGCGAGACAGATGATGGGAAGCTTCGTCTATCTTCTGATCTTTCCTTTAGCTCCCTTACCATTATTCAGCTCTGGGACCTTGGTGTCTCTGTGTCCTGGTCATTTAGTCCATAGTGTACTTAAAAGAATTCCCGCAGTTTTTCTGGGCA